>CM031969.1:12013179-12393229 GCA_018804465.1 Populus tomentosa | reverse complement strand
GCTTTAGAATTCATTTTTAAGCCGTTTGTTTTAGTGTTACAGAAGTTTTTTTAAAAATACATTTAATTTTTTTATTTTTTTAAATTTTTTTAAATTGATTTTATTTGATTTATTGATATTAAAAATAAATTTTTAAAAATAAAAAAATATTGTTTTAATAAAATAAAAATAACGTGATATACATTAGATTCATAGGTTTGTTTTGGTATTATAGAATTTTTTTAAAAATAATAATTTTTTTATTGTTTTTAAATCGATTTGATTTGATATATTAATATTAAAAATAATTTTTAAAAAATAAAAAAATATAATTTTAATAAAATAAAAATAATATAATATGTTTTAGATTTATTTTATTTTTAAACGGTTTGTTGTGGTACTATAGAAGAGTTTTTTTTTTATAAAAATAACTTTTTAATTAATGTTTTTATTGTTTTCCAATTGACTTGATGATGTAATTTTAAAAATAAAAAAAATATTATTTTAATATATTTTTAATAATTATTTTTCAAAAAATAACCATTAAAATAATATCAAAACAGCTACTAGATGGTTAGGCAAAATCCCTGAATATTACTTTTGTTTGCTTGAAACAATAAAAGAATCAAAGCATCTGTCTAAGAATTTTTTGCGCAAGCCATGGAAAGAGTAGCCATCCCTTTCGATTAAAAAAGAAAGAGGTAAGGAATTTATTGAACACGACCTCCTCTGAAAAAAAAAAAAAAAAAAAAGGTAAGGAATTTATTGAACACGACCTCCTCTGTCATAACGCCTAGGCTTGCTCCTTTGTCAAGGTTCCACTTTATATCCTCCGTGTATACTTTTTATATATATATATATATATATATATATATATATATATATATATATATATATATATATTGTAATGGAAGTAGTTGCTTGAAAGATTCACGCGTTAAGAATAAAATAACATGAAATGGTTTATCGGGATAATACGATCCATTTGACGCTGTAATTTTACCCCTTTCTTGGAGATGTGATCATTTGTTAAATTTAGGTGTGGGTGGGGGAATAGAGTACTATTTTATTTTTTAGAAAAAATATTAAAGTAAATAATAATTATTTTGGTTTGAATGCAATACTTTTTTATTTTTTTAATAAATATATTCAGAGGTTCTCTCCAATAATTTTAATAATTTTTTAAATAGAAAATATGAACAATATAATTTTGTTATGTACATATTTCTTAGCAATGTAAAACATTAAAAAAAAACAATTTTATATTGCTTAACAAACACTTACATTTGCTGCTATCCCACGTGGCACATGATAAATTGCATCCTTGCTGGTGACCTATGTTATACACGTGGACTCATTTCACGGTGTACTGCAATTTTTTTTTGTTTCAAAACTGTTTTTTTTAGCTCTAATTGTATCAAATTAAAGGCTAATTTGAGTTAATTTGTTAGGAAAAAACTACATTGAAAGACAGAGAGTTAAAATGAAAAGGAAAAAAAAAGAGTGGTGTTTTTAAGCTTTTAGCAAAACATTCATTGTAGTCCTTATAGTTTATGGATTATAAATACAAGGTTATTTTAATTTTTAAAATTTTAAAAAAGTCAAATTTGTTATCAAGAAGCTTCATTAAATAAAGAAAATTCAACTTAGATATTCTTTCAACTTTAAATTGCATAATAAAAATAGATATGTGATCAAGAAGCTTTTAGGGTTTTTGGATCAATTTGTGGATTATTAAAAAAAATATATAAGTTTTATCAAGGTGTTTAGAGTGTTTTATATGTATTTTAAAAAATACTTTGTTAAAAAATCAAAATTTTATCCTAAAAAACTTAAGACTTGATTTCTCGATAACCCTTGATCACCAAAACTAGACGGATAATGAAGCGTCATGTGCTTTAATATTTTTTTTATTAAAAGATAAATAACATATTATTTGCTCTTTTAATTTATAAAAATCATAAAAATATGGATGAGATGTCGTTAACCTTTTGGTACAAAAAAAATGCCTAGCTTGTGGGCTTAGAGTCCAAGACAGGTCTATTTATAGGCTAGATGCCTGGGTATACCCATATACTTGGTTTATTTATTTTTATATTTAATGTATTTTCAACTCCTTAAACTTAGATGAAAAAAATATTTCGTTTCATCTTTTGTTTTGTTTTTAAGGTCTTTGTTTTTATCTCACTTAGAGAGATACCTTCATTTTGTTATCAAACTTTTCTAAAAATAAAGAGATATTTTTTATTTTAGTCTTACACAAAACCTTTATTTTTTATTCTTGGAAAAAATTGTTTTTTGTTATAAAAAAGTCTTATGCTCTTGGTTGATGTATAATTAAATAAAAAATAATTATTTATTAAATATAATAGGATGAATGACTTAAATTGAGAGTTTGATAAGCTAATATTGGTTATCTCGAGTTTATTTTTGTTATTTTTAAAATATTTTTATTTTAAAATTTATCATTTAACATTGAGTTGATTATGAAATTAAATATCATAATTTGTTTAAGTTTGCTTTTTATGAGATTATCATGATCTTATGATTTGTGTAACAAATTTACTTAATTAACTTAGATTTACCTAGATTGATACAACATGATGTCCTTCATATTTTTTTGCATTAAAAAAAGAAATAACCCGACCCGCTTTCTTTTACATGTTTTTTATTATCTGACTCAATAAAAAATCAGTTTAAAGAAACAAAATTATTCTGCACAATCAGGTTTATTATCTATATTGCGAGATTGTATATCTTTTATACACATCTATTTCTGAGGAGTTTAATTTAGTCCATAGTTATTGCTAACAATGTTTTTAATTAAATATATTTATAAAGTTTTTAATTTATAATTATAATTTTTTATTGATATCAAAAACAAGTTGCAAATACTAGCAAATATATATATTTTTTTGCGATGAATTTTTTTCTAGCCCCCGTGGCACATAGTAAACTCTTTGTTCAGCCTCCTCGAGAGGGGTTTCTACTTTCCGTATAGGAAAGTTTATTCTCGTTTTGAGTTTCTGATTGCCTCGTGAGGCTGAAGAGAAAAGCAGCTTCAGCGTTGGGCCTACTTTCCCGGATGTGCTCGCCTTGCCAGCCCACCCATAGGCCTCAAGCCCAGAACAGAACAGAACCTGAGTATTGAATTAAAGAATTACAAGGGACGCTTTGAGCTTTTGTTGACGTGTTTGTCCAGCCAAGTAGGATAGGGACTTGCGCCTTCGTTTTTATTTTCAATTTCACTTTGACTTTTCTTCCCCAAAACAGTAAACAGTTCAACAGTCAAGTCAACGAAATTAAGATAATGAAATATGTGAAAGAAATAAAAAAAAGTTAGACATTAATTAAAAAAGATATCAATCAAGTCAACAAAATTAAGATAATGAAATATGTGAAAGAAATAAAAAAATTTAGAAATTAATGAAAAAGATATATATGTAAGTATGATGACACTACAACAAGTAATACATTTTTTTAAATGAATATATAAAATTCAGAATTTAGATAGAGGAGTGAGCCTAGATACCAATTGTGGATTGAATTTTATAAGAAATACTTAGAATTTATTTATCTTTACATTTTAAGATTATATATTTTTTTAAAGAATTGAAATATTTTTATTTTTTTTCTTGTTCAAATTCAAATTTTCATATTTTAACATAAAAAAATTAAAAAAAATATTATTTTAATATATTTTTAAATAAAAAATAATTTATAAATAATTATTATTATAATACCGATCAGCTCCCCTCATGAGTTCTGTATGCATAAGCTAATTGAGTTTACGCTTGCTTTTAGCATCTGTGATCAAACTATCGATAATCCCATTATTTTTCTAAGTAGAACGAACATTATTTTTGTTGGAAAAAAGGTTTATAAGTTTATATTAGCAAGATTCAGCGGTTTAAAGTGTTAATGTTGATCCAGCGAGTTTTAAGAATTGAATCTAAGTTGGGGTCTTGGAAGAACAATTTCGTCATTATAATCATAATCACACGCACAGATTACAGCAAATCCTTCGTTCATCAGTCTCAAATCTGATCCGAGAAAATTTCCTTCGAGCTTCAATTATTTTTCTTTGTTATTATTTTGAAAGAAAATTTCCATGATTCAAATCCGATTCCGTGGAGGTACAAAGAGGGGCGGCCCCTAACTCACGGCACTCAACCCACCGGCCGAGGGGACATCATTTCACTTGTTTCTGAATCCAAAGGACATGTTTAAGAAATCTATAAATAGTATCCTTCCACCTAACAGGAAATAAAGAAGAAATATGCCATACAGCTTGCTAAGTTGCTAGAGATAAAAGGATAGCACGGCTGGAACTGTCTCAAGCAATATCATCTCAAGCGTCCTTTTCTCTTCGATTCCCTTGAACAATCGGGGCCGTTCTCCTCATATCCATGATCCCCTCTCGTGTTCATAACTCTTGACTTTAACCAGAAATTGCCTTAATTTCAACCCTAATTGTCAATACCAAGTTGAATTGCAGTTCATCTTTCATTATGATGCTTTCATATCTGATAATTGAATAAAATCCATTCCTATTAAGCTGTCATCGTCAAATGGCAACAGATTAACAGTGATTTTGAGGAGCTGAACAGCTGATCAAGCAGCTTCATCTCTAACTAAATTTTCTGCATGTCAATGGGAGCATGAGATTTTGCAAGAAAAAAGGGTCTTTAATTAGCAGAGCTCTTGATATGGAGGGTTGCTTCCGATTCATTTCCACCTCACTTTGTTGCCATCGATGCCTCTAGGTGAGAAGTCTTTCGTGCTTGAAGCTGGAAAAATAATGGAGTACGAAAGGACACATCGATGGAAACTTGTCTTAAATTCATCGGGGTTTTTTTACCGTACAAAAGGGATGACCGAGGTTTATGTAAAACGATGAAATTTTACGTTTTACACGCATCGTTTTTTCTCCTTCATTTTACTAGACTGTTGATGACAAAACAGATAATGTACGCGTAGCGTGATAAACTGCCGATTTTTCTATTTTGAAGTTAGCTTGCGCATATAAAGTTTTTTTTTCCCCTGATCAAAGACAAATTATTCATGTTGAATATATGCACGTAGCTAGCATACTAGCAAAAAAACATATTTTTTCACTTAGTTTGTAATAGGTAATGATTTAGTATGTATTTTTTTTTAATATTTTCATCGGGTTATGTTTATCTCGATTAATTTCATGAGACTTTAAAGTTAATGATAATATATATTTTTAGTAATTTTTATATTTGTGAAACTCTAATCGGTGAGTTCTGGAAATTAATTATTTCATCTATACCCTTTAAAATTTAATTTAATATGTGTTTACATGACTTATTTTGCAGTTTCATACACGAATGGTCATGTAGATAAACCAACTTTGATATATCTGGTTCACAATTTTACTAGTGATAAAATTACAGAGATAGCAAGGACCTAACTAAGAAAAAAACATCGATTGAATACTTTTTCAAGAAAAAAAAAGTGCTTTTTAAAAATCATCCCAAGGACGTGCTTTCGTTGTAAAATATTTTTACTTTTAGAAAGCCTGTTCTCAAAAGCTGAGGTCGCAAATTCGTGAAGCCATAAATGGGGAAGCAAATATGCTATGGATTTCTTTTGTACTGGGCCTTAATGACACGGTCCTAATAGTGGTGGACATGAGGCCCACATTGGTCCCATCAGATCTCAAATACTGGTTGGACGATACGGGCACTACTCAGAACCCACTAAAACTCCAGCTAGCCGATGGATGATTGATTACAGAGAAGGAGAAGCCATTTATTGTTCTATTCCGTTTGCTTACACGAGGCAAGCCGGAGATGTTAAAGCCTCAGGTACAACAATAATAGCAGTAGCTCAGGTGGCGAGCTGGGATCCACCGTTCAATTCTCATGATTGACTGGAACTCATGTGGGATTTGCCAGGCGTGAATTTCCAATAATTACTCTATCTATTGTACCTCAAAGCCCTAGAAGAAGCTCAGCACTCATTTCCGTTTACAGGGGAGGCCATGCCTAATTTTTGCTAGTAAAATATACCTAAACAAAGGCATTTGTACTGAATTGAATGGAAATAAAAGGCCAAGATTTGTACTGAAAAGCATGCATGTCCATGTCCACAGTAAAAGAGTACCAAAAAATGTGAATCATCACACATTATATCAAGGGCCCTGTGCTTTTTTTTTCTTTTCTTTGAGGGGGTGATCAGGTGGATATGGTACTGGATTTAATTCGCATTTGCCAAGACAGATTTGTTGTTTTCCATTATCAGTAGCTGTAATAATCAATGTTGCTACCATTTCAAAGTTTAAGATATGTGCTAGCTACTGCTTTCAATTTTATTAAATTCAAAGATTGAATCCTGCAATTTCTCCTTCCAGCCTTACAATACGTAGAAAACAAGTTTAAACATGCCTTACTATGGAGAGAAAAAAAGTTTTTATCTCCAAAATAATAGTGAGATGTAAAACAGAAATATAAACATGTTTTTGGCCTGATACAAGTAAATTTACGCCATGATTTAACCTTTTTTTTTATTATTAATCTGAGTGTTCGAGTTAATTTACGCGTATCTCGATTAATTTTACGAGTCCTAAGCTAACAACCATATAAATCTCTAATAACCCTGAGATTTATAAAATTCAAATTAGTAATTTTTAAAAAACAAATCTAAAATTTAACCAGTTAAATTATACCCATCAAAATTAGATTTAACCTCCCTTATTTAATTGGCGTAAGCTACATCGATCTCAATGCCTCCTTTTTAGAAGCTAATGTCAAAGGATCTACTGAATATATTGGCTTGATTTGTCTGACTAATTATGATAGACATGTCTATTTTGGTAACTGGCAACTAATAAGAAATTGCCCGAAAATAAAAATAAATTTACTTACAGTGACCAGTTCGAGTTCCAAAAGGGTTATTTTATGCATGAGATGAATATTCAAGGACAACTACTGTGGTGATAAATGGTTTCACAGGCTACACATGAGATTGGGATTGAGATTGAACAGCGATAATTATAACATGAAGAGTAGACGGAGGTAATTTGTCTTCGACTTTAATTCATTGAAAAGGAAAGAGGAGGCGACTGCAAAATTAAAGCAAGTGCTCTTATTGATGGTGTTTCGTTGCTCTCCAGTAACTCCATGAGATATCACATGTCATATACATCATGTCCCTATCATACGCTATCTTTACTTTTTTTTTTTTTTGGATTAACCTGGGGTGTCCGGCCAGCTTGCGCGCACCACGACTAATCTCTAGGGCCGAACTGAGCACCCTGCAAGCCCAGAAGACAGGTAAGTCATCACGGGGATGGCAGGAAGGTAGACAAAGGAGTTCCAACCCGTGCGGTATAGAGAGAGAACAAACGCTTCCCCCACTAGCAGAACCCCCAAGTATATGGGCTATCTTTACTTTCAAAGCTTGGTGGTGAGCAAATTTGTTCCAGCATTCACGTCTTCAGTTTGGTTCCATGTACATTTATAATTAAGATCCCATCCCTAAATATGATGGATCTGTGTGCTTATTTTCTTACAACTTTTCTCGACACAGTGGCTAATCATGGGATAATGGGGCATCCTATATATGGATTTATTATGCGTACTTGCTACCCCCGTTACAGCCTGCTTGAAACCGAGGGATCTTGAGTACTTGATTTGTTTAAGTAATTCTGAAAACCAATCAATTTAGGTGAACGATTCCATGCCTGTCAAACTCAAGCCAAAAACCAAACAGTTTAGAATTTTCTGTAATTAAAACTTGTTAGCTGTTGCTCCTCTGGCTGAGCATGCAGGCAGATTTATTGCAAAACATAAATAATTTAGTCTCTCGTCATTGTCCAGAGATATCACGTTGTTGTGTGTGGTCCCGCACCATGTGATGGTGGGACCACCACATTAATTGGCAAGAGACTTGGCTGTCTCTTAATTAAAAGCTGGAGCTGCCACTGTAGAGGCAGTAGCAAAATTAAAACAAGAGAGAAGAGAAAACCGAGAGAAAAAGAGAAGAAGAGGCAGCAGAGCAGTCCGTGCTCTTCCTTCGATTCCCAGCTCGTTCACCGTTGGATCGGGCTGAAAATTTGACAGCAGCTTCTAGACGCGTTGATCTTCATTCTGGACGGTTGGATCAAAGATTGGTGGCGTGGAAGCTGGCCGTTTTGACAGAAAACGGGGCTGTCAGTATTGTGAGTCTTTCTCCAATAATTCTCTTATAATCTTGTTGTAATCCGAGAATAAGTTATTCTTGATGATGTATATGTTGAATCCCTTAGTTGAATCTAAGGAAGAACAGTTGTGAACCCATTATTGTTGATAGTGGAAGTTTTTGGGTGGACTACGGTCCCGTGGTTTTTCCCGTATCGGGTTTTCCACGTAAAAATCTTGGTGTTGATTGTGTGATTATTTGCATTATATTTGGTCATTGTTTGATTCTGTTTTTACTGCACAAAAAGGGAAATAATTGGGACTTGTGAATTGTATTCCGCTAAATTGGTGTTCGGTTGTTCCTAGTTTTCCTAACAAGTGGTATCAGAGCACTGGTTGTGTAGATTGAATTTTTATGCAGTTAAAATGGAGAAGGAAGATTCGGGCATGATAAAGCTCACTTCCTCAAATTATTTTCTATGGAAAACAATGATGGAAGATCACTTATATTGCAATGATTTGGCTTTACCGATTGAATGTAAAGGAATAAAGCCTGATGAAATGGATGATGCAAAATGGAATGGACTTAATAGAAAGGCTACCGCTAATGTTAGAAAATGGGTATCTTCTAAGTCCATTAATCACATTTCTCAAGAACATGACTGCTATACAGTTTGGAAGATGTTGGAAGAAACCTTTGCCAAGGAGAGTGCACAAAACAAGGTTTTTGTAATTAGAGACCTTGTGAATTTGAAGTATAGAGATGGTGAAGATGCTTCTGTGCATATAAATGTATTCCAAGGGTTCTTGAATCAGTTGTCATTGATGAATCTTGAGTTAGCCGATGAAATGCAAGCATTAATCTTATTGAGTTCATTGCCGGACAGTTGGGAGACTTTGGTGGTGTCACTTAGCAATTCTACTCCGAATGGAAAGATCACTTTGAAAACAGTGAAGGATTGTATCCTCAACGAAGAGAAGAGGAGGAAAGGGACAAGCACTTCCGAGTCTCATGCACTTGTTACAGAAAGTTGGGGGAGAAGTCCAAGCAGGTTCTCTCACAGCAAGCAAGATAGAGAATCCAACAATAGAAAAGGAAAATGGAAGCCAAGAGGAAGATCTCAGTCAAGGAAGGGTTTCAAGTGTTATTATTGTGACAAGCCTGGGCATATGCAAAAAGATTGCAGAAAGTACAAAAGAGATAAAAAGGGCAAAGATGAAGACAAGAATGAAGAGAATGGTACATCTGCAGTTGTATTTGATGGTGATGTTGCCATTGTTTGTGATGATGGTTGTGTTAATCTTGCATGTCAGGATACCACCTGGGTTGCAGATTCAGCAGCTTCTTACCATGTAACACCTCGACGTGATTTTTACACATCCTACACTGCTGGTGACTTTGGTCAAGTTAGGATGGGAAATCAAGGGATGGCTAGTGTTGTGGGCATTGGAGACATTTGGTTGGAAACCAATACTGGGTGCAAGTTGCTACTCAAAGATGTTAGGCATGTGCCTGATATGCGCCTACATTTGATCTCTACAGGTACTCTTGATGAAGAAGGCTATTACAATTTCTTTGGAGATGGTAAATGGAAACTCTCCAGAAAT
Organism: Populus tomentosa; assembly: GCA_018804465.1. Lineage (NCBI taxonomy): Eukaryota > Viridiplantae > Streptophyta > Magnoliopsida > Malpighiales > Salicaceae > Populus > Populus tomentosa. Next base: position 12,383,495 of record CM031969.1, on the reverse strand, counting down.
TCCCTAATTGTTGCTAAAGGGAAAAAGATGGGTCTCTACATGTCACAAACCAAGGTGATCAAAGGGGAGGTGAATGCAATTGAAGATTGCTCTACTGATTTATGGCATAAACGGCTTGGACATTTGAGTGAGAAAGGCCTTGGCATTCTTGCCAAGAAAAACTACCTTCCATTAAAAGGTATGAACTTGAACACATGTACTCATTGTTTAGTTGGTAAACAACATAGAGTAGCATTTCAAAGATCACCTTCACATAGAAGATCACCTTCACATAGAAGATCACATGTTCTTGATTTAGTTCATACTGATATTTGCTCTATGATTGATAAGTCTATTGGAGGTGCATTGTACTTTGTTAGTTTTATTGATGATCACTCCAGGAAAATTTGGGCCACTTGTTTGAAATCCAAAGATCAGGTGCTTGATGTCTTTAAGGATTTCCATGCCAGAGTTGAAAGAGAAACTGGTAGAAAGCTGAAATGTATTCGAGCTGACAATGGTGGTGAATACAGGGGTCCTTTTGAGAACTATTGCAGGGAACATGGTATCAAGTTGGAAAAGACAGTTCCTAAGACTCCACAGCAGAATGGAGTGGCTGAGAGAATGAACAGAACCATTGTTGAAAGAATTAGATGTATGCTCTCTCATGCAAAGCTGCCTAAGTCCTTTTGGGGTGAGGCAATGAAGACTGCAGTTGCCATGATCAACCTTTCTCCATCAGTTCCTCTTGATTTTGATGTTCCAGATAGAGTTTGGAAAGGAAAGGATGTCTCTTATGCACGCTTAAGAGTGTTTGGATGTAGAGCATTCGTACATGTTCCAAGAGATGAAAGGTCTAAGCTTGACAGCAAGACAAAGCAGTGTATTTTCTTGGGCTCTGAAGATGATGAGTTTGGCTATAGGCTATGGGATCCAAAGGAGAAGAAAATTGTGAGAAGCAGAGATGTTGTCTTCTTTGAAGATCAAACCATTGAAGACTTTGAACAGAAGGAGAAAACAAAGTCTACTATTTTTATTCCATCCAATTCAAATCCAATACCTACTCCACAGTTACCTTTGATGCCTGCTAATCACGGGGGAGATTTGCAAAATGATGATAATGGTGGTTTTCTTAATGAGCCATTAGTTGGTGATCCTGAATCAGCTAATGATGATATTGATGTTATTCCTGAACAGGTTATGCAGGAAGCTCCAGATGAGCCACAATTGAGGAGGTCAACTAGACCTCGCCAACCTTCCACCAAATACTCTCCTCATGAGTATGTGCTGGTTACTGATGGGGGAGAGCCAGAATGCTTTGATGAAGCTATGTCACATGAGAAGAAAAGTGAGTGGTTGAAAGCAATGCAAGAAGAGATGAAATCCTTGCATGAAAACCATACTTTTGAGTTAGTGAAGCTTCCTAAAGGTAAAAGAGCACTCAAGAACAAATGGGTGTTCAGGCTGAAAATTGATGAACATTGCTCACAGCCAAGGTACAAGGCAAGATTGGTTGTGAAAGGTTTCGGTCAGAAGAAGGGTATTGATTTTGAAGAAATCTTTTCACCAGTGGTCAAGATGTCTTCAATCCGAGTTGTGCTTGGTTTAGCTGCTAGTTTGAATCTTGAAGTTGAACAGCTTGATGTGAAAACTGCCTTTCTCCATGGTGATTTAGATGAAGAGATCTACATGGAGCAGCCTGAAGGGTTTGAAGCAAAAGGTAAAGAGCAGTTAGTTTGCAGGTTGAAAAAGAGCCTATATGGTTTAAAGCAAGCTCCAAGACAATGGTACAAGAAGTTTGATTCTTTCATGGTGGATCATGGTTATGACAGGACCACTTCTGATCATTGTGTATTTATGAAAAGGTTTCCAGATGGAAACTTTATTATTCTCCTGTTGTATGTGGATGATATGTTGATTGTTGGCCATGATGCTAAGAAGATTCAGATGTTAAAGGAAGAGTTAAGCAAGTCTTTTGCAATGAAAGACTTAGGACCGGCAAAACAGATTCTTGGCATGAAGATCACACGTGACAGGAAGAAGGAGAAACTTTGGTTATCTCAGGAGAGATATGTTCAAAAGGTACTTGAGAGATTCAACATGAGCAACTCCAAACCGGTTTGTTCTCCACTTGCAAGCCACTTTAAACTAAGTACTAAGCAGTGTCCTTCAAGTGATGAAGAAAGAGATGAGATGAAAAAGGTTCCTTATGCATCCGCAGTTGGTAGCTTGATGTATGCCATGGTTTGCACAAGGCCGGATATAGCTCATGCAGTTGGTGTGGTTAGTCGGTTCCTCTCCGATCCTGGTAAAGAACACTGGTCAGCAGTGAAATGGATACTCAGGTATCTCAAAGGTACTTCTAGTTTCAGCCTATGTTTTGGTAATAATAAACCTGTGTTGGATGGATACACAGATGCAGATATGGCTGGTGATGTTGATTCTAGAAAGTCCACATCAGGATACTTGATGAAGTTTGCAGGGGGAGCAGTCTCATGGCAATCAAGGTTGCAAAAATGTGTTGCATTATCCACTACAGAAGCTGAATATATTGCTCTTACTGAAGGGGGAAAAGAGTTGTTGTGGATGAAGAAGTTCTTACATGAACTTGGCCTAGTTCAAGAGAACTTTGTGTTGCACTGTGATAGCCAAAGTGCAATCCATCTCAGTAAGCATCCTACTTTTCACTCTCGATCAAAGCACATTGAGGTTAGATATCAATGGATTCGAGATGCTATGGAGATGAAGTCATTTGTTGTTGAGAAGATCCATACTGATGACAACGTGTCAGACATGATGACCAAACCTCTACCGAGAGAGAAGTTTGAGTTTTGCAAAAGGGAAGCAGGCTTGTCAGAGCCTCCTACATTGAAGCTTACATGTTGATTGCCAGTATGGCGAATTCCTCACATGGTGCGTGAGGGGGAGATTTGTTGTGTGTGGTCCCGCACCATGTGATGGTGGGACCACCACATTAATTGGCAAGAGACTTGGCTGTCTCTTAATTAAAAGCTGGAGCTGCCACTGTAGAGGCAGTAGCAAAATTAAAACAAGAGAGAAGAGAAAACCGAGAGAAAAAGAGAAGAAGAGGCAGCAGAGCAGTCCGTGCTCTTCCTTCGATTCCCAGCTCGTTCACCGTTGGATCGGGCTGAAAATTTGACAGCAGCTTCTAGACGCGTTGATCTTCATTCTGGACGGTTGGATCAAAGATTGGTGGCGTGGAAGCTGGCCGTTTTGACAGAAAACAGGGCTGTCAGTATTGTGAGTCTTTCTCCAATAATTCTCTTATAATCTTGTTGTAATCCGAGAATAAGTTATTCTTGATGATGTATATGTTGAATCCCTTAGTTGAATCTAAGGAAGAACAGTTGTGAACCCATTATTGTTGATAGTGGAAGTTTTTGGGTGGACTACGGTCCCGTGGTTTTTCCCGTATCGGGTTTTCCACGTAAAAATCTTGGTGTTGATTGTGTGATTATTTGCATTATATTTGGTCATTGTTTGATTCTGTTTTTACTGCACAAAAAGGGAAATAATTGGGACTTGTGAATTGTATTCCGCTAAATTGGTGTTCGGTTGTTCCTAGTTTTCCTAACACACGTGACACTGGAAGCAGAAGATCCACTCCGTGTTGCAGTGTTTGTGGATTAGCTTGAGCCATTCACTAATCGGGAGAAAAATCTCTCAAACTTGGCAGGGAGGAAAACGAATAATTGCTGCCTGGCAATGATGAAGTTTTCCTCGGTAGGAAGAGGTCTCATGTCCCTAAATATTATAGTGCTGATGATTTATTTCTCCTAAATACATATTTCAGAATAATGTGTTGTGGTGGTGAATGGCCATGTGATCTCGATATAAAGATTCCAGCTTATCTGCAAGTTAAACAACGAAAAGCTGCGTAATAAAATGCGATTAGATTTGCTTTGATTAAGATCCCATCTCTGTTCATGCTTCACAAGTCATGTATTATATTATGGAAATGGATTAAATCCTGGAATTCTTTCTGAATCTAAGCCATGACAGGTTTCTTTCTATTCCCTTGCTTTGTTCTGTATGTTAATCTCCAGGTAGACCATCTCCAAGCTTTCGATTGAAATCTCGTGGAGCACAAGCAATCGGTCAGCTATTTTGACCTCCAAGAAACAAGATGCATGTTTGCTTATGCACTAATTATAAAGTAGAAGGGTGCTTTAATTAAAAGATCAGCCACTTGGAGGAAAGCTGCGTTTCCCGAGGCTGTGGTTACAGAGCAGAAATCAATGGCACGCAGATGTCTTATTACCTAAGGGAGAATCAGATACAACAAAGAAAGTGTTAAATCCCATGCTACTTGTTGTTGAGGAAGCAACATCATGCATGCATGTGAGGCTGATAACATATAAAAGATGTCATGTCCCCCAACCACATTTGCCCTCCTACATGGCTGATTATTTAACACCTTCATGGCTAATTTTAGGCACTATTATCCAATCAAGTATTTCCTTCAACTCAAAAAGGATCCGTGGAATCCCGATCTCCCATCCAGGTGATGTTTCATTACTCTTGCAGCCAGCCGAAAAAAGATGGGAAAAAACAGGAACGGATATCGGAGGCCTGGTGGGCCTAGCTGCTGTAGTGTCTTTAAAGTTGAGTTCTCTGTCACCCAACTATGCCATGGGTTACCTGACCCAACATTTCTTTTACAATACAGCACATTTTATAATTATGAATTATAGATGCAACTATGCAAGCAACTAAACTAAAAAATCTAGTTGGGTTTAGCTCTTCATGTTTTTTGTTGTCACGTTACCTTTTTTTTAAAAAAAAAACAGAGGGGGCGGAGAACATAAAAAAAGAGACTAACTCTAGCCCACGTGTACGGGCCGTTTTATAATTTTTTTTTTTAATTAGGCATTTTTTCCTCTTTTTTTTAGATAATTTTTATTTTTTATTTTAATGTTAGGTGTTTTTATTGAGTTTTATAATGTAATATTGAGTTGATTGTGAATCAATATTTTTATTTTTTAAATCATATTATATAATAAAAAAATTAATTTAACTTAATGGATTTTATAACTCAGGTCGCAGGTTTTACAGGTATACTAAGATGAATCTGATCTGTTTTTTTTTTTTTTTCCATCTTGACTTATTTTCATTGGATATATACAGTCGACGAGGTCACATTGAAACAACTTTTATATGATTTAATTTAAAACTCGAGCTAAATAAGAAATTAGGTCAAGATTCTTCAAATTTGAACCGTTTTACCAAGCTTAATAATAATGTCAATTTTTTTTTTGATGATCTAGATACTACTTTTTACATTTCAAAAACTTTTAATTCAAGTTTAGTCTACAACTAGTTAGTTTCCCTGTTCAATGGGGTACTTTTCGGTGATATTATTAAACCTATCAATGTATTTTTGCCCGAGCCTATTACTAAATTAAAATGGATGTTAATTGATTTGGTGTGACTCAATCTATTTGACAGGTACAATCAAGATTTAGTCAACATGATTAAAATCTGGTGTAATATTTTTTTTAAAAAAATTAAAGTGGTGTAGATTTGATATTTTTTTTATAAAAAAATGATAACATTTTGAATTGGTCATTATCAATCCTTGTAACCTATAATCTAGGTCATTTGAGTTCATGATTCTTTCTCATATCAACACACTTTACATTTAATGTTGTATTGACATATAGAAAAAGAAAATTATGCAAATAAATGATTTAATATGTTCCATATATTTTTAAATAGCAATCCAATCCTCCAACATATCCTTTTATAAATAAAATTTCATCTAAATTATCATGTTATTCATTAAGAAAATGATCTTGACTTATAAAACGATAGTGGTAACCTTTCTTTGCTTGAAGTGCTTTCCCTATTAAAAAATAAAATTAGAATTACTTGACCTTTAAAATTTTAAAAATATTTTTTTTAAAAATAAAATTATATTAATATATAACTTCATTTAAATAAAAATTAAAAATAAAAATTTATCAATTGAAATATATTGGAAAGGTCAAGTACCTTTTGAATATTGGAGAATTGAACATAAGACACAATAAACACAACTATGAATTAAAGATGTGAAAAAATTATACAAAAATGAATTAAGTCTTTTATCCCAATTATGCCCTTCAAATTTTTGTACCTCCCTCTTCTCATCCTTAATTATAATTTTCACTTGTTTTGTAAACTTTCTAATAGAGCTGCATTAACAACCACATTTATTTGTTTTTTTGCTTGTTGTATGCTTAACATTGAAGAGAGTATTAGGTATTTTTTTTATACCATGTATCTTCCTAGCCTTATATTAAGTTGTTCACACCATTAATCATAATCATTTCTTTCCTTTTAGTTCTTTGAATTTTTTTACAGCATTGTACTCTATTTCATTTAAATCTTATCATTTTAAATTATTTGGCATGATTTTACTTTTAGATGTTAGGATATGTTTTGAATTACATACTCTTGCATATCCAATATATTATATAATACTCTAACATCAAATTTAAGATCAATTTTATGAAATATAAATCTAGATGGTTGTTATTTAAAGGAATTAAAATACCAAAAGATCGAAAGTAACATAAGTAAAAAAACAAATTCTTTTTTTAACTTTTGTTGTTCCAAAGACATGAAAAAGTTTAATCTGGTCCCTTAAATTTCATCTCTTGCATATTTAGTCCTTTTTAAAAAAATTTTACGTTTTAGTTATGAAAAAACAAATCCTTTTTCAGTTCTTCACTACTGTGAAGGGAGAGAAAAATTTATTAAAATATAAAGAAGAGACAAAAGCTTTTGGTGGCTAAATTTTGATCATCAATAACTATGATTTTAGTGTTTATGAATTCATCTTTAAGAAGAAAATTCTATGGATGAGATTTCTATATTTAGTGATGTCTAGATAAAGTAGATCGGGGATAAATATATTTTTTTATTTTGATTTTGATTTTATGTTTTTAGTCTAATTAAAATGTGTTTTGTGATTATAAATGGAGTTTTAAAGGTCCATATAATTATTTTTCATGTTTTTTGGTTAAAATAAGGTTGAAATTTGAGTTTTTGAGATCCAAAAATTTGGTTTATGATTCTTTAGTCACTAGAGCCACTTTTAGGGATTAAAAATTATTTTACACGGACGAGTCATCTATTCCATTAAAAATTGATAGGGGTTATTGACTTTACCTTTTAAAAATAATAATGAGTATGTAGGTCAGGCATTCTAAGCCTAAGTATGCTTTGGTTTTTTAATTTTGAGCTAGGTGTTAAGGTCCATTAGTCTAACTCAAAAATGTCTGATCTTTTTTTTTTAATTGACCAATTTTTTTTTTATATAATGTATAATAAGATTATATTAAAATCAATTTATTAAAATAATTATCTTATTAGGCCATAGTTTTCAAATAATATTAGGGTTTTTTTTATGATAATATTAACAATTACTTTCTGAATAATTAAATATGATCCTAATATGCATAAAGTCTTAAAAACATTTCTCATGAATATTCAATAAAAAAATATTTATTTTTCTATTGTAATTTGTTATATTTTTTTCAAATTTATTATTCTTATGAGTTTGATACATTCACGTAAAAATTATCGATCCATGATTTATTTATTTATTTTATGAAGTTTTCTTTTAAAATCATGATAAGTTTTTGTTTTAAAAATAATGTTACTGATAATTAAGACATGTTTATATATATATATATATGCGCGCGCACATAAGAAATAAAAGTTTTAATTAAAGAGATATATTTTTGCTCTTTATCTCAAATCATTAGAATCTGTAAACCTCAAATAGAATTTTTCCTGAGTTAGTAAAGTTCAAAAACTTAATTTAGAGGTAAAATAAGTTAATTAATTTGAATAAATTAATTATAAATGAAATAAAAATATTGTTGAATAAATACAAAGAAAAGTTTTGAAAAAAAGAAGGATTGTTGGATACAATATAAGAAAGTTGGCTGCAATGATATACCTGATTTGAAGAAAACAACTTACTCAAATAAGAAATAGTGGCATATTTGTAAATAAATGAAAATGAGGTTGGTATATATACCTAACAGCTTACCAATGAAGCCATTTTTCTCCGTGAATGGTTGACCATGCATTATGAAAAGAAGAGAGGGCAATTGATATTTTCTTGACTTTCCTTCACAAAATCATAACAAAATAGAATAGAATATTGAGAAAAGAGAGAGTTTTAGTGATTAAAACAAGATTTTGTGAGGTTTTTATGAGTTTATGCTTGAAAAGGGAGGAATAGGATGTTAATAAGAAGTTGAAGAACAAAGAGTAACCAAAAATTTTCTTAGATTTTCTTTGTTTTAGCATTATTAAGAGGCAAGGAATTCTAATCTAAGCTTAATTTAAAATTTTGTTATGAATTGGTGAGAATTTTGTGTATACATACATTATAGAAAATTTAAATTCTAAGTATTGTTTGAATTGGTTGTTTGATGCTTAAAATGTTAACATCATATAGAAAAATAATGAGTAAAGTGTTGATGAAAAAATATTGAAGAGAAAACATGCTTTTATATTGAGAAAGTTTTAGCTAGGGTTTGGGATAGGGCTTTAATTTCTTTTAATTTAATTTCTATAAAATTTGGATAAAATTATGTTAGAATAAGTACAAAATAATTGGGTAATGCTTAGATTGTTAAAAACATGCTTCTATATGTTAGTGACATCAACATACAATTATGATTAGTATTTTGTTTGTTATATTGGATAGAGTTAGTGGTGTTCGTATGTCTGATGATTATAAATTTAATTTAGTGATTACTTGGATGATACTAGTGACATCAGTATGATTAATGATTTAAACACCTAATTTAATGAAATTATTTAGTGAAGTTATAGGCTTGGTTTGAAAAAGTAATTTATAATTATGTTTAATAGTTGAAAATGTGTTGAACTTAATAAAAACATGTAAGCTATATAAATTACATGAATTAATTATGTGGTTATTTATAATATATGTTATGTAAATTTTTAGGTACATCACAATTCTGTGCATAGTAATAGATGATCTTAGAAAATCTTTTGTTTTAGAATATGAAGATGTAATTTTAAATCGTTAATCTATATTGCAATGTAATTTTAGGATTAATTTTGATATGTAAACAATAATAGAATTAATAATATGTGTAAAATTGTTATTATTATTTACTTATTAAACTTATATATATATATATATTATTGTTTATTTTATTTGATTTGAATATTATTTTGTTGAGAATGTCATGAAAATGCAAAGTGATTGAATTGTGGGATTAAATGTATTCTAATATGGTGATACGATAAGATAGATAAAATTCAGATAATTGGATCCCACAATTCAATCACTTTGCATTTCTATGACATTCTCAACAAAATAATATATATATATATATATATATATATATATATATATATATATAAAATGATTGCAATGATTTACTAGTTATATTGTTGATAACTTGATACTAATATTTTAAGTGAAATTCTATCACAATTGTAGTAGAACATAAAAATCCAATTTCCCCCAAGTTTTTCATCTAATAAAAATATTAATTATGTTGTAATTGTGTTTAAAATTTAGGGTTGTTATAGAATCTTTCTGAATTTTTTTTAATGGCTTTCATTTTTTATTTAATAAACCATGCAACTAATAAAAAAAAATATTTTTGTGAAATAAAAAGAGAATTTAGACTAAAAAAAATTATTTCTCAAGAATTCTCTTGATTGCCTTTTTTCCCCCCCGAATATCCATATATTTTCATTATAGTAATATGAAAAAAAAAAAAACCAAAAAATGCTTCACAACATAAGGTCAAATATTTACATGTTGATTTATCCTTTACTTCTTACAAGAAGATCAACATTTTGCTTTCATCTTTCATTAATATTAATAGCTTTCTCCATGATTTTTCGGTTTATATAATTTTCAATTCATTTTATTAAGTGCAAATATCATCTTTAAATAGCTGATATTAAATGATGCCGATGCTTTTTTCTCATTCCTTATAAATTAGTTTGGAATCCTATCGATGTCAATACCGATATATTTTTTAATAATTTTAAATTATTTTGATGTATTAATATAAAAAATAAATTTTTAAAAAATAAAAAATATTATTTTAATATATTATTAAGTGAGGAATGATACATGGAAACAGGCACTGATTACTGAACTAGCAAATGTCACCAAAAAAATCACCACTGTTACAGTTCTATCGAAGAGAGAAATGCAGCTAATATAGGCTTAGCTTATACTAAATAAAAGAATTAATATATGGTTCGAATTGCCTCTAGGTGCTTCACTCCAAGGGGGGGCGGGGCAACCAAAAAAGATAACCTGGGTTATTTTAATATACCCAAAAAACACACACAAAAAGAGAAATAAATTGTAATTTATTATGTTCAGTGAGCATTACTTTTCCTCCTGTTTTTTTTTTCCTTCTCTCTTTACTGGTGGCCCACACGTGGGCTGGGCATTTATCATGGGCCTGAATAATCTGCGTTGGGCTTGGTCCTCGTTAACACAGAAATACTTCAACACTGGAATTTCTAACATGGAGGCAAAGTGGGCAGGCTTGGACCATTTGGTCACATTCTGTACATACACAAAGATGCCGACACGGCAGAAGCACAACCGAAGCCATCCGTTTCCGACACGATTTGCAGCTTGGTCGGCCTGGAACGACGGTGACCCGGTCAGGATCAACATAAGCCGACTCAGCATCCTCAGCCTGGCCCTGGCCTTCAACTCCCCCCGAACATCCTGTTCCATCATCCCCTCTCCTGCTATCCTGCACCACTCCCCCGTTCATTATAGCCTGCTGCAGTTGGGCCTGCAGGGAAGTTGCTGCTACCTCCTGGGTCCTTGCCTTTGCCTGCCAAACTTGTGCCTCAATGCTGAGTTGCGACGCACGTGCTTCTAACTCAGCGTTTTTGCGCGTGGCCCTCTGGACTTCCGCTTCCCTTTCCCTTAATCGTCTGGCTATTGATTCCTCCGCTGCGCTTAACAGCGCACGGTAGTGCTGCTGTCTTTTCTCTGCCAATGCGCGCCTCAGCTGCTCCCCCTGAATAAAGATGAAATCTTCATTCATTTGCTTGCAACCATAAGAAAAACTACAAAAAAAAAAAAAAACAGAGATCAACACAATTGAGAAGGGAGAATTTTGGCACCTGGGCTTGAAGGAATTGATCAATCTCGTCTCGTTGCCGTTTAATTTGGGTGGAGAAATCTTCTGATATTGATAACAAGGCAGAAGATTGACATGTACTAGTTCCAAAATTCTGCTGTTGGTAATGATGATTCTGTTGTTGTTGGTGGTGTTGGTCGCCAAAAGATAAACGAAGGCCAGTAGACACGACATTTGGATTTGGTTGAGGATGATAACTTCGATGATTGTGGAGTTGAGATATGTCTACTAACTGAGTTGTTGACAGAGGCTGAGGCTGAGTTTGAGGTTGCATACATAATTTATTGATTGTTGTCGTTGCAGTAGTAGCTGTTGGCGCTGTTCTTCCTCTCTTGCGTGGATTATTGCCACCTGCTTCAAATTTAATGTTATCAGATTTTATAAATATATAAATCTTGCATGGATTTCCAATCAATGTTGGTATCCAAAATTAAGAATCTCATTATAATCAAAGTATTGGTTAAGGGGACTGGGCTAATTACCTCCATTGTTGAGTAACATATGGGATTGATCAAGATATCCTCCAGGCTGTGGTTGCAATGAATAATCGTGACCGTCTTGACCGTTTCTTTATACAAAAAGGAAATGAAAGAGGGGGAGGTTAATTAGAGGAAAACTTGGAAATGCAGAGAGCAGAGAGAAAGAAATTAAGAATTTTTAAAGAACCCAAAATACCTGTTTAGAAGGAGGGCATTAGAAGGATATTGAGCTTGGACAGCCATTATAGATTATCAAAAGATAACAACTAGATATGTAAAGGTTGAGACTTGAGAGTGAGGGGGGGAGATGAATAAGTTGTATATCTATAAATATGTATGTAAGAGTTGGTGAATATGTATAGAAGGCAAAGAAAGGTGGGATAGAGAGAGAGAGAGAGGTATGGAGCAAATGGGATGAACAATAAACGCTAGCACAAAAGAAGCATGAAAAGATGCCCCTCGAGCCAAGGCGGACTCTTCAATGAGAGGAAAAGGATTGAGACATGAAATCGTACTAGTCCAACAACAAATAGTTCCCCGTATTTTTTAGAGAGAGGAAAGAATCAAGAAAAGGAAATTAAAACAAAAAAAAAACAGAAAGAGAAAGAGAATCAATGAAATGAATCAAGAAATATAATGATGTCTACTGTGAAGAGGAAGAGGCCTCCACCACAACCAAAACTAGAAACCATCACACACTAGCTAGCTAATAGTAATTTATCTTCTCATCATCTTTGTCTTGGTTTTGCTTTGCTTTCTTTGCCTTGCGCGCTAGCTTTGTTTTTCTTCTTGTGTTTTATATCCTTTCTTTCCCTGTCTCTCTCTCTTTCGATGTGTAAGGTAAGAAGACGGAGAGAGAGAGAGAGAGAGAGAGAGAGAGAGAGAGAGAGGGAGGGAGGGGGAGAGAGAGGGAGATGCGATTGAAACGAATCAGTCCAAGAGAAAGACACCTTATTCTGCTTGCTCTTTCTTTGTTTTGGTGGCTTTGCCTATGCTTTCTCTCCTCTTCTTCGCGTGAGGTGGCTTTTCTTCAAGCGGAGTCTCGTGTTTGCTATCACCAACACCGATGCTATTAATTTATTTGCACTCCTTATAGACATTTAAACATTTTATTTTCATTTTTGCTTTATTCTTTTTTTTTTAAAGACAAAAAAACCAACCTTGATGACAGTAACGTTGTCTTTTTACCATTGGTGTTGGGTTTTTTTTTTTTTTTTTTTCTAGAAAGAAAATAATAAATGTGTAGAGATGTTGAGAAAATCAATGGTGTTGGATAAAGGGGGTAACGTGTAGGTTGTTTTTGTATTATTCATTTTATTTATGGCCCCATGCTCCTCTCGCCAGCTTTTCCCCACAACTACGTTTTATCTTATTTTCCCTCTCATTCTATAAAATAAAAAAATAACAATAATATATCCTTATTTATTTATTTATTTTTCTCTTTTTAGTTATATATATATGTATATATAAGGTAGGAATTGATGGTTAATGGCTTTTGAATCCATGGGCAATCTTAGTTTTTTTCCTTGATTTGAAAGGAAACTCTAACGTACCAAAAAAAGAGAGAGCGTCTTGTAATTTTTTTTAAAATTCTTCTTCTTCGGTTAACTTAGCCCCGAGTTTGGTCTTAGTACCAAATTAAGCGGTCTATATTCAAGCATTTGCTTTGAAATGGAACGTCCTCTTTTAACATTTGGTCTCCTTGCTGCCCTGTCAATCCCGTCATGATCAATGTCTTATCGTCTTTACATGGATATCACACATGGGAAAACTAGAGTAACCATAGACAGACGTATCGCCATTGATGTGTTTTATGGATTGTGGATGTGAAGATTATATTTTTGTGTTGTGTATTATCCAAAACCCCAGCATCTAACCATGCACAATGAATGGTTCTAAATAAGAGGACGATCATTCATTTCAAAAAAAAAGAAAAGAATTTGATCTGTTTTTCATATGTAATTTAACTAAAACCTTGTTTTTAAGATTCAAACTTCCAAAACCATCAAAGAGAAAAAAGAAAAAAAATGGTATGTTTTTCTTGTTTTCATACTTACCTTAGAAAATAAAGCAAAGATCACAATTACCTCTGACCAAATTGCAAGATGGTTGGCTCGGTTCATTTCCCCTTCTTAAAAGTTTGGTGATTGAGTAGGATTTCTCCTGTGATTATTTCAAATAATTAACCAATGCGGCCTCTCTCTCCCTTTCTTCTTTTTTAGGATAGCATATTGAATCCTTGATTTGAGGACGCAATTGAGGAGAGGAGATTTTCAAAATGTGAACAGATCATGACAAGATATAAATCTTTTAGGGTGTTTGAGAGTATAGTTGTGATTATTTTTAAAATGTTTTTTTATTTAAAAATATATTAAAATAATTTTTTTTATTTTTTAAAAATTATTTTTGATATTAATGCATTAAAATGATTTAAAAACACTAAAAAAATATTAATTTTAAAAAAATAAAAAAATAAAATAAAATAATTTATTTTAAAAGTACTTTTAGAACATAAAAATAAAAACAAACAGGTCCTTCGTATGATTAATTTACTGCTTCTAGAATTAATAATTGAAAAGATAGAATTAATAATTGAAAAGATAAGGGGAAAAAAAGACTACAACAGTTTCAATATTTTTTCAATTTATTTTTATCTTCTTATATTGTTTATAAAAATCATCAACAAGAACTATACTAAAAATTTTGAGTCAAATCTTAAACGCTCTAATATTTAAGAAATTATGTCATTCATCCATCCCAAATTAGAGGTTTTTTTCTTATAAATATAAAGCTTTCATTTTTCTTTTTCTTTTTTGTTTCTTTTTTTGAACAATTACTAAATAGTATAAATTAATCTATAGCCAAATCAAACTTTCAAAACTAGATTATTGCCAGGAATCATTGATGGATCATTAAATTAGTTAAAATGTTCCAATCTTTCCTTCATTTTTTTTAGCTCGAGGGTCTTTACTTGTGATCGATGAGGTTGCTAATATTTCATAAAGATTTTGCCCTTCCCAAAACTAGTGCTTCCCTAGACTGTGATATATATTAGGCTAGAAGGCGTCGAAGGTTAGGACTGGGTACTTGGAATACCTATAATAAAATAAGTACTTATTAAAAAAAAAAGAGAGAGTTTTTGAAAGTTGTGTTGCCGTGTGCGTTTCTAGAGCAAGGCTTAAAAAAGAGGAAGAGAAGTTTCCTCGCCTGGAGAATATTTATTACCTTGGCGTTCAAGGTTATACAGGGGTTCAAGGCTAATTATACAAGCTTGAATCTGTGTGATTTTTTCCATTTATGGGTAAGATTATGATATTAAGTGATACTTTATCATCTATTATATCAGATTATTTAGAGATAAAAAGACTTGAAGTTGTTTATTTAAGGGTAAGATAACGACATCAAATGATATTTTATTATTTATAATTTTAAACTACTTAAAAATAAAAAGATTTAGAGTGATATCGAGTCATTGTAAAAACTTTTTTACATTTAAATTTTATTTTAAATTTTATGGGTTATGTAATATTGATAATGATAACAAAATTAATAACTGTTGAAATGAATAAAAAAAATTATGATATTTTTTTGAAGAATCTAAAATTTAATAATTTGATGAAAAACACATAGAAATTTATATAGAGGTGAGAATTAATCTAATAAAAAATCCAAAGCTAAATTAAAAAAGTAATTACAATCAAAATTAATTAGAGAAATAATTAAAATAGAATCTCTAGACCTAATTTAAAGGAATTGCAAACCTTGACTAATTACCACAAATTGATCTCTTATTTATAAAACTGAACATGTAGAACCGATTATCCAAATTTGAGCTAACAATCATATTTAAAGTTAGAGCTATTTTTGTTAGACTATGTATTTGATTTGTCTCTCTCTTTTTTTTCTCTTTTTTTTTTTTTTTCTATTTAGTCCATAGACATATATATGTGTGACACGTTACACCTGATAGATACTTGTATGTTTTGCTCTCCTTGGAGCAAATCAACAAAACTCTTATTCCCCAGTACTTCTGTCACGGGGCATGTAAAATAAAATGAAAAGAAAGAAAGCAAGTGCCATGTGAAAAGGAGCATCCATGATTTTTATTTCTCCCAATGACAAGAGAGAAAAATATAGGAGGGGGGAACAGATCAAGTGAGCAACACGAGAAAAGTCGACTTTGTATCGGTGATCTTCCTCAGAACCATGAAGGATTTAAGATTTTAATCAATGGAGATGATGGAGAAAGAGAGAAGCCACCAAAAAAGAGAAAAGGAGAGGAAATGTGAGAGAGAGTGCTTAGAATGGCATCATGCAGCTCTTGTCTTTGATTTGGTCCCATCTCATGGAAGGGCCAGCTTTGTTACCTCTCCATCTCCTATAATCAATCAATTATCTCTCGTTTCCTAGTAATATATACTTTCCGCCATGGCAACTTGTATTTGTGTGTGTGTGAAAACTCTCCACCACCCAATTCCAGACCCATTGGTTTTTTCCTCCTCATCAACTCACCTTTTCCATTGCGTTCTTGCAAGCTATCACGCATAATAAAGTTCAAATACAATCATCATTTAAAGAAATATTTCTTACATGGGAACCAAAACAAGATCGCCAACCAGAAGAAAGTTTTAATTTATAGAATGGATCGACCAGCAAGCCTTAGCTTTGGTACAGCTAATTAATTAGTCCTACATAACTTAGCATATAGTCCAAACATATTCACACAATTTGGAGATATCGAGTATAGTCTATACAACGACAAAAAATAAAAATTAAATAAATCAACCCAGTTAACGATCCAGTGCTGTACAGCTTTAGAATTCCGAGCTGCTAATTATATCTAACATGTTCTTTGAATTCTCTTTTGGTTTTGTTCCCTTGAATCTAAAGAACTTCTCTGCTTGGGGCTCAGGCATGAATTCCCATCTTCATTTCCTGTTGGCCAGATGCTTTGTTCTTAAGACTATACTATGATTTTTGTTTTATTTCGGTAGTTAACCAAATACTTTTTTGTTCTTCCTTTCCTGGAGGTTGACCAAGAAAATCAGGGCTCAGATTCACCTCTATGTATTGAATTGAAAAATGGTGTAAAGTAATAACCATTATATTCAAATAATTAAATAAAAAATGTCTTTAAGGCCGTCGAAGTCCAAATAAGAGAAATTACTGCAACGTGATAATCCCTTTTTTTCCTAATAGTTAGCAATTAGATAATAATCTTGAACTCAACCAATTAGTTCTTGAAGAAACTTATTTAAGTTTGAGGAATTCCAAGTGATTAATGATATGGCTGTTAATTTTTTTTTTTTTTTAGGAATGTAGTTAATATTTAACTTGTCCTTTGATATTTGGGAAATTATATAGACGCTATTATGACACTGGATGTTATTATGTGATTTTTTCCTTAAATATTTTTATTATAATATTTCTATAATTGCTAAGATTTTTTAAGACTTTTTTAGGTTTATTTAACTAGACAAGTGATTTATTAGAAAATTATAATAATTGTAGATTTTTTTTTTATTTTGTTTTGTTTTCTCATTCAACATCGTTATTGTTTTCTAGTTATTTTATTTTATTTTATTTAAAGGATTATAATAGTCTTTTGATAAAAGACTTTATTAGAAACACAAAAATATCACAGAGTCATGGTCATTTGAGGCATTGTGAGGTGGCAAGAGGTAGCATATAAAATCATGTATGAGATATTTGATCAGCTGAAGAGTTTAATAACAGACATAACATAATGACATGATCAACTATTAAGGGAAGGCACAAACAAGCATCGTGACGAGTAGAGAGACATGTCCAGAGACTTGTCTCAGGGCAGACCAAACCTACCTTGTATTTGTTCCCACAGTCCTGGTAACAACCTATTTATTTGGAGGAATTTGACTAAAATGAGATTTACAAAGACTACAGTGACAATCTGATGCAAGATGTGTGTTATGTGATTTTTGTCTTAGATATTTTTTTATTTTAATATTTCTATAATTGTTAAGATTTTGTAAGATCTTTTAGCTTCATTTAGAACGACTTATTATAAAATTAGTGATAATTGTAGGAATCTATTTCTATTCTATTTAATTTTTATATAATAATATTATATTATGATTTGTTTTTTAGTTTTTTCATTTAAAGGTTTATAATAGTCTTCGATAGAAGACTTTGATGAATTAAAATGAAATATTTTTAATGTTTCTCTTCATAATTAGTGTTTAAATACTCTGACTTATAATAAATGTTGTTATTTTTTATTATGCACTCCTTCAACTTGACTTTTCATGTAATTACACGTTATTTTTTTTCAATCTCATGTAATAAAAGGTAGCTCTATACCTTGAAAGAGAAAGGATGTATGGTGTTAGTGCCAACAACCTAGCTAGAGCTAGCTAGCTTGTCTCAGATATAAGACCATATATACAAGAAATAAGTTATGTTACTTTCATGGACATAATGTGAACTAACTAGTAGGATTGTAGCACATTGAAGTTTATATTGGGTTTGTGGACGTTGTTAGAGCGCCATTGCCTAGATCAGTAAAAGCCTCCATAGCTATTATATACTGTATATTAAAGAAAACAGTTTGTTCAATGGTCAATATCTCAAAACCACTCCAGTAATTTTCAAAAAAGAAAATGTTACCGCGCCAGTCTATATATACACTGTCGATTTTCACCTCTGGCCAGAAATTAAAGAGAAGAAGACAATTGAAACCCCAACAAGAATAGTTACATGGTAGGTCAAATCAAGGAATCACATTACATTTCCAACGACAAAGGACTTTCATGAAAGTAATAAAAATATGTAAATAATGAACAAAAGTTATGGAGCAAGAGAAAAGACGAGAAGGGTGGGAAGACATTTTATTTATGAAATTGTCAGTAGAAGATGCATGGTGGGTCGTATTGTGTGGTGCCATCGTTTACGAGCCTTCGTAAGAACACCAGTACTCTCTGGCATCTGTTTCTCAGATGTGGTAATGGCAGTCACAAGAGAGGCAGCAAGGATAAAAAGGAACTCAGTACTGAGGTAATTAGAATCAACATCACTGTGTGGGGTGATAGATTGGTGCTGGTGGTGTGTGGGTCTCTCTTTGTTTTTGCCGCAAGAATCAAAGCTCTCACTGCAAATCCAACCAGCTCCCTCTCAATATTATTGTGGTCGCACTTTTGCAGGTATCTTCAGGGCCCATGTCATAGGGTTTTGGCTGCTGTCTGAATTTTCTTTTGCGTGTAACTGTGTGGAGGAGTGTTCTGGCATGAGTAGTCAGGTGACTACTCGATGTTGAATTTACCATGGTTTGATGCAAATCTATTCACTTCTAAAATGTCGTGAATACATGCACATCTTCTTCGTTTCTTAACCTTTTGATCTTGGAATTTCAAAAGTGGGGAAATAATTAAAGATTAAAAAGATGGCAAGGGTTGGTCAATTCCTTAGCTAGGACCTAGAATATTTAGGTTTGAGAATCTAGTAGCTAGATACGGTATTTCAGTTGATTTTAATATGTGTTTGGTATATACATAATATTTTTTAAAAGTGTATTTAATGTTAAAATGCATAAAAAATCATTTAAAAATACTAACAAATAAATCAATTTAATTTTTTTAAAGTTAAATGTCTTTGTTTAAATACGCCAAAGACTTTCAAACATTCACGTGGATTTGATTCCATAAATCAAATGATTGATGCAATTACTATAAATGCAAAGTGAACAAAAAAAAAAAAGGGGGAGGAAACAACAAAACTAGCTAGAGATCTCCTCCGTTGCAGCTTGATCAAAACCTCCAAGATGCATCACACTCTTTTGTATTCTCTAGAGCAAAATAAAAACAGCACTAAAATTTACACCATAATGAAAAAACAGGCACTTTGGTTAAGAACAAACGTTATAAATACTCAAAATCAGTGGTCCCCCAATCATAACAAGAAGTTTTTAGTGTACCTATCACATCAGCATCGCTGTATTATGAAGTTCTCAGTTTCCATGGAGACATGGTGTATAGCCAAATACCGATACCGGCAGCAAGGCAGCCACCCTCTTTGGTTGTGCCTCCGGCAGCATCCCCTTAAATGAGGGTGCATGGACATTGGGACCAGTTTCGAGGAATAATGACCTTTCCACTAGAGCTAGAAAAACAAATTGAGGATGAATTTATAATATTTACACTGTCTTATTTCTGAATTTGAATAATAAAATTATTAAATTTGAATCCAAACTCAATCAACGTCAATATTTTATTTATGCCTATGTTTGGGTAATCCTCTTCAAAAACTTTGATTGCCCCATTTAGGAATTCACGATTACTATTAGTCCTTGGGGTAACAATTGAAAAATGGAAGGAAACACTTTTACCATGCACTGTGAGATTTCCTTCCCGTGGTTTTGTTTGGGGACGCAAAAGAATAAAATTTGATCTTGTTTATTAAATCTTAAAATTATTTTATAATTTAATACAACCCAAATATTAAAAAATAAAACCTAAAAGATGTTATCATTAGTGCCGTGGAATTTGAGAAAAAATGTTATGGATTGTACTAGTGTTTTCCCATTTTTAATCCTCTAATTATTTTTACTCCGGTCATCAATTTTTTGTCTTGGTAAGGAATTAAATGTAATGATTTGTTTTTAGTTTTTTTTTTTATGAAATTACCGTGATGTTAAAAAATGTTATGGAATTGGGTTGATGGTGGATTTAATTTGCAAGAAAGAATTTGATTTTATTATTTGTGGAAAAATAAAAATCATGGATCAAATTTGATATTGAGACAAAGAAATTAGGATGTGGTCATTGAAAATCATGGGACCAAATAAAAACCTTGTTCTGGCTTTTTTGCATTTCAATTACAATTCATTAGGAAAAAATATTTTTTTTTATAGTATTTGGTTAAAACCATTCTATTTTTTATTTGTTTTCAAATAAAGTTGTATCATTATTTTTATAATATTACTAAACAATACTTTTGTACAACCCTTCCCGTGACTTTTTTCCCTCTTAAAATGGCTTGCTTTTGAATGTTAATTGTTATTATTATGTAATTAAATAAAATACTAATTAAAAAAATTATTAAACCCAACCACATTCATCACTCTTGTCATAAATTTAATGGGTTACTCTAAGTTGACCCTAATCGATTTAAAATATCATCATCTTAATATATAAAATAAAAAATTAAAATGATGCCGTTTTATTTTTTATTTTTTTTGAAATCAAACCAGTTTTAACCAGGTTGTATTTAGATTCTCTAAGTCATTTGAATCATATTAGATTAGCTCTCACTCAGTTAAATTTAAAACTTGAGTCAAATAAAGAATTTGTGACATTATCAAAAAGTTTACCATGAAAATACACAAACAATGTATTGTTCTTATTTTTTTTATTGCATTCACATTAATATTACCAAAATTTGTTAAAAAAATAAATATTCAAGCAAAAAAGTATTGACTAAAATGGAGCGCGTTGACAAGATAAAAGAGTTTTAATAAGAGATATACATTTATTATCTTTATTTTAATTCATCCAAATTTTTATATTTGTTCTGATTTTTTTATTAAATAAAAAACATAGAAGAAAAGAGTTATATTTTCTTGTAGAACAAAAAAAAACAGGAAAAGAGAAATGTACTACCAAACCATTTTATTTTAATGGAATTTAAATTATTTCTCTTATTACAAAAAAATAAATTAGTTGTCAAATAATTAAATAAAATTTTTAAAATATTTCTCGAATATCTTAACCTATATTTATTTTTAAGCTTTTCAATTTGATTTTTAGCTGACATTGATAATATTTTTTAATATTTATTAACATATATAATTTTTTATTTGTTTTATTATATAAATGCAATAAAAATTGATGCTAAAATTTATATTACATTGATAACAACTATATCTTTTTTGTGTGAGAAAAAAAGAAATTTCATCTGTTACGAGTCAACTAGCTAGTTTACACTAAAATAAGCTGTAAAATTTGTTTTTTAATTTAAAAATTAAGTGAAATGTTATATTGATTTAGTATATATCAGACGAAAACTTTGAGAAGGGGCAGAAAGTTTTGATTGTTTCTCTTAATTTTAGAGTTACACACTTAATTATTTTTATTAATTCTACATTTGTTTAATTAACTGGGTGTGTAATTTACCAAGTTTCTTTTCTAACTCGAGGTTTCATTTTTCTTCCATGATTATACTACTTCAATCCCATAAATTATTTATTAATTAATTATAAAGAAAGAGGAGAGAATGAAAGAATTACAGACTCGTTACATCTTGTTAAATCGACAATTAAACAGTACTAATATAGAATTAATCAATGACACAATATATAGAAAGACTCAACTAAATTACAAGCACGCATGAATTAGGATTGCCTACGAGGGGGGGCGTCCCATTAATTTTCATAAAGTTAAATTTGACCCCTATATATTTAGGATTCTTTCAATTAGAACCCTAAAAATAAATTTTAGTTATTTTACTTTGACCATATGTATTTCTTTAAATATTTGTTCCTCCTTGTAATATTATCTCACTGCTTCAAAAAGAAGAAGAAGTTATTTTACTTGGATTCTATTTTTTTTATTTATTCTTGTAATTTTTTCACTTTAGCCCCTTATTTATTTTATTCAAGTTCTGTTTAGGTTTGACTTTGAATTTCTATCATAAACTTCTTTTCGAAGTTTATCATATTTTGACTGCTTGATTCTTCTTAGTCATAGGCTACCCTGATCTCTCCTCTAAATTTATAGACTGTTTTTCGGGAGAAAAAAAAAAACATGAAAAAAATAATAATTGAAGCATCGTGATGTTGGGTAAAAAGCATGATCAAGCACTGTTAACGCGTCATCTCTCTAATGTCCAATAATAGAGTGCCACACCCACAGGTCACAGAACGCCCCCAGTCCGCATATGAATTGCTTGGATTTTTTTTTGTATACTAGCATATGGCATTACTAAAAAAACAACGGATGAAATTATTTAATAGGTGATTTAGTAGTGAAGGTTTAGTATTAAAAAATTTATTATTTTATAGTTTTAAGTTTGATTTTTGTAATTATTAATATTAATAGTCATTAGAAGTTTACATGGTCGGTAATTTTGGGATGCTCACGATTAGTCGGGTTATCTTGTCAAACCATGTTAATTCGTTAAATCTAAAATTCGTATTATAAAAGTCTGATAACTAAATAAAAAAAAAATATTAACAAGAGAAAAAAAAATGGATGGGATCTGGGTTAACCCGTAAAACCAGTAAAATCTGGGATATGTGTCATGAAAGTTTGATAACTAAATATAAAGAAATTTAACATTAACAAACTAAACTAAACAAAAAAAATTAATTAAAAAGAAAAAAAAAGCAAAAAAAAAACTCCGGGATAACGTGTCAAACTAAGTTAACCTGTTAAACCCAGGATCCGTGTCATGAAAATCTGATAACTAAATAAAAAAAAAATTGACATTAACAAAAGAAAAAAAAATGGACGGATTAACCCAGAATTAACTGGTTTAACCCGTGAAACTTGAGATATGTGTCATAAAAGTCTGGTAACTAAATAGAAAGAAATTTAACATTAACAAACTAAAATAAATGAAAAAAATTAATTAAAAAAAGCAAAAAAAATACGGATTAACTCATGAAACCAAGTTAATATGTTAAACTCGAGATCAGTGTCATAAAAGTTTGATAACTAAATAAAAAAAATTAACATTAACAAACTATATTAAAAAAATTATTAAAAAAACAAAGAAAAAGAAAACTGAAAGGCATAAAAAACAAAAAAATAAAAAAACAGTTTAAAAAACAATTAAAAAAATGACAGCTTAGCATTTCATTCTGAATTGCGATAGTGAAAGTGAAAAGCTAAGCATTTTTAATTTATTAGATAATTTATTTAGTTGTGATAGTTTGAAAAATGTTTTTTCTCATTGTTCTAGTTTAGATTGTTATGCTAGTATGAAAAATATATATATATTTTTTTCCATTGCTCTAGTCGAGGGAAAACTCGAAGTTGTTGACAAGAGTTTTGCCATTCTAGAGACCGACTTAAGAAGAAAGCAGCATATTGCAATTTCTTGCTCCTCAATTCCCCGACGTCGCGAGCTAAAAATAGACTGAACAAGAGAGAGAGTGAAAGAGAGGTCAGCATTGCTTATAATTTCCTAGTACATTCACAGCACTCCGTTCAGGTTATATTATTTTTAAAAAAACCTTTTAGAAAAATGTGACGAGTGTAAGATTTTTTTTTCGATAGAATTATTAAAGTGAATGATATTGAAATCTGTAAATTTAATTTAAAATTTAAATTAAATTATATAAAAATTCACTCAAAATAAATTATTCAATATAATAATTTCAATATATATATCATTTAAAAGATCTTTGTAAAACATGACTTTGATATTACTTGTTTCTTCTTGAAATTGATATCTTTGATCTCATTGCTACTTTTTTTTAATGCATTAAAAAACTCGAGTGTAGTGTTCTTGTATTGTAAGAAAAAACACATGTAATATGATTGTTTCTTTGAATGTATTTTTGCACGAAACAAGCTCTAATACAAAACTATCATTTTTAACTTCATGTTTTTTGTTATTTTTCATGATGTTGTTAATAATTTTTTTCTCACTGAACAACTCTGCAGTTGCCTCATTTTCACCTAGGAAACTCAAAATATACTTAATATTTATTATATCATGATATTTCAACTTTTTAATTAGAACATGTAATTGTTGAATTCATACACCTAATTTTCAATGTAAAAAACAATTTTTAACTTTACTTGCTTGAACGTATGTTTTCTAAACAAAATTACAAGATTCATTACATATGAAATATTTATTTATTATTTTGAATTTGAGATCCTCATTTGTTTATAATCTTCTGAAAGATTTCAATAAAGTTGATGAAGATAATACATATTAAAAGCTTGTATGTTCCCCGCATCAAACTATTAAATTTTTGATGTTGTGTTAGGTAGTAAGAAAAAGAATTCAATATTTTTTAAACCTTTAATATTTTATCAATGAGTGAGATAGTTATCAAGAAGCAAGAGAACATTTCAACCATCCATTTTTCTATCAAGCTATCAAACGGAATAAATTCTCGGTCACCCATACTTGTTAGTTGGCATGGTACCCAAAGTTCAAACTGCTCAAGTTCATATTCTTAAAACACCATGAATTGAGTACATCTTTTTTAAAATTCCTTTACCTTCTTCATGATTTGTTCTTCCATCATATTCACATGTTTTTTTATATTGAACAAGCCATTCGCAAAGAACGTTCTCTAGTTCTAAGAATTTTATAATTTTGTATTGTTTAACATCATCCTTTTCAATACTGGCCAATAAATATTCTAATGACGTCTTGATCTATTTCATTCATTATATAAGATGAGGATGAGGATGCTTTGCAAGTGCCTATTTAAAAAAAAAATCCCATTTAATAAGCCATGAACTTGTTAAGTTAAACATATACATGTAATAATAATAATTTATAATTAGATAGTATTTGTATAATTACAATACATAATACATGGATTAAATCTAATAGAAATTATTTTTTATTAATTAATATATAAATTATTAATTTATCATTAAGTAATATCTCAATTAATGAATAAGCTTTCATGATTTCAAGAGTATCATTTTACAGAGGTCTAACTGGCGTGCGTGTTCAATTGAGAGTTTAAATAAGACAAGCGTCACCGAAATCAGTCTCTTATCAATCAAATTAACGGGCGAACAAATACCTTTAACAATGCTTGCTTTATGCTGCTGGGATTGTACATGATGATCATTTTCTTGCGTTAGCCGTCAAAGAAAGCAATGCCCCGTGTGAAATTGGAGATTTAAAGTTTACATCTCCCATTGAAGGGCAATACAACCTACTTAATCTTTTGCAAACGTTGAAGATTCTATGAACCTAATTTCAAACATGAATGGGAACCCATCAGTCTTGTCTCAAGTCTTAAACATGCCGTGATATATATATATAATTTACTAAAAGTGATAGTGGCCTGTTCACGATCAATCTCAAGTTCATGGCCGGCGGCCCCCGAACCCAGAGACTTGCGTTAAAGATAAGAATAATTGGGTTCGATAAGTAGACGACATTCCAAGCTAGAAAAAATAATTATTCTTCTCTAAGTAAAGCTTTGTTGGTAAACAAACAAATAAGATGTCAATTAGGGACCGGAATGAATTATATGACCTTAAACAACACGTATAAAAGAAAGCGATTCGCTCTAATAAGATGGAGGAGAGATGCAATGGATATTGGGCTGCTACAATATTGATTATGATTTGGGGCCAATCATTCATGCAAGGCATGAGCTCATTGGTTGTGGCTACCTTGTCACTTGTAACCACTAGAAAGCACGAGAGGCACGACCTAAGACCAATCTTTCAGCTAGCTCCTTTCCACACCTATACAAGCAAGAACATGTCATTATGTATGCATAGTTACAATATGCCCTGTGTACAGATTCCAAGTCCTTGCTCTCTTGAGAGTTTTTTATGGATCATGGGGACCATGTAGCCTGGAAAGATGGGTTGGATTGATTGATGAGGAGGTGGAATCAGGACAAGGGTTGGTATTTTCTTCTATCACGCTTGGTGTTGATTGGCACTATGCATATAGATTGACTTCGATGCAAACAAGAGAAGCTTCTCCTCTCTTTCAAAGGTGCTAACTAATGGAATATATAGTGATTATTTCAGAATGGTTAGATAGCCTCTTCAATTTTGCTGCTTTATCACCTTCTTTTGTTGGGAAGTGGTCTTGCTTGTGGTGGAATTTAGAAATAATAGCAGTCAAATCATACGGAGAAAATTACCGCCCAATAGTCATGATCTCTGGCTCCTTATCTTCATGATCATATTTGCGAATCCAAAAAACAAAAGATTTTTGAGAAATTAAGCATTATTTCATCATGATCTATAATTTATCTTTAAAGTTTTGTTTACACTGATTTGCCCTGAGAACTATAATTCACTATACAGTACTGTTATCGAGTAGTACACCCAGAGACTCTTAAATTGCCCTTGTAAGATCATCAGGGCCATCATTGCATGGTTTCTTAACTGGTCATCGATTCAGGCGAAGTTATAATGGACACCCAAAAGAAATTATTCGAAATTCTAATACATAGTGGCCAGAATATTATTTCTCTGTGTCAAGCATGTGGAACCAAAACCATGAACATTCCACAGAAAAAAGTTGAGAATTAGTGGCTAATGCACATTATTGAAAAATAACATGTCCTGTAGGTGTACGTGGAGCTAAATAAAGTAAGGTGCCATCAATTATATATTGTAGTAGTGATCGAGCTGGCGAGATATGCCCCTAGATTCAAGAAAAAGTACAGTAAACCCTAGCAACTCTATGATTCTTGACGCTGATATTGAGTATGTACGGCAAAAAATAAACTTATCTCTTCATATCATTTTGATGATAATATTGGATCACGTTATTTTTAAAAGGGCAAATCTCAATGTATATTCAATATCTGATTGATCAGCTGTTTCAGGATTGTCAATTTCCATTGAAAAACTGTGCAACTGTTTTGAAAAATTTTGTCTTGGAAAAAAATCTAAAGTCATAGCTATTTTGTATTGATCAAGTATTTTTCAATCTGCGATCGCATTAAATCATGTCTTGGCTGGTATGATCTAGATTTGAAGGATTAATTAATCCTTCGAGAAATTACTCTACGACTATTTTTCCATAAAAAAACCTAGAATATCTCTCATTCAAATGTTTGATTTCTCTTTTTCTTAATTTAAGAAGTTGAAATTGAAACTGCATGTGAAAATGAAAATGTTTACGCGCAGTTTTAGCTGCAGTAAGCGAACGATTCTGTCTAGATCTCTAGCTTGTGTCGTTGTAGTTGTAGATGCATATGGAATAAGTCAGCTAGCTAGCTCATTTATCTTCATTTTGAAAAAATAAAATAAAAATAAATAAATCATATTTTAATTCCTTTTCACTTAATTATTGCTTAGGGGGGCACCTTTTCGGTTAGGCGCGCGTTCTAGCTCCCATGTATACTGGCTGCTTGATTAGAAGCTCGTTTAAGTCATCTTAAAACGGGGTAAGGCTTCAAAAGCGACATGTTTGGTTTAGGTCATTTTCTTTCTTTGTTTGTTTTTTGTTTTTTATTTTGATTTTTTTCCTGAATAAAAAAAGAATAGACCATTACTTTTAAGATTACATTCATGATGGGTTGATATTTCAACACACATGCCTCACCACGCTCCCCCTACATTTGAATTCCTCGACACGTATAACTATTAATTAGAGGCTAAATAATAAATATGCCACGTGGGGCTTTTCCATGTATCAAAATACTTTTCTTTAGTTTTTTTTTTTCAAATTCTTCGTGCCTAAGCAAAAGAAATAGACCCAACTTCTATATTGCTCGAGAAAAGAGTTCAAAAAATTATGATTCTCATGAATTAGCCGTTTCGGTTCAACCAATATTTGTGAGCCCCAAATCTTGGCTGATCAAACAGTCCCATCTTAAGGAATGGATGACACGCTATTTCGCTTTAAAGTATCTAAGATAGGCATATATAGATTTGTTAATTAGTGGTGGTCTAATCTTCTTTCATCACCCGGAAAAAAAACAAAGAGTCTATCTAGCTAGCAGTTGGCTTGGTGGTAGCCGTTTGGTGCTCTCCCAACTTGTGAAACTCCAAGCCAAAGAATAAAATGAAATAAATGTCACGAAAATGAGTGGCCCTTTACCTCAATAGTGCTTGAATGGTAGGTATTATGTTTTAAAATGTTTTTTTAGTTGAAAATATATTAAAATATTTTTTTAAAAAAATATTTTAATATCAACACATCAAAAACAATGTAAAATCTTTGAAAATATTAATTTAAAACAAAAATAATTAGAAGAAAAAGAAGAAGAAGAAGAAAGATGGGCAAAAACCAACACCAAACTATATATTCCCTATATGAAATTTAGAGTAATTGGTATGGTTTGGCTCATCCTTTCATGCATGGGCCAGGCATTACAAGCTAGCCGCCTACCTTTTTTCTTTTCCCAGATAATTTTTATCTTAGCAATTAGAAACCGCAATGATCCAGATAGAGTTTATTTCGGGAGTTTCCAGCCATCATAGCCTATATATTAATTACGTGATCGACATGTTTTGATTAACTTTAAACTTACTGGAAAGGACAGGGAAACCTCTCTCAGTCAAGTAATCAACATCTCTGCATATTGAAGACTTCAACAGTAAAAGAAACTTCATAGGAAAGGAATAAAAAACCTGCAGTGACTCTGGAATTTGTTTGATTTGTCATTGATACTCGTGAAAAGGAGGGAGAGCCTGCTCGGTGCAATATTATTATTGACAGCGAGAGGGAAAATAAAGGGACTTTAGCTTTAATGTTACACCTTCAAGAGTGGAGAAACTTCAAGTAAAAGATAGATTCATTGTGATCTCATGAATAAAGAGGAAATGGGCATATAAGCTTTTGGAGACAGAGATGCTTCTTTCGTATCTTACTATACTTTTTTTCCTTTCTCGTGTGTGTGTGTGTGTGTGTGTGTGTAGCTACGGAGAAGATGATGTGAGAAGGCATGGCTGTGTTCGGCCAAATTGCACAATCATCCCTCACACACGACACGAACCTCTCCAATTAATTAGTACTCAACCGACACGACACGAACATCTGAGTAAATACTCCACCGACATTATTTATTTCGTAGACTTGTTTCCTATCAAAGAGAGTCCATTCTCATATTAACAAGTAATTTCCAAATCCACACTACGTTGTGAATCGTTGTGATTAAGATCAGTTTATTTATTAAAAGTATTCAAACTGTAAAAAATTATTTGATATTATTATTAGATTTAATACTAAGGGTGGATTTTTAAGCTATTCGATTCAACTTTTTATTTAGCCTGAATTTATAATTAAATCGTGTGAAAAGTTATCTCAACGTGATCTAGTCTACTTGAAAGGTTTAAAGGCAAACTGGTAGACTAGTAAAAAAACAGTGAAAATAAAATTGAGGAAAAAAAGATGAAATTAACAGGAAAAAAACTTCTTTGTTTAGCTCGAGCTTAATATTAAATATGTGAGAGTTGTTTCGACGTGATTCATTTAACTCAATTGTTTCCACATTAAAAAAACTAGGTCATATAATATTATTGGCAACATTAGAAAATTAGTATTTCTTATTTATTTCTATGATGAAATAAGTGTTAGTTACAGCGTGATAAGAGAAGAGTTGAACTTTTAATGATTTTTATATTTTGGTACACCAAGTGAAGTATAGCAAAATATTTTTAATGAAACATCACCTGTATGAATGAGAAATATGGTTGTTTCTTTAAGAATTTCAATAAAGACTGAATTCTTTAAAGTACTCATGAATCCAAGAGTTCTTTAGGGCCAAAATAAACACAACAATGAAAATCAAAGGAAATCTATAGGTAAATAATTATGTAATTACCATTGTCTTTGTTTACGTGAAATGTTGAATAGTTAAAGACACCATGTTTATTATTTAGCCAAATAAATCCGATAGTATTTCACTAAGAAAAGTTCAAAGTCAAAAGCTACATATCTTGATGTAGTAATCTATCAATTCAGTATTTTCAATAAATCTTTGAGTCGTTTTCAAACAGGTGAGATAATTTCCATTATGTAAATGAGAAATCAATTTTGTTTTTTCTAGTTCTTGATTTATAATGGCTACTCAAAGATTAATAATGGTGGGAATTAATTCTTATTAATTATTCAACCTTTTAGCTTTCAAAATCCATTATAATAAAGCGGTGATGGAAGAGTTTCCAACTTGAATTCTTCATATTTTTACACACTCTTCCTCACCTCATTTTTAGTGTTTTCCTTCTTCTTTTTATGGTTTGGTTTTTCTCCCAAATTTAGAGCACTTAAGCTCGTCTTGTTAAGAGATACTTGAGTTATATAAGTTTTTTTTTTTTTCAAAGAGCTTGTTTAGAAGTGCATCTAAATCAATATGATGTTGATGAAATCTTGGGAGGCATACGGCAATCATCTTTGTTGTACAAATAAGGAGTAATAAATTCTTAAGGATAAATGATTCATCATTGACAACAACAAAAAATTCACTACTTTAAAATGCTACAACAAGAAAATACTCTTCTTGTTTTAATTTAAGTATGATTTATTTTATTACTAGTATGCATGCTGTAATTTTGAATTAATATCAATTGTAGGTTTGATTATATGCTTAGTATGCATGTTGGAGTTCTATTATTATTTTTTGTGTTAAAAGCATATTTTTCATTAGTTATGCTCTTACATGCTTATAGTTTTAAACATGTATAAACTCTAGACTTTTGTTGTACATCTTTTGTTTAGCATGTATTTGTGATGATAAACTAAATATATTTGCTTATTAGTCTAATATATATATTTACAAACTTTAATTTATAGTAGATTGATTTTATATATAAAAAAAAATGTTAGGGTTATCGAGTTATTATATCAATTTATGTGTTAACAAGTCAACTAGATAAGTCAATAACATTCTATATTAAAAATGATATAACATGATGAATATAAATATGCATAATTCGAACACAACTTTTAACCTCCATTTCAACATAATTTTAATTTTAAATAATATAATAATAATTTTAAAATATAAAAATTCAAATTAACAAACATAATTTAAATATCCAAAAGACAATAACCATAATCCATAATAATAGTAATAGTAATAAAGTTCCTTCACTTTTAGATAGTTAAATTTAGTTGAATAAATATATTGAGTTATTGGATATTTAGAAGAGATTTTTTAAACTTATAGTTAACCCACCTAGATTTGAATTGTTTTTTGCTAGGTCATCAAGGTCGTTAAAATCCTAAACTGAGTCAAATGGGTTTTGTTAGGTCAAAATCTTTATCGATTCAATTATCAACTTCATCTAAATCATTCTCTAAATTTATGATTTCCCGAATCAACCTGATAAATTGGACCAAGTTTTACAACTATAGTTCCCACCACCAAACCCCCCCTCTCTTTCAAAGCATATATAGTTAGCGTTTCTTTCTTTATCCCCCCCCCCACGTTGCTTTGTTGCCTTATTGAGTGTTGACCCTCCTTTTTATTTCATGCATGCTACTCCTAAATTATTCATGTTTTTCCCTTATATTCTTCTATCACACTTATTTTGGCACATATTGCAATATAAAAGACTAACATAGATTTTTTAATTTATCATTAGAAAGGCAAACTAAATAAAAGTTGTCCAATAAAATACTAGAATTTAGACAAGTTTAAAGCTATAAGCATGTAAAAGCATAACTCATGATTAACATGTTATCAACATAAACAAAAATTATATCAAACTTGTAATTGATATCAAAACAAAATCCTTGCTTGTATATGTAAGTTTAAAATAAATGCAAAGATATGTACTTACTTATTGAACCACTTTAAAATAATAAAGATTTTGTTGTTGTCAAAGAAAACTCATTTATTCTTAAAGCTTTATGTCTCCTTTCTTGGTGCAAAGAATATTTACAATAAGCCTATCAAGATTTCAATGACACCACCTTAGTTTAGATGCACTTTTAAATAAAATTTTTGAACCAAAGTAAAAAAGACTTAATTATCTCTCAACAAAGTAATTATAAGCTCTCTATTTTGAAGGAAAACTAAAACATAAAAAAAGAATAAAAACATTAAAAATAAGGTAAGGAAGAGTTTGTAAAAATCTTAAAAAAAAAATTACTGTTAATAGTTAATTAGCCACCATATATAAAGAACTAAACATGAATGTTTTAGCCATAAATCTTAATTTTTGAGCTAGAATTTTTTTTGAAATTTGCTGAAAATGCTTATAGAAGAGACCATTTAGGTGCTATAGGCTAGAAGAAATAAGTATTCATGAACTAAGCCCAAGTCTAATTTTCAGTTGGCAAAAAACTAATCTTTTATAACCTAAAATATTATTTTAAAATAAACCTAAGCTGGGGCTTAACCTGAGCCGACGCGTGCATATGGATGATAGAGTTTTTTTAAAAAAAGGGTTTTGGGTTTTACCAAAACATGTCAATCAATAATTTTTCTTAAATCAATTTCTTATTCACCTTTAATTTATTTTAAACATGTTAATATTTCATGATAAAGAGCTTATGTTGGATATTAAATTTTAACAAAGTCTTAACCTTTAAGTGAGTAAATCTCATATATAATTTGATTTCAAATATATCCATTAACTATTTTCTTAAATAATTTTCCCAACATGCATCTCTATTTAGAATCATCTCGTGATCTCACTCTTACATCTTTCAAGCTAACTTGATAAAAAAAATCATGGAATGGATAAAAGGAAAGGACTAGCTTTATTAGAATCTTTTTATTAATCTAGCTTAATATTGCAAGCTCATTTGGTGATTTAATAAATGGGTTCTCATGTTTCAACTTTCTTAAGTTTCCAAAGCAGATTTTATTCAACTTCCCATCACATGCATTATATGCGTTCTTCGCGTTCTCGTGCCCTCCTTTGTAGGTTGAAAGATTTCCTTAATTTGTTGGCCAAGTTTAACCAAAATAACCTTAGGGATCTTTCTTGTAATCTTAATATTATGGGATCTACAATAAATCATGTTAATTTGATGTTTTATATGTATTTTTTAAAGAAATTATCATTTTTTTCTTAATGATTATATATATATATCGTGATGTTGTCTTACCATTCCTCCCTTCTTCTTCTTCTTCTTCTTCTTCTTCTTCTTGTAACCCTGGTTTTCCCACTGGATGCAAGATAAATTCGATAAGTAAAAGAAAAAAAAGAAAAGAAATGGGTCCATTCAAATTATACTTGGGTCTAGCCCATTAAATATTGTCCTCGGCGTCCTGCAACAAGGGCCCCAATTCTCTGCTCGACCTCATGCATCTTTTACTAACAATTATAAAAAAAGAGACTCTTGAAATCAAAGCATATCACGTGCTATTGACATGTGACTTGGGACACATGGTAGGACAAATTATTACTACAAAATCGGATTCATACATCGCTTTTCCTAACTTCTTCTATAGACAGGTAAGGTATAATAACAAGTTTTTTCTTTAAAAAAAGAGTATATTTTGATATTAATCCTTTATCTGCTTCCCAGTCTCTCTCTCTCTCTCTCTCTCTCTCTGTGGTATGCTTTTTTCTCCCTTTCTTTCTTGTCATGAATTGGCTTGGTTGATGTGTGATTTTTTGGCTTTGCTATGGTAGATTAGACATTGTCTATAACACTCCTAAGTGATCATGATTTATGGCAACGACCCAAGTTAGAGGGTTAGGTTTGCTTGGTTGCAAAGAGAGATAAGCATACCACTAGTTTACTTTTCTTTGCAAAATCTTTTTGTCTTCATTTATCTAAAGAATTCTTCGGTCTTGAAATTCCAGTGGGGGGTTGGAGAAAGGAAAATGAAGTTCAACCATAGTTTTGCTCTTTATTAGTTGGTTTAGGTGAAGCCTTCTCTCTCTCTCTCTCTCTCTCTCTCTCTCTCTCAGTGGCCAAATATATGCACTTCTAACACAAACGCAAGCAAGAATCCCATCATCTCGATAAAAAGAAAAATGAAAAGACGATAAAATTAATAAAACAAAATGTTCCACTTTTCTTTTTTTCGAATATGAGGTTTTGTCTTAATCTTACAAGGCAAAAGTTGAACACGTTAACCAATATAGCTAGATTATCACTAGTTTTCTGGCACATAACATTCGGGAGAGAAAAAAAGTTTGAACCTAAAAAGTTTGTTCAATATACTAATAAATTATTTAATATTGTTATTAAAATTAATCCAGTAGACCAGCTTTTTTTTTCTACTCTGATTCCTTACATAATCTTTATTTAAAATTAATTATGTGATAATTGCTTGAATGTGACCCAACTAAGACTTTAAAAAAATAGACTTCATTAAATTTAATAACTTTGTATTTTAAAATTTATTTTTAGATTAATGATATGATATCAAAAATAAACCATCGCAGAATTGAGTACCAGTTTAATATCAGGATATTTATTTAAAATTATGATAATGCTATAGAAAGCAAACATAAACAAATTATAAAAATTAATTTAAAATCAATTAAATGTTAAATAATGAGATTGGTATAAAAAACCTAAAAAGGATTCAATCGAAATAAAAAAAATAAAAGATGACATTAAAAAAAAAAAACTATTTGGCATTAAATCATACCAAAGAGGCCAATCTTGAAACCTCTATAATCAACTTCTTGTTTAGTCTGGGTTTAAAATTACTTTATATAGGAGTTAATTTTATATGACTTAGTTGACTTGGTGGATCCAAATACAACTCAGATGATTGGTAAAATCATGGTTTGGCTTTAAAAGAAATCTCAAGATGCCATTCTGTTTAAAATAATAAGATAATAATATATTGGATTGACTCAGGCTTTGCGATTTTAGTCACAAAACCCGTGACCTAGATCATTGACTTCACTAGGTTTTAAAAAATTATCTTTTATTTAATGACATGATAATAAAAATAGTTACTTGCAAAAATCGAGCACTAATTAAATATCATAATATTTGTTTGGAGACTACAATCATCTAATAAAAAAATTAAAATAAATTATGAGAATTAATTTAAAATCAATAAAATAATAAATAATGAAACCATAAAAAAAAATTTAGAAGGTAGACTTTTTAAAAAAAATGGAAACAAATTACAAAATTAAAAAAAAAATAAGGAACTTCGCGTTTTATACTGTTTTAATGAAAAGTGAAGCACAATAATGTTTTTCAATTCTTTTAATAGAAAGGGTAATAAGCTGCTTGATAAGTAACGAGCATGGTTTGGGAGCAACAGTCGTGACCATATTGATTCTCAACAAAAGATAGAACGAATTTTAGCCAGATTAATAATTATACTAAAATTAACTGCTTCCTTGGAGCCAAGTCTACGAGAAGGTTCAAATCCAAGTGCGAGAAGTTACGTTACGACAGGATTTGATTTTGTCCCTCCTTGTTCATATGCTACACAAAATCACCACCAACGTTTCTAAAACTATTGAAGTAATTTATAATTTTGGTAAAAGTTAAGATCTGATTACATATATGTTGTATATTTGATATTAAAATGTTTTCAATTTGCTTAAATATATTGGTGAATTGTTATTTAAAACCCAAAGCACATAACAAAAGGCAAGAAACGCCAGGTGCAAACAGGGCATCAAACAACAAAACTCTGAAAAAATGAGATAAGATTGCCGCAGAAAAACGAAGAAAATCGTCAGAAGATATGCAGAAAGACATGGTTGATCTTAGCATCGATCACAAATGGCATCGGAACTTCGGCAACCAAAGCGAAGGCATTGAAAGCAACAACCATACATGAAAGTGAAACCATATACTAAATCAGTAGAGAGCTAACAGTGAGGTATCATGTAAGATTTTTCACGACCAAGTAACATATTCGGAATCCCTTTGAACTGCTGGTTTAATTTACCACTAATGAGAAGAAATTGCAGTTTAAATTAATCAGCTATTTCTTCGTTGCCTAGTTACCAGTTTAAGGTACGTAGCTAGATTTTTCCATATTTTAAAATTTAAATGACAATTAAATTTTATATGTGTGATTGACCTAGATGAAAAATCATGCAAGACATATACAAGTCATGACCCTAGATAGCATGAGATTCCACCCTATTCTATGGATGTCATTTGCTGCTTGCTAGGCCCCATTAATCACCGGCTTGCATGGATTAGTTCCCTAATTAATTTCACAATCTCAGGTAATTATTCATCTCTAACATATGGGACGGTGAGATTGATCAATCACTCCGCCAGCTTGCTATGGCAGACTGCACAAAAGCAGCCTTTAACTAATCTCTGAACGCGTAGCCTGCTAGCCAAGTTCTCGAATCAACGGGTAGAGTAATATATACCCCATGGTTTTGTTCTAAAATGAAGAGTCAGACTAAAACAAAGTCAATAAAAAGTGAATCTTTCAAAAACAAGGAGGAACTCTATCTGATAAATACATATGAAGAACGGAAGAGAGAAGGAGAAGAAAAACTGAAATCGAAGAAAAAGAAGGGGGCAAAAGAGGAGCCATGTTACTATACAATGCACGTAATAATTTGAAGTGCAAGAAGATGCTTTACAAGTGGACGACTTTCCAATGTCTAATTAAACTGATCGATAGGCATGTTTGGATCGATACTGTTGCCCTCGATTATTTAAAATGCCGACAACGTTCACTGATAGCAGGTTGGTCCACGGAGGACACTCTTCAATCTCCATAAATATGCCTCCCCCCACGGTCCTTTCTGCTGTGTCCAGTTTCCTTTTCCAACGTTTAGAATTTATTACCTTGTGGAGGTGGAGGTGCAAGTTTTTTTTTAATATATATATATATATATATATCGTATAATTGTGGTCTAATGGAGTTGAGCAACGAACCATATTTGGTTGGGACGCTTACCTCTCGAAACCTTAGTTAGGGTTTGGTGTTTCTTGTATCGAACGATCTTCAGAAATAGTTATTATAATAAAAAAAAATCTTCAGAAATAGTTTATCATGGAACTTGTGTATCGTAACGTGTTATATGGAATTAGTGTCACATGCTTCATTTGATGGTATTTAAAATTATAGCAGTGGTTATATTTTTAAATATTTTTTATTTAAAAATAAGTCAAATTATCAAAAAATATTAAAAGTAATTTTAAAAAATCAAAAAATTTAAACACAAAAACAAACACTCCACTATCCCCTATTTGCTCCTTGCCAACTACGCAATAATACTCAAATAATTTGATATTTCTTGACTTGTTGGGCAGAAGGGCCACTCCACTTGGAATATATGTTTGCTTTGTGATTATGGGAAGGATAATTTGCAGCTAATTATGGAGTTTAAAGTCCTTGTAGGGACCATGGCAGTTTCTAATCTTGAACATTTTTTTTTTTTTTCATTTGGATCATGTCCTCGGGTTGGAGTAGCTTTTGGGACACGGCTCAAACGCTGGTAGATAAAAATTTTAATTTTAATTTTTTATATATATTTATATTATTTTAATGCCCAATCAAAAATAAAATTATTTTAATATATTTTTAAATAAAAAAATATTTTAAAAAATAATCATTACTTACATCATTATCATCAACAAAATGGTGGTTAAATTAATTAGGAGATCTTCCTACAAGTAATATTTCCTCTCTCTTTTTTTTTATCAACAAGTAATATTTCAAATTAAATTGAGGGGAGGAAGTCGTCATAATATACTATATATGTAACAATAACAAGTCTAAACCAAAAGAAATTATGAAAGACTACCTTACTAGTAATTACTTGTTATCAGTCGATCAATTTTACCAGTAAGATGAAATTAAACATAAGAATATAATCCAGATTATCCATCAGTACTATAGGAACTAGATCGATCAGGGTGAAGGAGTGTGTGTGTGTGTGTGTGTGTGTGTGTGTAATGATTCATCAAGTTAGCCTGGGAATCAACCAAGTATATGTGCCTCAAGTTATTTGTAATTATTACAGAACTTGGAGTAGTGTGCCAAAACTCTGTGGTCCTCTGTGGCTGTGAGACTTGACAAGCAAACAAGACCTTGCGAGAGCTTTAGTGGCCTCGTTGAAGCCATAAAAACCTTCTGTCATTGGAAGGGCATCAATCACAGCCCTAACAGTACCAAGATACACAATTATAGAGAAGCCACGATTCTTGGCTGCACATCCACATGGGTGAAAACTTTTTGAAAAGAGGAATATGTGTGTGTAACCAGGCATCGCAGAAAATGATGCTGCCTTCCCTATCTGATCAGCTTTCTTGATAGCCACGAGGGATCTACTGTCTTCTTTTTTTAATACAAACAATCAATGTGTTAGGGAATGACCATCACATGTGATATTATTATAGATTTAATCTCCTTGATTAATCAAATCTCTATCAGCAACATAATTATTATGGCGCGTCTTTGTGTGGCCTTTTGTTAAGTTAATCTGCTTGATTGTCCAGATGGATAGCATGTGAAAATCAAAGTCCAAGAAACGGGATAGCCGAAGAGTTTGAGATTTGCTTCTTGTGTTCATGCCTTGGATCCATATGTTAAATCAAGAATAATTTGCTGTCAGGGACTTTGCCAGTTGGGTTGTTGATAATTTAAGCTCATGGGGGAGCAAATATATCTTTCGCTTCACCCTAAAGTTGGGTTACTTTGATTATCCATTGACAACTCCCCACTTATTCGTGGTGGCATTTTATATCACAAGAGGGAACAGCTTTTTAAGCTTGGAAATTGATTTCTCTCTTGCAATATTATCAAGATCCTCGTTGCCAGAGAAGTCTCTCCCTCCATTTTCCTCTTCTTTTATCGATGGCCAAACAATTTAGTGTGTGATGAACCACAAATCAATTAATAAGAACCATGATTAAGATCAAGTGGCTGAGGGCGGTGACCATGATAATGGGGTTGACAAAAATACAAATTAAAGGTCCTTGAAAAGGTGATGTTGAGATGAGTATAGCCATTGAAATTGAAAGCGATGACAGCCTTATTTCAAGGGAAAATGATCAGGAAAGAAAGATAGATATCCACCAAGAAAGGTCGTTGTGGGTTGAGAAAGAAGTGTGTATAGGAGAATAAAGGCAATAAAAGCAACACCCATTAAAGAAACCTACAAAATTTAATGGTTCAAAAAAGAGCTTTGAGGGAAATTTCAGAAAGCTGGAATTTCTTTGTCATAATGGTGTGTTCTTTTAGAAAAGTCGCCTCTTGAGGATTCGTTTTATGAAGGCACCAGCAAAACCAACTTGACTTTGATTCAAAGATAAATAATTGTGCAAGGGATTGCTCGGTTGCTCCATAATTATTTCAGCAAAATTCAAATCAGGCCATGGCTGGCTGTGGCCATTTTTTCTTGCCTTTGGTGGGTTCCCCTGTAATGTTTTCAAATCTCAGAACAAGAGGTTGAACCATCAGATTCTCTCAAGAACAGGACTGCGCAAATTCAATTCACAGTTGGAGCATCCAAACAAACTGGCCAGAGGTCAATATTTTTCGGTGAAAGCTTTCGGAAAGATTGGGCATATGATATCGTTCGAAAACCAATATTCCAAATTGGGATTTTCTTAAAAGTTAAAAGGTAGAGAATATGAGAGATCATGCTAGATATTCTACATGCACGGCTGCTATGAAAATATATTGCTCCTCTCGACGAAGAAAATATAACAAAAGACTAAAACCCAAGGCAAATTTACGGTGCATGTACACTTAATTTACTATTCATTGCTATATAGTATAATTACATGTAAACCCTTTAAAAAAATCAATGTTCTTGGTGATAGGGTGTTTCGGTCTTTCTTAATGATCCATAATTTATAAATGAGAAGAGATAAATTAGTTTTTTTATTTTTTAGCATAGTAAAATTATTAAAATATCTTTAAAAATAAAAATAAAAATAAATAATAAATTATTGATTATTTTTATCTTTTTATTTTGGTTATAGCGGTTAAATAATACAAATACCTTTAAAAATTAAAACGAGATAAGTTGTCATATATGGGCTATTTCATCTTTTCACATAATATTTATTGTTATATCCATATTTGATGAAGACAGTTGTATTATACATGCATAACAAGTGTCATAATATCAAATGCTTTATCGCTTTCAGGTGGTATGTGCGGTGGTCTTTAACAATAAATGATGAGCTTTCTTGATTTGGTTGGATTTGTCTTTATATTCTCTCCCTTTCATGGCAGCATGTGTGGCATTATAACCTTCGGTTTGGTGTTAATGAGCTTTTCTTTTTTCTTTCTTTTCTCTACTCACCTTGATTTTCATGTATGGCACTTTATAATTTCAAATCAAGCCTTCAATTTGTTTTTTCTTCATATTTGATCCCTCCTCTTTTGATCACTATTTTTTTTATTTGAAATTATTTGTAAAATTAGAATTATTTTTTGATTTCATCCTTTTACAATTTTTTCATCTCTCATTTTTTGTTCTTATTTTTTTAATTGGTTTTTATTTTGTTTTTAATCATTTTCTTAGTTAAATTTGCCTTTGAATTTCATCTTTCATTATTTTATTTCATTTTATTTTATCTTAAATTTAATCATTATTCTTTTAATTGCTATTTGTTTTACTTGGGCAAGTATTTTTAGATTTGATTATTTTTTCTGTTTTATCCTTCAATATTGACTTGAAATTATTTTTTCTCAATTTCATCATTTAATATTTGATTGATTAGAAACTAGGCTTTATTGTTTTTCCAAATAGGATGTTTATGGTCCAATGTCTTGAGTCACAAATTTAAAAAGTTAACACAAGTTAACATAATTTTTTTATTTTGTTTTCTTATTTTATTTTATGGTGTCATTATTTGAGATTGGTTTTTTAAAAGATATGGTATTTTTGGTTTTTTTTTCTATCTAATTATCTTGATTTCATGACCTGAACAACGGATTTGGCAAATTCATCCAAAATTGTTCAATTCCTATTACTAGGGTTACAAGTTTATCATGCTAACTTGGGTTAACTTTAATTTTTTTTTAATTCTTTTTATATCTAATTTCATCCTTTCATATTTTATTGTTTAAGAATTTAGTTGCATTGTTTTTACCCTTTCAGAAAAGGATTTTTTTCTCATATAATCATAATTGTTTTTTTATTTGGTTCATTTATTATCATTGTTTTTTTTATTATTTAATTAAAATAAAATTATCTTATTTTACTTAATAGATTCTATAACTCAAATGATGAACATTTTTTTTTACTTTAAAATACTCTTTCAATACCATAGTTTTATTGAGCTCAGGGTTCTTGTAGTATCATTTTTTTTCTTAAAAAATCCCTTGTTTTTAAAACTTTTTTATACGAACTTTTTTGTCCCCATGTAACTAATTGTATTATTTGACTAACTTTGAAATATTCTTAAAAGGATAAGAAATAAATAAAGAATTAAAAAAAAAAGTCACAAATACAGCACTATCTCCTGCCAATTTTTTTGTTTCCTTGATTTTATAATTATATCTTTATTAATTATAAAAAAAAATAATTAATTATAAATGAGAGGAAAATGATTAATTATATATATATATAAGAAAATCTGGATTTCTCAGCTTTTTGGTTATTTCTTAATTATATATAAATTAACTAATTATATAATTATTAATTATACGTTTTTATAATTAATTTCTTTTATAAATGATTAATTTATAAAAGTCTCTGGTATAGAACTTAATTTTTTTTAATTTTGTTCTTTTACTTTGTTAAAATTATTTATCTATTTATTAATTTTTAGGAGTTTTTTCAAATATAAAAAAGCGTGTTCAAAAAATATTCAAAGTTAACAGTTGAAAAACACTATGAATGACGAAAGCACTAACAGTGTTAACGGATCATTAGTAGAAGGTTTGAATTAAGTAATCAAAGATAAAGAATCTTATTAAGACAAAATCCATTGCACATATACCCCAAATTCGTTAACCCGGCTAGTGACCCATTTTCTTAGCCCAAAGAGGCTGCCCCCGGCAAGCTTCCCTTCCTTCAATCATCGTGTCTCTTGTGAAATGTCATGTCTATTTTTATTTTTTTCGTTTTATGCTTACTTTGTACCTGCAGAAGGTCAGACTTTAGAAAAGTCAGCACGGAGTGTTGACCAGTTATTAACACCGTCGCATCCTTTAGTGCTGGTCAAAATAGGAGGCACAGCCTACCTCCAAAACAGCTTTCCCTTCCGGCGAAGAAATGGCCCAATACTCGATTGAAATTTCTTGCATATTAGGCGATCACAGGACGAACGAATTTGAAACAGCTCAGCATAAACACTGTACTCTTACCCATAAAAGCAAAACGCAAGCAACCTTCACGGAAGACCTGGTGCAAAGGAAGATACATGGCACGTGGATCTCACTAATTTCCATATCAACGACGACAAATTTTACACAAGGACATCCAAGAATGGGCAAAACTAAATGAGAAAAGTTCCGGCCACCAGACTAGATCAGTAGTAAAGCATAGCTTTGGTACCTACCTTCTATCTTCTAGACTAACCTAATCTCTATCCTCTATTAATGGACCTAACCACATCACAAATCTTCAATCTTTTCTAGGGAAGAGAAGTGTGCATCTATACTTGTCAGAGCTTGGTGGTCAATTTCCACTGTTCTAAATAATTTTTGCGAAAAA
Organism: Populus tomentosa; assembly: GCA_018804465.1. Classification (NCBI taxonomy): domain Eukaryota; kingdom Viridiplantae; phylum Streptophyta; class Magnoliopsida; order Malpighiales; family Salicaceae; genus Populus; species Populus tomentosa. Next base: position 12,340,667 of record CM031969.1, on the reverse strand, counting down.
TAATCCAATTCTTTTTGGGGTGGTGCCACGTCATTTTTGGCAATTTGCTCCTTCAATACCTCAACATCTTTGGTTTCTGTTCTAGACCGAGTGTGCTGACTAGAAAGTTGGGCCTTTATCTCCATGCAAGAATTTAGATCTTCTTCGTTGCGGGCCTTGTTTAGCTTGTCAATAAGATCACTTAAAGCTGAAGCCCTCTCAGCCCTCAAACCTTTTGCCTTCTCCGGCCTTTTATCAAGTTCATTTTGGTTATTAACACTGCCATTATTCAACTCGAGCTTCTGAAGCTTCTTCAATCCTCCATCAACAAGTTGTTGTAGCCTCTTACGGACATTCTCACTCCTAGGATTTGACCGAAGCTTCAGCTTCTGCTCTGAAACCATCTTTTCCTCTGTATCATCATCCTCTGCAGATGCATGGTCGTGGTTTGAAGAGAGTGATCCATCCTCGGTGGAGCCTTCTAGGAATGATTTCAAAGAAAATACCTCTTCCAGTAGGCTAATATTATGCATGTACCGATCAAAAGCTTCATTTTCCACTTCAATATTTCTATCCTTGAATTCCTTCAATTTGGAAAACCTCCATTCATTTATAGCCGCAGCTTCCTGAAACAGATCCTTTAGATCAGGAAAAACCTTATTGCGCCAAAATATAACGCAGTCAGCAATGGTATATATCAGCTTATTATAACACACCTTTCTGGTCAATGATTTCCTTGAACGGAGTGGGGAATGTAAATTGTTGAATTGGGAAAAATTGCTAGAAAGTTGCCTAAGTGATGCGGTTCTATGAGAACTCCTGAAACACATCCCAAGAAAGTAGGTAATACAGAGTATAGACAACCAAGTCGAAGAAGTTGAATAAAATCCAAAAGATAAAATAGTATAGGAAGCATTTAGCAAACCAGAACGAGCAACTTTAGAAAAGCAAAGCATATTTTAGAAGAAACAAACAAGGAATTCAATGGAAAGAACAGAGAATTAAAGAATTCACTATTTCACAAAAAGAAAATTAAATGTAATAATATGTATCATATCCTTGTTTTGAGCCGTATGGCAATTTTTACAACTTAACCTCGGATAAGAAGTCAATAATGAAGTGAAAGTATCATCTACTGAAGTAACAGATTCCAACCACTGTGTAAGGTCGTTTCTTGCTTGATATTTTAGTGCTTTGTCAAGCATCCAAGTCACAACACATGGCATAAGAATGAATATGGACGTGTACAACAGGTATGCTTACAGACAGGAATTTAACTTACACTGCAGGAGGTGCTTCGTTCGGCTGCTGCTCAGAGAGAGGAGCACTTGAAGCTGGAGTCTTGTCCGGAAATGTTGCATTTGCTTTAAGAACTGCATTTACAAAAATGAGGATGTTAACAGACCAAAAATATAATGGCATGCAGACAATTTACTTGTTCTTTACAAATGGATAGCAAACTGGTATGTCAATTTACAATGCATCGTCCTTGAAGGTGAGATTTCAAATACAATTGCAATATTGAAAGTGTTATGTAACATTTTCTTCCCGTCACCAAAATCATGTAGCAACTGAATTTCCACACTTCGTTCTTACAATTTGTGTGACAATGCATCAAGTTTTTGCATCTAGTCTTGCTACTGTTGCACATTTACAGATACCCACACACCTATATGAGAACTTGGGGGTTGGGACTTTAAACAGGTGTCTACATGCAAGATGACCTTGCATAAGTAGTTCAGACATAAATCTAAAGTGAGCTACATAAGTCCTTAAATCAGCCGTGGCACCAGCGGTGACAAGTTGAAATGCATAATTTTATAGGCATGATAACAGCTTGCACATTTTAGGTGTTCCTAAATGTCTTGGGCATAGTTATTTCAACTTTAGGCTAGTCCATTTGGTGCTTATCTGTTAGCTTCCTACTCAGGAATACCTAAGCATGCTTAAATAAAGATAACTTCAACTCTCATGATTTCTGTACGGTTCTATATGTCTGAGGTATGTTTTCATCAACTTTAGGTTTTCATCTGTTAGGTTTGAACTAAGCAATCATAATCCAATCTGAACAATGAAAATGACACAAGTTTTCATGTGATCATAAAGATACAAGACTTTGATTGGTGGAAATTCAACCTTTTTTTACTTTACAAAGATATGTGTGCCCAGTGTTCAACCCCTCTCTCCTTTTTCCTCCTAGTTATAAGCACTCCTCTTTGATTCTCTGCAGCTTTTATCTAGTTACTTCCAACATAGGAAGCAGGAGGTACAACAGAATATGACATGCTGATAAGTCATTTAAGGTATAACATGTCGAGGAGCTCATCTCTACAAACATGCAGATAAGGCTTCCAGTACCAAAAACAAAATTAAAAACCAAAACATGAGCAAGAGTAAAAAATCCTTTTTACACAGCATCTCTCCAAAACCTTTCCCGACCAAGACCTATCAGCAAAACATCAATTGCAGATTTTCCTTACCCTTCAAAGCTAACTTATCATGCATTCAAGTCCCTTTATTAAATTACAAACCTAAAAGCAATCAAGTTACAGGTCTACTAGGGAAAATCAGGTGCTCAGACTGTTGCCAGTCTTCTATAAGACCTCCTTTTTTCTTATCCTTTGTATTTCAAGTCAAGTTTCTCTTGATGATATCAAAGAAAAAAAATTAAGAATGAGAAACTAATTTGCTAATTTTGGGAAATTCTCATACAGGTTTCAGTGTGCACCCGACTCAACCATTGGCAGGCTCCTTATTTCATAGTTCATGTAAAGTATCCATGTTTCATAGAGCAATATCCTGTATTCAGCCCACAGTTCCTCTTTTACAATATCCATTTTTCACTTCACAACCAGCCTTGTTCCTCTATTTTCTAAACCTCGGTGTACAGATTCTTAAAGTTCTTTTGGTATTTTCATGATCACATAGCACGAAAGAAATCAAACCCCATCCGGACTTTCCAGCAACTTGATTTCTCAAGTATCATCTACCTTTCACCTTTAAATCTTAAGCTTACCAAGTTCTCTACAAGCACAAACCTTTCATGAAATCATATGAATTCAAAAGATTAGATTACTACATAGCTGACCTTCAGGAATCTTGAGATGTCCTTTTTGTCAGTAAGATAAAAGTACACTAATCAATATTCAATGTACCAAAGAGGGGGCAACACTTCTCGTTAAAAAAAAAAAAAAAAGCACGTGGGATATTATCAAGCTACTTACAAACTTTACTACCAGCTCACACACCAAGAAAAGAGTAAATTCTAACACCTTAGAACTGTCAAGGAAGAGCTGTCACCTAATAATGGAGGTAGCATCCCCTCTGTAAACTCCTCTGTTTGCTCATTCCTCTGTCCGAATCAATCAAAATAGAACATGAGGAAGCAAATCCCATATATTCTTTTCCATGGTCACAACCTTTCGTTGCCAGATTTCCAGGAATAATATTGAACATGGAAGCACACAACATATTCTAAGACAAGTAGCGATCACAGTCCAAATCCCCACTGCCACATGACAGTAAATAAGCAAATGGCTAAGATTTTCCTCCTTTCTTGCACACAACACACCACCTTCAACTGAACTCAACTAAAGTATCCAGTTGAAAATTAATTGTTCATGTATCTTCCTCTGCAGCTCAATTTGTCAGGGGCTAAACTTACAGTAAGATATGTGACATCAGATCATTTTATCACTTCAGCCCAACAAAGCTGAATAACCAAAGATAAAAACCTTTTCTTCAGATATCTAGCATCAAAATCAAGTTTAAGAAAGCACACAAAGTAAAAAAGGCCATCAATTCGCCTACATATAAATTTATCAATGCTCAAACCTGAGAAGAAATTCTCCTTGTTATGTCTGAAAGACCAAGGACTTTTCAGAGAATAGATTTCTCACAAAAAAAATCAAAAAATATGCATTGCAATCCCAAATAGGGCCATGTACCATATATGATCATTTAATCGTTAGAGAAACAACCTCCTCGGATGATATGAAATAAGTAATGGTGGAATGATTCTATTTCCCTAACTGGCCAAAAAGAAAATAAGGTTGGATAGCTTGACATTGTAGTTTATCTCCAAATATTCCTTCCAAGATATGTAAAACAAAGCGTGCAAAGATAAGATAATAATGAAGGAGCGTCCACAGATTTAGAGTAGTTTTTGAATGAGATATCCTTACTAAGTATGTCTAATAAGTTTTCTCTTTCCATAATAAGACAGAATATCAAATTTGATGTTGGGGCAATAACATGCAACAAAGAGAATAGTTTGACATAATTTGCACAAGAATATATAGGTACCGTGAATATGGCATGGATTTTGAGCTCTTGAGCAGCAACTTTTGCACGACTGATAAGGGCACCTGCATAGATAGTTCCATTTATGAAAGGTTCAAGAAGTGGAAAAGATGTCAATTTTTTTAAGATACGTTCACAATAATAAAATGTAAGTGATAGACAGACAAATATATACTCCTCTAACACAAATGCACACTAGAGTAGCATCTTCAACGATCACAAACCTATCCACTAGGCATGCAGAATTTTAGATATCAGCACTAACAGTAACAATAGCATTTGCTAGATGGGCTCTCTATACAAACCAATATATTAAACACTAAAAATCAGCTGTTCAACACACCACTGGAGTGTCTATATACCAAATTGAGTTGGTCAGTTTCTAATAGACATGGAAACGCCTCTCTCCTCAAATAGAAATCCAAGCAGACAAACCTTGTATAACCTAATAGTCAATACCTAACTGCCCGAAAAAGGAAGAGCAAAAGGGTAGGGCTATATCCAAATACTTTGTCGAGAACCCCAATTTAACTGATTCGCAGCTACATAACTACATTTTTAGCCTATAACTTTATTTACTACACCTATGAAAATTTCCTCGAAGTTAAAGATCACAAGCTCGAGAATAGGTGTAAAATCTCACTCGAGATAGCCAAAATCCTCAGACAGATTATCATTCACTCAATGCATTTTAAAGATGACAGCAAAAGTAAATCACCAATTGTTTATCTCCCCTGGTAAATTAACTCCTCTGTTGACCAGTGTTAACCAGTACAATACTGCTAGGGCTAGGCACCTATCATTCACATTTTTCTAAGTAACTATCTTCATAATAATTTCACACAATCACACCTCTTAAATTCAATTCCACTATTCTTGCTAAGTAATTCCAAATTGAAACAACCAATACCTAACTGCAAAAACGAAAACGATACCGTGTACCATTATAAAATACTACATGTACATATATGTACCTGGAGCGAGCAACGTTGCCGCACTGAATACACTTAGGTTTGTTGAGGCCGCGGAGAGTCTTCGGTGGCACGCTGAAAGACGCTGCGGCGGCGGCGGAGATGGTGGTTTGGCCGATGTCGGAGCTGTTATTGCTAATGACTGGAGAAGAGGCTGCCATTTAAGTGTGAGCTGTTGCAATTTTACGGCTAATTTTGTTTGGGTTGCAGAGGGGGGGAGGGCGATTTGATTTTTAACGTTTTCTTTCTTCTTCTTTTTTTTTCCGGGGAGAGATTAGAAGTATAAATTGAGGGTGATATTAGGAGAAGATATAATGGGTTGGATATGGGCCTTTTGCGTATAAATTAGGCAAGATGAACCCAAGAGCTCGTAGACTTCTAGATTCATCTATTGATGGGCCTGGAATCTGGGTAGTTTAATGGGTCCAGTCATAACAAGAGAGAGAGAAAAACTCAATGCTTGGGCGGGTTTTAGAAGGCAGATAAAAAAACAAATACGAGGGTGGATTATTACAAGATTAATTCTTAATAACGTTTAGTATATTTATTAAATTTTTAAATATTTATTAAAAGAGAGAATATTAAATTTTTATTTGGTGTATATTCTGAGACAAAAAAAAGGAGATATCCAAAAATATTTTTGGGCAAACATCAAATATACCAGCAAATTATAGAGGTATTATTAATTTTACACTCAAGCTATTATTTGTTTAAATTTTACCATCAAACTTTCAAAAAAATTCGATTAATAATTCTCATTATAATAACTAAGAAAATGTTAAATTCTTGATAAAACGACATCATTTTTTACAAAAAAAAAAATGCAACATAGACGGAGACAAGGACAAAAAGCTTTGAAAATAGATAAAAATCCTTGGTTGAGAATTTTTAAAAGCTTAAGGTTAATACACAAAATTATTTTCTTTTGCGGTAACTTTAAAACTACCTTTATTTTAAAATTTATTTGGATATTTTAACCAAAAAATTTAAAATTAATACACGAAATACCAAGTATTATTTCTCAATTTTTTCATAACTAGTTTTTTTATTCTCTTACTTTGCATGTTTATTTTCTGCTTCAAATTATTATTTTAAGATTTTGAATTGTTTTAATGTATTATAAGTGAGTTTTTCAAAAATATATATTTTTTATTTTAATATATTTTAAAAAATAATCGCTGCTATAATATTAAACACTACCATAATCCTAAAAAATTCCTTAAACTTTTTACACATTATTAAAAGGATATTAGAAAATGTGATATTAGTTGTTTTTCAAAGTATTTTATATTAGAAATGTATTAAAATAATATTTTTTTATTTTTAAAAAAATATTTTTAATATCAACATATTAAAATAATATAAAAATATTAATTTTAAATAAAAAAATATAATTTATACTGCATTTCCAAATATTTTCTAAATATATTTTAGATCTGTTGACTACATCAAAGGCAAAATGAACGCCAGTAAAAGAAGTAAAATATGCAGTAAAATGAATCATCGTACCTTGTATATTACCCGATCAATGCAGACACCGCTAAGCTAGATTAATTGATTCTTTTTGAAGACTAGGTCAGTGCAGATGACATAAACTATTACCCGACAGGGAAGAAATAAGGGAGACGTGTTTTAGTGGCATTTTAATCCATTCAAGATAATTGATTTTTCTTTTTTTTTAAAAAAAAAAAAAAGAGGTAAATCATCTGCCGGGCCTAAAAGAGATAGCCTGCTTTTTTTTTAGTTTTTTTTTAAATAATACATGATTTTTATATATTTTTTCAAATAAATTTTAGGTTTATATTTTGATTAGATTATGATTATTTTTAAATAATATTGAGTGTATTTAATTTTTAAAAAGACAGAAATAATTCATCTATGATTTGTTTTCTTAATTTTATATGGATTAAATTTATTTATTTTTAAATATTGATGTTTTTGTAAGATTTTTTATATGTGTAGTCTTGCATTGTCTTTTTTTAAAAAAAAATCGTTCAATAAATTTAATATGAGTGTCGGTTTCTATTACAAATTTTATGTGTTTTTTCATTATAAATTTATTTTAATTGAGGAATTTGTTAAATATAACAAGGTAAAGTATCCATATTGCAATGTTATATATCTTAATCTCTATTTTTCGCTTGATTTTCTCAATTTTATTTTTGTTTATCGTTGAAGGTTTTTTTTTTTTTCATTGCTTTACACAATGATTATTGGATTGTTTAGTTAGATATGTGCATAAGTTTTTCAATTTATATCTAGAAGGTTTTTTTAGTGTGAAAAAACATGTTGAAGAATTCTGAATATCTATTTTTTACATGCTTTTGATGTTTAGAGTTTGATTTTTATTCTTAAGATTTTTTTTTTTCCTCGAATCTTTTATGAAAATTTCTTTATTTTTAGTTTCACCTTTTAATCCAAATTTATAGTGTATTGTTTTTATTTATTTTTTGTCTTTGTTTTTTTTATTTTTGTTCTTTTTTTATTCTTTTCAATTTAACTTTCAATTTTAAAATTTGTTGTTGACTTCTAATTTATTTTTTATTGTAATTTTAAGATTTTTATTGTAATTTTTATTTTGATTTTTTTTGTGTTGTTCTTTTGTGATTTTAACCCTCGTGATTTTTTTATATATAGTGTTTTCGGTTCTATAACTCGAGTCATGGTTTAAAAAGTTAGCAATAATTGACTTTTATTTTCTTTTTATATATTCATATTTTTTTATTATTTCTATAAAATTATATTATTTTCATTTAATTTTTACTTTGATAACAAATAAAATCATTGAGATGTTTTTGGAATATCGTGAAGATATATCTCTATAATATTAGCAAGCGTTTATCTTCTGTATTGAGTCGTTGTTTTTTTGTTTTGTTTGTTGTCAATATTTTTTTTAATAATATTATTAAATTAACAAAGTTTATTAAACTCATTTCAGCCAATTACCTAAATATTATATTTTTTTATTTTTTTAAAAATATTTAATTTTTTTGATATTTTGATATGTGTGTATTATATAATTGTGTTAATTCAAGTATTATTTTTTTAGTTGTATTGGTTTAGAAAATATTTGTTTCCATTGTGCTATTGTTTGAAAAAACTCAACTCTATTCACATGTGAAGTGCTAATAAATAACATAAAACTCAACTCTAAATAACATCTTGTAAATCATAGTTATTAAACTCGAACTAGTTTGATGAGTCGATCCAGGACCCGATGGCTGGACCGGTCCAAGTTTGCCAGAAGACCGACCGATACAATGACCTTGTCAAACCCAGTTGAGACCCGAGCGAGGCCCGGTGTTTTTTTTTTCAAATGTGGTTTTTCTCCTATACCCTTTTTTTTTCATAAATATTTTTTTAGTTGGTTATTAACACTCTTTAAAAATCACTGTATAAATATTAGAAAAGTATTTTATTTTTTCAATGCGGTATTTGAAACCTTTTAGTATATATATTTTATGTTTCCAAGAAAAAAGTTATGTTTTTTCAATATTGGATTTGAAACCTTTTAATATATATGCTCCATGTTCTCAAGAAAAAAGTTATGATTTTTTAATGCGGGATTTGAAACCTTTTAATATATATATTCTATGTTCCCAATAAAAAAAGTTATTTTTTCAATGCGAAATTTGAAACCTTTTCGTATATATATTTTATGTTCACAATAAAAAAGTTGTGTTTTTTCAATGTGGGATAAAAAAAATTAGTTTAAATACTTCAACTTAAAAAGATAACATAATATCTTTTCAATGTGGGATTTGAAATCTTTTAGTATATATACTCTATGTTCACAATAAAAAAATTATGTTTTTTCAATGCGGGATTTGAAGCCTTTTAGTATATATACTCTATGTTTACAAGAAAAAAATTATGTTTTTTCAATGCGAGATTTGAAACCCATTAGAATATATACTTTTATGTTTCAAAGAAAAAGTTATTTCTTCAACGTGGAATTTGAAGCCATTTCGTATATATACTCTATGTTCACAAGAAAAAAGTTAGGTTTTTTTAATGTGAGATAAAAAACTTTATGGTTTAAATACTTTAACTTAAAATAATAACATAATATCCTTTCAATATGGGATTTGAAGCCTTTTGGTATATATATCACGTGTTTACAAAAAAAAAGTTATGTTTTTTTAATGTGGGATAAAAAAAATTTAGTTTAAATCTTCAACTTAAAAGCATAACATAATATCTTTTCAATGTGAGATAATTTTTTTTTTAAAATATTCTCTCAAACTTCATTATTTACAATATATATAGCTTATATTCATATAATTATTTTTTTTAATTTTTCATATAAAATATTAAAAATTTAAAAAAAAATTAAAAATTTTTCTTGATTAATCAAAATTAACCTAAATTGATTTAAATTAATCCATAAAACTTGATAACTGGTCAAGTTCTTAACCCGGGTTTGATAACTATGTAAACTCAATGCCACTTCAGGAGAAAAATGCTGATGCTTCCTTTGATGTGAACAATGTTAGTTCAAATATAGTGATGGGAAGTCATCATTTTTTACACGCCTAGTCACAGTCTGTTTTGAAAAAAACGAAAAGAACCCAGGTTATGAAAATAGGTTTGTGGAAATTTATACCATTTGATTTTGACAGTATCAGATTAGACACTTGCATTGAAATGGACTTATTAGTTTGCCGTGTGGAAAATCATGTCATTTCTATTTTACAGGACACCCGGAGAGAGAATTAGAAGTTGCATTTTTAAGATATTTTTTATTTAAAAATATATTAAAATAATATATTTTTTAATTTTTTAATTTTTTTATAATAATCTTGTTACATGTTTAAGGCTGTATAATATTCTTGTTGTGTAAGGTGTTGTTGGAAACATGCATAATTTTTTTAAAAAAATAATATATTTTTTAATATTTTTAAATTATTTTTACATGCTATATTAAAAATATTTTTTAAAAATTAAAAATATTATTTTAATATATTTTTAAATAAAAATTATTTTAAAAAACAATCATTATTACACTATCAAGATCTTATAAATACTAGTAAACTTGTTATATGTTTGATAATATCCTTGCCATATTATTGAAGGTGTGAATCAATTACCAGTAATTGTTATTGAGGTTTTGTAAGTAATTTTTTGAAAATTATTTTTAAAATTTTATTGTGTTTATTTGTTATTAGAAAAAATTAATTAATAAAAAATATTTTTTAATTTTTAAGATTTGTTTCTTATTATTTTAATAACCTTGAAAAAAATATTAATAAATTATTTTTCAATTTATTTTTAATGATATAATCAACTATTAAAAAGTATTTTTTAACTTATTTTCATGATATTACTAAATATTATAAAATAATTTATTTTTAAAAAAATTATTTTTCAAAAAAATTATATTTTTTAAAAAATTACTTTCTAGCTAAAAAAAATAAAAATAAAAAACAGGCCTATATTCAAACACAAAAAGGAATAGAAACAATTATTGAACGTGTTTAGTTGTTGGTTAGTGTGTCCTTTGTTTCCGTGTCTTTTCAGCCTTCTTCCTTGAAATAGAAAAACGGAAAGGGGAGACGCACCCTCTAATTATGAAAATATAACACGAACCGTACCAAAGAAATTATATTTAGAAATTACAAGTTGCTTCACTACATGAAGTTTTTTTTTTTAGCTTTGCATTGAACAAGGTATATTGAGTATTTAGGATTGGTGTTGCAAATGAACTGTTGTTTTATTATTTATTATTTTTTTAATTTTAAATTATATATTTTTATTTTTTTAATATTTTAATGTATTGATAATAAAAATAATTTTTTAATATATTTTTAAAAATAAAATATTTTAAAATACAACTTCTTCATGGTTACATATAGATATTTGAAAGATTTGCACACGCACAGACCATCGCAAATGACAAGTTGACAACCTAACTACTCCTCCCTCCTTCTTCATCTATTATTATTTATTTATTTTTCGAGTTGCGACTTCTTCTTATTATTATTATTATTTACACGTTATGTTTATAACTAGTCTGCTTGCTCCGATGATCTCCAAAAAAAAGTAAAAAATTACTAGTTAAGCATTTCAGGTGGTGGTGGTGGTGGTAACAGACAACAAAATCCATTCAAATTGTCCCTTCAAATCACATATCATTGAATTTTAGAAGGAAAAAAAATAAGGCAATTTGAAAAGGCAGAAGAAGAGGATGGGAAGATTGCGAATTCCATTAATCATGTAATGATAAAGATCGTGTTGAAACTTCTTTCAAACTTTAGGATTGATATGGAGATTTAGTCAAATTACAAGGATGAAAGTGAACTATAACTAGAGTTGTAGGACTAAAATGTAATAATTTTCAGCGTGTCAATAACTCCACGTCTTATCGCCAAGCCACATCATCAAGAGAAACCATCCAGCATGGGCAGGACCACACATTTTTTAATATAAAAAAGATGTTTTAAGTGAGGAATTGTGTGGCCATAGGAAATCAGACTGATCCGTCTTGTTTTTATTTTAAAAAAAAATTATTATTTTTTAAAATTAATAGTTTTTAATATTTTTAAATTATTTTAATACGCTAATATTAAAAATAATTTTTTTAAAATAAAAAAATATTATTTTAATATATTTTTAAATAAAAAATATTTTAAAAAACAATTATAATCATATTTCAAAACAGACTTATCTGTATTGTAAAAATACCATAAAATCATCTCGAAATTAAAATAGGATGTGCATTTATATATGTTTATATTGATGTTTGATACACATTTTTAATTTGATCAAATGCACTGAATGGATCATATTAGAGAACTCATAATAAATTTACTTTTTTTTTAGAAAAAAGATAGAGTTTAAACTGAATCCTGCGAGCTCTATTGGATCCATTCCTCGGATTGAATTGAAACATCATCATGGTGATTTAGGTAAATCCCCATAAAAGTCAAGCTTCGAGACAATGTTTCCTTGTCATCATGTTGATTTAGGTAAATCCCAATGAAATCAAGTTTTGGGTGGCCTTAGTTCCCCACTAGTGACTGTCAATTTAAAACAACTATAAAAATACACGAATCAGGTGAGAAATGGGGTAGACACGCACCGACTATGTAAGGCCATCGTTGAAAGTATATAGCATCCAATAAAATCTACCTAGGCACTTCCTTTTAAATTAAAGTAAAAAAAAAAAAGAGTTAGGTAGATGTTATTTTTTAAATTATTTTTTTTGTTGATAAATATATTAAAATAATTTTTTTAAAAAAAATTATTTTTGATATTAATATATAAAATAATCTAAATATAAAAAAATAATTTTAAACTAAAAATAAAATTTAAAATTTTTTAAAAGCACGATTTAACCACAATGCTAAATAACTACACATCCTCATGTAGATCCACAAAAATATGAATGCCCGCTATAGTCATAAGATTTACACTCACACACTCAAGTTGTAGCCAAAGCACTATTTGAACACGTCAATAAAACACATATGTCTACAAGCCGACACGTATCTCGTACTTTATCTAGAGAGATCATGGTTAATTCTATCAAGTTTAATATTATTTTATGGTAGATAATTAAAGTTGATTATACAGATTTTTTATATATAATTATTATAATTAATTCTATATCAATTTTAGTTCCAAAATCTTCTATAAAAAAATGCTAAAAGAATAGTTTTTTAATTAGTTTTTGGAAGGTTTCACATAATTTTTTACACTATTCTTCACTTTAGTTTTTCAGTTTAGTTTTCTCAATTTCTTTCCTTTTTATTTTTCTTTTACTCTAGAGCTTAAGTCAGGTTTTTATAGAAAGATAATTAAATCAAATTTTCTTGAGTTCCATAACCTTGTTTAGAAATGCATTTAAACAAGGTGGTGGCGTTAAAATTATACGAGACTGATTGCATACTTTCTGTTTGAATCAGGTGGGGTGTAACAAAGTTTGAGGATAAAGAATTAATCAGTAACAACAACTTATATTCAACTTAACAAGAATCTAAGTGCTTCAACAATTAAGTACTTTATATTATTTTAGTTTAAGTTTAACATATTACATGATTAACATGCATGTTAATAATTTTATTCGATATCAATTGCAAGTTTACTTTGAATAATATAAATTGTATACATATAAACTAGACATCTTTGAGCATTAGTCTAGTTTTGGATAACAAACTCAAGACTTTAATCTTTGTTTAGTTTATATATCTTGTTTTATGACTCATAGTTTAATTTTGGAGGGTTGTTAGATGTCTTTGTTTTAAAGTTAGTAGTGTAACCTCTAAACATGGTTGTATGCTCATACAATTCATTTATTTTTATCCAAAATTATAATGATACGATGTATGTTAAAAGAGCATTGTATTGAACTAAAACAATATTAAAGTGATTAATATAACTTGCATAGTTTCAATATTTTTTTTGCTAAGTCATTTAGTTTTTTGTGGTTATTAGAAGTTTATATTATTTTCTTTTCTTAAAAAAAAAATCTATTTATAAATATTTGACTATTGTTTTTACAAAAATAATCATGATATCAACTCAAGAATTGGTTATCACAACTAATATTACTATAATAAGTACTACCTCGGTAAAGAGTATTCCACCATCACCTTCTGTAATGGATGGTGAGAAACCTAAAAAGCCCAATGTATTAAACTTTAAGAGGTGAAAACATAAAATATTGTTCTATCTAATCATTTTAAACTTGTAAAGTTATTATTGAAGGAAGCGTTAAAATTGTCAGATAATAAATTTGATATTTTTATTGTGGCAAATGTGAATGCATGGAACCATTGAGATTTCATATGCAACAACTACATCTTAAGTGAATTAGATAATACAGTGTATGAATTAAAAGTGAAAATGCATTTTAGAAAGCTTTAGATAAAAAGTACAAGGTTGAAAATGCTAGAATAAGAAAGTTTATAGCTGGTAAATATCTGAATTTTAATATTATCAATCCAAGAATAGTTATAAACCAAGTTTAAAAGTTTCAACTCATCTTGCATGAAATTCACGTTAAAGATATGGCTTGAAATGAACCCTTTTAAGTACTTGTAATTTTGTCCAAAAAATACTAGCAAATAATAACTAGACAAAATGAGCATATATTTTTAGTGTGTGTATATGTATTCACATAATTTATAAAATCATGATAAATATGCTATTATAATAAAAGGACAAGCATGCTCCTAGACACATATACACAATATTGCATAAATAATAGAATCATAATCCTAGCATACACCCTAATGTATAAAATTAAAAAAGAAACAAGATGATACTTGTTAAAACAATTTAAAATTTAACAAGCTTTGTTGTTGTTAAGGATTAATCTTTTATCCTTTAGGCTTTGTTACTCGTTACTTGGTGTGATATGACTTTCTTCAATAAACCTCCCAAGATCCCAACAACACCACATTATTTAGGTGTACTCTTAAATAAGGTCTAATGAACTAATGAAATATTGCTTAATTATCCTTCTACGAGGATTGAACTTAAGCTTTAGGGTGTGTTTGGTATTGCGGTTGTTATTGTGGTTGTGGTTTTAAAAAAGTTGTTTTATAAAAAGTACTTTTAGTTGAGGTTGGTTTGGAAAAATATATATTTGGTTAAAATTGTGGTTGAAATTGAGGTTGAATAAAAAGTAGTTTAATGTGTTTGGTTAAAAAAATGCTTTTTAAATTGAGGTTATAAAATAATTTAAAAATATTTTTAATTTAAATATTGTAGATTTAACTACTATTATTACATCATGAAATAAATAATATTGATATCAAATATTTTTTATTATTCAATTAAACTATATGCAATGTCATCACATGCGAAATCTACCCAACAATGACTATATTTTTCATGGTTTCTTAAGCATGCAACAACAAAAACTGAATTTTTTGTTACGTCATCAAGCGATATTCTTTTAATTTTTTGAATAAACACAATTAAAATAAAAATAAAAACTGAATTTTTTTAACTGGGTAGGACTCGGCAAGAACATAATTAGAATTGTGATTAAATTCCACAAATACTACGTCATCATGCGATATCCTTCTAATTTATGTAGTGTTATTAAATAATATTAAATACTAGTTTTTCGAGTAAAACTCAATTTTCTTATAAAAAATTTACAATTTCATTACGTACAAAATTCATTCGATAAGAACTATAGTTTTCATGATTTTTTGAGCATGCAATAAAATTAGGTAAAATATTATCAGGAATAAAATTGAGATTGCAGTACGAGTAAATTTAATTCATCTTAAACTATTTTTTTAACAAACAAAAAAAATATTATTCACGTTCACGTGAATAGTGCCAGTAAAATTAATTAATTGCATTGGTTTTTCAAAAAAGAAACCTAAACTTTTTGTGTGAACAGTGTAGCGCATTGGTTTTTTGAAATTAAAAAAAAAATTATTCACTTTAGTGAACAGCTACAGTGGAGCATGGCTCCACTGTTCACTGAACAGTGGAGCCATGCTCCATTGTTAGACGAGAAGCAGTAAAATGCTGCTTCTCATGAAACTCTGGTTACATGTGGGTCCTACCCACCAAAAGCAAATTTTTTTGGCTTACCAAACGTTAATTAACATGGCTGCGGGTGAGGCCAAGTTACCAAACAACCACATAGATTAGGAGAAACATTTAGAGGAAAAACAAAAGGTTTAAAACAAAACACAATACTGGAAAATAAGGTGAAGAAAAGAATAAAACTCTGTCAAAACAATACAGAATTAACCAACCCTAAACACTCTTCTCTTGCCCTTTTTTTTTATATAAAGAATTTCAAAGACCAAAGGTTAATAAACTTCTGTCACTAACTTTGATTACCCAGAATAAACCATAATTAAATATGAATGTTTTTGGATTTAAATCATGTTGTTTTTAGGTTGAAGAATTTACTCATGTAACCATAACATAGTTATTAAAAAACTAATCAAATTCTCTTTTTTTCATGGATTGGATAAAAACAAGGGGTTGAGCTAGAAGAAATAGTTCTTCATGGACCAAGCCTATATCCAATTTTAGTTGATAAAAAATAATCTTTTGTGACCTAAAAAATTATTTTACAATGAACCTAAACCCAAGCCTGTCCTGAAGCTTGAGCACGAGTCGGGCCGGGCCAACGCGTATGAGTGTATAGGGTTAAGCCCAAAATCCACCTAGCTCAAAACCTTTCCCCTCTAAAAGCTTGAGTGCCCTTTGAGCCCAATTTTAACTTTTAAACTTCCCATTTTATAAACACTGGGAAAGTTTTGTTTTTAGTTTATGTGGGATAAAAGCTTTTTAAGAGTTTTGAGTTTCACTGAAACATGCTAACCAAGAGTTCTTCAAGATCAATATTTCTTTCACCCATAATTTATTTAAGTCATGTTAATGATTTGTGTTAAAAAACCTATGTTGGAGATTAAATCTCAATAAAGTTTTAAGTCAAAAAGTGAGTGGATTCTAATTTTAAATTGACCTCAAATGTGTTCATTAACCATATTATTAAATAAATTATGTGGATCTCAATTTCCAACAATAATTATTAAAAAATTACTATCTTGTTAGAAAGAATTCAAAAACTACCTTAAACATAAACGCAAGGAAATAAAAGTTGAAGATCTCACTTTTAGACCAAGAATATAAGAGGATAATAAGTTGTCCAAAAAAAAGAGTCAACACTTCGGTATGGCTAATAAAAAAGCATTATTTTACAAGTAACAAAGTCCCACAATAAAAATCAAAAGAAAAGGCTTGTTGTGAAAGGGAAAGGAATTGCCAAAAAGTTCAATGAAAAATACTACATCTATAACAAAGACTAGGCATTTGGCTAATGATTGCAGAAATAAAGCTTAACAATGGAACTTTAAAAAGGGCAGGCCGACTCAAACCAATACCAGCAGGGTTGATCACCTTACATGAATTTTTAAGAATACATTTTTCTGTTATTGTTTTCAAAATCAACATGGATAATATAACTTTAAGTAGTGGTGGGTTAATATTAATGCCACAAGACATGCATATGCTGAGAAGATGATATTTTCACTTATAAAATATAGATGAAGAATAGTTATACATGGAGAATTCTTCAACCTATAAGGTGTTAGTTGTTGGGAAGGTCACACTAAAGATGACTTTAAAAAAACTTATCATTTTCAACAATGTACTTTGTGTTTCTAACATTAGAAAGAACTTAGTGTATGATTCATTGTTAAGCAACAATTATTTTAAGATGATCTTTAAGAATGATAAATTTATACCTTTTATAAACATAATGTTTATAGGAAAGGGTGTCTTAGTGATAACCATTTCAAAATGCAATGACCACTATAACTAAGAATGACGACGACACAACTTCTTCTTACTTGATTAGTCTTGTGATATGTTGCATGATAGGTTGGAATATGTGAATTACAATTATATAAAAAGGTTAATTGACCTTAAATTATTACCAAGTATGAGTAAGAGATTGATGTTTTTCTTGACAAAGATCCTGAAGAAATCGCATTTGCTCCCAAGACTTTATGGTTTTTGAAAAAAATCACAAATGAGCTTTATATAAAATTAAAATTCACAAAACCTTATTATCAAACAATTAAAAGAAATAATGAACCTCTAGATTTAATTCATTTTAATATAGATGATTTAAAATTTATGCAAATAGGTAAGAAAAAGTATTACATTACTTTTATAGATAATCACAATGTATTGTTATATGTACTTGCTTAAAAACAAATATAGGGCTCTTTGACTTCTCAAACATTACTGGAATAAAATTAAAAATCAACTCAATAAAAAGATAAAATTAATAATAAGTGATAGATATGGAGAATATGAAGCATATTTTAGTGAATTGTTTTTCCTAAAATTGTATGATCCACTAAATCACTAGTTTTTATTCACTATAATAAAATGACATTACATAATGTAAAATTCAAACTTTAAAAGAAATTATAAATATTATATTGATAAGTAGGCGCTCCTCATAGTTTGTGGAGTGGGATAATTTTGAGTACCAATTATATACTTAACAAGTAAAATTATCCTATAAAAAGCTAGAAAATATGTCATATGAATTATAAAAAGGTAAAATATCTTTTTATAAATACCTTAAAATATAAGGACATCTTGTAAATGTGGCATTTTCTGATCTTAATTAAGTTTTGAGAATATTCATCATAATACTATTATGAAATTAAAAAATACTACATTCTTTGAAAATACATTTTCATTTAAGAAAGCATAAGGAAATCATTCACTTCAAAGAAAAATTGAAGCTAACTGAAGCAGTCATCATCAATGAAAAGATGATAAACTTGACTATGTAATAAACATGCACGTTTAAGGCCAAATTAAAAGCATAGTCCACTCACATTTATGGTTAGAAATTTATTCTCAAACAAAAGCTTTTTATCATGAAACAATAACATGATTAAAATAAATTATAAGTGAATGAGAAATTGATCTCAAAAAACCCTTGGTTGATATGTTTTTCTGAAACCCAAAACCTCTATTATACATACAAAAAAAATAAGAAAAATCTTGTTTTTTATATAGTGGAAAAATGAAGAGTAATAATTGGGTCTAAAAAACATCAAAGCTTTTAAAAGAGAGAGGACCTGAGAAAAATAGGTCTATGACATGTATTTATGATGGGTAATTAAGAATGATAATGGAGAAAATTAATTATGGTAACTACCATAACTAATTTTATATTAGTTCTAGTTCTAAACTCCTATGTAAAAAGAGGCTGAAGGAAAAGAGTTTTTGGTTGTTTTTTGATAATTTTTACATAATTTTTATCACTCTTCTTCGATTTTTAAACTTAGTTCTCTCAGTTTTAAGCTCTATTTTCCTCTGTTTTTCTTCATATACTAGAGTTTCAATTCAATATCTGAAAACAAATATTTAAGCCAAATTTTCTTGAGCTCTTAGTCCTTGTTTGAAAATGCATCTAAATAAAATAACAGTCTTAGGAGGTTGATTGCATACATCCTGTTTGCAATAAGAGAGGAGAAATAAAACCTTGAAGATAAATAACTTATCCTTAACAACAATTTGTATTCAACTTAATTAGAATTTTAGCGCTTCAACAAGTAAATACTTATATTATTTTAATTTTGGTTTAATATATTACATGATTCTATTTAAATCTTTTTTTGCAAGTTTGTTTATATTTTTAGAGCTTGTTTGAGATTGTAGTAGCGGTTGCGGTTCAAAATATTTTTCACTTAGAAATGCATCAAAATAATATTTTTTTTATTTTTTAAAAATTATTTTTAAAATCAGTATATTAAAACGATTTGAAAACATATAAAAAAATAATTTTTAATAAATTTGTTTTTGAAATTTGAGGGAATACGATTTTAATCGTGTTTATAAATAGACTCTTAGCATATGTGCTAGTTTTTTTTGTTTTTTACTTGATATCAATTAAAAGTTTATTTTGAAAAATATAAATTATATATGTTTACTAAACATCTTTGAACAAATTTAGTTTTGAATAACATGAATTGTACTGATTACTTCAAGATTATTATGGTTATAATGACAAGTGTCAACTAATTTGATTGTTTAAAATTAACTGTCAGTATCATTGCTTTTCAATCATATTTAACCAAATCTAACTAAGCTGAGACGTTTAGAAAATCTAATTAGGAACAATACCATCGAGAGCGATAACTGAATATGAAAAACAAGAGAGCTGAGAAATTATTAACGCAGAAACCCAATGTGAAATATCCACTTTGCCATTTCCAAAACAAATAATGCACTATCCAATGAGGGGTAAAGAAGACATTTACGAGAGATACATTTGTCGTTGCCAAATTTATTAGGATTAGGACAATCTTTTAACTTTTCTTGGAATAGGACAACTAAAATATCTCCTTTTATTAACTAAAAAAGAAAAACACGTATATACTCCTTTTATTTACTTAAAAAAAATATTATCCAGCCCGCTGCAAAAAAGGGGTAAAATAGCTATTGTAAATTTGTAATTATACGAGGTGTGCAATATTGCAAAATTGCCATTTACCAACCAGGAAGACGGAAGGGGCCGCTGTGAGTTTTCTTTTGAAAGGCGGCTGCCGTGGCCGTGAGGTCTAGGGTCTGAAAGTATGGGCTGCTACCCGCTGTTGCGAGGCCTAACTTTCAATAGTGAAGGCAGTACCAGACAATTTTATTTTATTTTCAAAAATACATGTGAAAATCACAACAGTTATTGCGCAAGGAACATTCCAAGTTGGGCATCTTTCACGTCTCAATAAAAAAGGACATCTACACAATAAAAACGTTTCTTTTTTTCTTTTCGGTTAAGGAAGAGGGAAATCTGTTGTTCTCTCAATAAAAATGCTACATGTCTTCCGACAAAAAAAAGTTGTTACATGTCTTGAAATTTTGACACCGTTAAAAAAACATGCATCTGCCCTTGTAACATGATAAATAAATAAGTAATAAATCGAGTAAAAGTAAAAATAAATCCAAAAACGAAATTTAGATGCTAGCTTTTGCAAACAGATAGCAAAATCGAAATTGAAAAGAGAAAAAAGACTTCGATATTTTCAGACAGCCATTAAAAACATGGCTATAACCACATATTGTTTTAAAAAATTAATATTTTTTATATATTTTAGGTCATTTTAATGTATTGATTTTAAAATAATAAAAAAATATTATTTTAATATATTTTAACATAAAATATATTTTAAAAAAACCACGATTACCTCAAAAAATATCCTACGCTCAAAACTCCTATGACTTGCCGCTGACTTACCACAATTCCTCACCAGGCTCCCACGCCTCTCTCTCTCTCTCTCTCTCTCTCTCTCTCTCTCTCTCTCATTTCTATTTCCTTCGATTCTTATTTACTAATATATCCCCTGTCTCGTCCTCATCTCTAAATTAATTAATAAAATAAACAAACACTCAAAACTCTTGCTCTTTATAAACAAAAATCCTCTTCGTTGAAATTTCATTATTGTTTCTCTCTTTCCTCTCTTCTTTTCCCGCTGACTTTTGAGTTAAAAAATGGCTGAATCGGTCGAGTTACCGAGTCGATTAGCGATCCTTCCGTTTAGAAACAAGGTGCTTTTACCTGGCGCCATTATTCGCATTCGCTGCACTTCGCCCAGCAGGTAATCCTTTTTTTGTTTTTTCATTTAACTCTCTCTTGCTCCATGTTTTACTCTTTTTTCCATAAATCTGATTTTTTTGTTATTTGGTTTTTGGTTGAGCTGTTTGATCATGAATTTACAAAGAACTGCATGATTATTTATTTATATCTTTATAAATTGACTATTTGCGAATTGTTTCGATGAATTCCAGTGTACAATTGGTGGAGCAAGAACTGTGGCAGAGAGAAGAGAAGGGTTTGATTGGGATTTTGCCTGTTAGAGATGCTGCTGCTGCCACGGCGGAGACGGCATCTGTGGGCCCTACTTTATCCCACAGTAAAACTCGTGATTCTCGTGTTTTTTTTCTCCCTTTTCGGCAGCGTTGATTTTTTTTTTCGAATCGTAT
Organism: Populus tomentosa; assembly: GCA_018804465.1. Lineage (NCBI taxonomy): Eukaryota > Viridiplantae > Streptophyta > Magnoliopsida > Malpighiales > Salicaceae > Populus > Populus tomentosa. Next base: position 12,318,924 of record CM031969.1, on the reverse strand, counting down.
GTTTGACTAAATGGAATGGAAATATGATTCTTTAGGTGCTGGAAGTGATACCAGTGAGAAAAGCTCGAAAACTCCAGCTAGTACATCCTCGGATAATGTCAAGCTTGATGGGAAACACCAGCAAGAAGTTTTTCATTGGCATAACAGGTTAATATTTTAATTCACATTCAAGTTTATTATTTTTGCTGTTTTTAAATTTTAAATTGAAGTTCTGATGGATTATGATTGGTGGGTTCCTTTAGGGGAGTGGCTGCTCGTGCTTTGCATCTGTCTAGAGGAGTGGAGAAACCTAGTGGGAGGGTGACATACATAGTTGTTCTTGAAGGTTTGTGCAGATTCAATCTCCATGAACTTAGCACGAGAGGGGCATATTATACTGCGCGGATATCTCCGCTTGAAATGACAAAGGCTGGTAAGTTTTGAATTAAATTATTTGCTTCGTACATGCATTGATGCTGAATCATTTAGCAGTAATGCGTTCTATATAGCGTTGTTGATCAGTATGCTGAATCATTTCCACTCTTTAATATTTTATTAGAGCTGGAGCAAGTGGATCAAGATCCTGATTTTGTAGCACTGTCTCGCCACTTCAAAGCAACTGCAATGGAACTCATTTCTGTTCTTGAGCAGGTAATTTTTCTGCTGTAATTTTTAGGATTAAAAATATGAAAATGCACCACCTCTATTTGTATGTGAACCTTGTCATGGTAAGATATGCTCATTAGCGAACTAATTGTTAAATTTGTATGCCTGTCATTCAAGAATGCTGATTCTTATATTACTAGAAAAGAATTAGCTTCTTCATATTGCTTTTCATCTTATTTTGTTGATGTTCTGTAAATTGTTGTTTCATTCCTGCTCTTAGAAACAAAAAACGGGTGGGAGGACAAAAGTCCTTTTGGAGACTGTTCCTGTTCACAAATTAGCAGATATATTTGTCGCTAGCTTTGAGATAAGTTTTGAAGAGCAGCTATCTATGTTGGATTCTGTTGATCTGAAGGCAAGGCTGTCAAAAGCTAATGAGCTGGTTGACCAACATTTACAGGTAATCTTTTCATCCTCTGATAGCTAACATCTAATGCATTTACATAAAGTGAACTTGATTATTCCTCTGATCTTTATGGAGTCGTGCATTAACATTTATTTGTGGACAGTCAATACGTGTGGCAGAGAAGATCACGCAAAAGGTTGAAGGACAATTGTCAAAATCACAGAAAGAGTTTCTTCTGCGCCAGCAGGTATGCTTTTTTTCTTAGCTAGTATAATATGTAGGGTACGATATGTAGATACTTCAGCATATTTGAAGCATCTATTATGGAAATTGGAGCCCGGTTTTCTGGTTTCAGTAATGCAATTTGAATGTTTTTAGACATAAAGCTATTTTAGATGCAAGCTGTGTTTTAACCAACTGGTAGGATTTTTTTGGAGGATTCATGCTACTATCAGTGATAAACAATCTTTTCCCTCTGGAGGATGTAAGTTCAAACAATCTATAAGTCCTGTCATAAGGATTTAATTTGAACTGTTATTTTAAAATAAAGATAGAAGTTGAAGTCTAGTTGTTCTATTGTGCTAGCTGCATTTTATTTTCACCTTTTAAGCTCATTATCCAATGGAGCTTTTTTAGCAGTATTTGGGGGGAGAGGGAGAGAGTTATGATTATATAGTTTTTACATTTATCAGATTCCCCAGAATTATTTTGTGAGTGATGGGGCCTGAAAGGTGCCTTAATTGAAGGCTATTAAATTGATATTGACTGGTGTACTTAGCCATCAGATGTGGAACTATCCATCTTAGCTTTTTTTGTAATGGATATGTGGTTATAGATTATGATGCAAAGTGCTATCAGATTGATAAAAGTGCAGCTGCTGACCCATTAGTAAATTGTTTACTTATAGATTATAGAACATTCTTTTCTAAATCTTTACTAGATATTATAATAATTATAAGAACATTTTTTTCTAAATCTTTGCTTGATATTACAATTATTATAATTTTTGGGCTAATCCATTTGATACATATTCTAGATGAGGGCTATAAAAGAGGAGCTTGGTGACAACGATGATGATGAGGATGATGTGGCTGCCATAGAAAGGAAGATGCAAAGTGCAGGAATGCCTTCAAATATCTGGAAGCATGCCCAAAGGGAGTTGAGGTATGTGTTTTTGGATAAGATAGAACAGATGATCACAATCTTTTGATAGCTGAATTTAGAGTGGCAATAAAAGTAGTTGATTCTTATCCAGTCAAGGATTTTACTAAAACTACATGTTGATGCAGCATTAAAATATTGTTATTTTGGAAAGTTTACATGAAGAAATACCATAACTTATGTAGATGACTCTATTCCAAATTCCCTGTAGTCCTAGAAAACTCTTATGAAGACTTGGTTGATTCTTATCCAGTCAAGGATTTTACTAAAACTACATGTTGATGCAGCATTAAAATATTGTTATTTTGGAAAGTTTACATGAAGAAATACCATAACTTATGTAGATGAGTCTATTCCAAATTCCCTGTAGTCCTAGAAAACTCTTATGAAGACTTGATGGTGTTAGAAATCGTAAATGTCAACATTTAGATCTGAGAAACATCTGACTTACAAACATTCCATTGCATTTAGTGTAGTAAGAATTGTGCAAACCCTGACATTGGAGACGCTTGTATCCTTCCTCTCAATTTATACTTGCGTCAATATTTTTTGATGCTGATTGGACAATCCAAGTTTTTAGGGTTATCCATACATAGAGACTAGGTGGATTACTGTTGCAGACCCATTGGGCTGCTGCATTTCTAATATCTCAATGGGATGTCATAGAGCCAAAAGAGGTTCTTATCCTAATTTAAGGTGAGAATTATCTTCAATGGGTTACCTGCAATTGCTAATTTTCGTGGTTTCTGTGTTGTACCTTTGTTTCCTTTAGAAAAATTTAAACTTGATTTCAATTAAAGTCTCTTGCTCTGAAATGTTCTAATGCAAGACCCTAATTTCATATTCTCCAGCCTTGAGTTTTCTGTTCATTTCTACTATACTCACACTTTTTTCTCCATTTCAGGAGGCTTAAGAAGATGCAACCTCAGCAACCTGGTTATAATAGTTCACATGTTTACTTGGAGCTTCTTGCTGATCTGCCCTGGCAGACGGGAAGTGAACAACTTGAATTGGATCTAAAAGCTGCAAAAGAACGTCTTGATAATGACCACTATGGTCTGGTCAAGATCAAGCAACGTATTATTGAATATCTAGCTGTTCGCAAGGTTGACCTATTTTCAAGTGTTGTTTCGTTGCGTGTATTTTTAAAATTTTGATTTTCAATTAGATTTTTGTTGGATTTATTTGTTCCACTGCAGCTTAAACCAGATGCAAGAGGACCAGTTTTATGCTTTGTTGGTCCACCAGGTGTTGGAAAAACATCTCTGGCTTCGTCTATTGCTGCTGCGTTGGGCAGAAAATTTGTCCGTATATCCCTTGGTGGCATTAAGGACGAGGCTGATATTAGAGGGCACAGGAGAACATACATTGGAAGCATGCCAGGGCGTCTCATAGATGGAATAAAGGTAGAAAGTACTGTGATGGATTATATTTTTGCAATTTTGGCCGTTTGTTGTCAATATCTTTGTTGGTACAGAAGCCTCTAGAAGGTATTTCAATTAGGACAGGAATTTCTATACGGGGTAGCTGGAAGTTTTCTATTATGCTTGTGCATCAGCTTTTAATACCTCAGTATTATCCACATATGTAACTCACACAAACTAGATACCTATTAGTCCCTATCATTATGTAACTCACACAAACTAGATACCTATTAGTCCCTATCATTATATGACTGAAATCACTCTTAAAAATTTGCCTATGTAATTCTAGAGGAGAAGCAGTGATGCTTTAATTGCAATCAAATTGTTCCATGAAACCGGTTAGTTCTCTTGAGAGATCAATAAACAACATATGGGCATCTTAAATTCTGTCACAAGTGTAGTGAAATCTAAAAGTTTATTCTTTTAGATTGGTCAGATTAGTGGGAGATTATTGTCCTTTCTGCAATGATGGACTACATGTACAGAGGAAATGAAACATAATTTCCAATTGGTCATTATTTTATGCCAATAGATTTCTCTGTAGAAGGAAAAAAACGGGGATTTCTTTTATCAGTAATGCAGTTATCGGCCCAGTTCATACTCCCTGATTTATGCCAAGCATGCGATGCCATTGGGTTTTAATAGAAAAATGATCTGAACTGAAGAACGCTCACTCAGTTTTCAAGCTCATCCATGGGATTCTGCTTCAATTTATGTACATTATGTCCTTACTTCTGGAACTATGTAGATTTGCATAATTTGAGCTTTCTCCTCTCTTGCTCTTTTTTATTAGAGTTATTTTTTTGTCAGGATAATACAGCATGCTCATAATTGGGACCTTCTGTATTCATGCTTACATTTGTAGTCTAAAACTTGGGTGTAAATTAGACTGGAATTAGATCATTAAGTTCTGTACCATCCTGCAATTGATTTGTTTGTTGCATAAGAGTTGAATTTTGAAGCTAAGAGCCAACTTCCTCTTTGGAAAAAAAGGAAGATCACGTGACCAAGTTTGTGATATGTTTCTTTTTCTGGTCTTTTGGCTTTAGAGAGTGGGTGTTTGCAATCCTGTGATGCTGCTGGATGAGATTGACAAGACAGGTTCTGATGTGCGCGGGGATCCAGCTTCAGCTCTGCTGGAGGTTCTTGATCCTGAACAGAATAAAACATTCAATGATCAGTATCCTTTTATTTTTGCTACAGGATGTCTTTCACCGAATCTTAGTTTTGTCTCACTGGACGCATATTTGCATCGCTAATTATTAATTCCAGATACATTTGATTTAAATCTAAAGTTTTCATTACTATTGTTAAAGATCCAAATTCTATTTGTTTTTCTTTCAATAGGACCAGGATCTATTTGAAGGCAAGAAGTTCATATGGAGCAGGTTTTGAAATTTAGAGCTGATTTGATGCCATTAAATCTGAACTCTGATTAAAATAACATCTCCCTCATGATAAATATGCCAGAATGATGCTTCCTTAACTTAAGGTCTGTAGCTATCTGAATGTTCCATTTGACCTTTCAAAGGTGATTTTTGTGGCAACTGCAAATAAGATGCAGCCTATTCCTCCACCTCTTTTAGACAGGATGGAGGTCATTGAGCTGCCTGGATACACTCCTGAAGAAAAGCTTAGAATAGCGATGCAGTATTTGATTCCAAGAGTTTTGGATCAACATGGGTTGAGCTCTGAGTTCCTTCAAATTCCAGAGGTAGAGGATTTGCTAGAGCTGTTTTTATCATTTATAAATTTCATGCTCAAGGATATCATTGCCCTTCACAATTGCAGAATTATGCTTGCTTGTGAGATGAAATTTAGTGTTTTCTTATTCTCATAGAAGTCAACCATTAAGCATTTCATATCGGAGTGAACATCTTTTAGCTGAAGGTCATCTATGAGTAGTACTATTTTTACTTGATGAATATTTCTTGTTGAAAGCTGTGAGCCAGTGATTTCATTAGTCATCAAATGCGTGGAATGGTGTGGTCATTTATTATCTATCATAGGATACCATCCCTGTATGTTCAAATCCTGGTTGTTGAGACTTCAATTTTTCAGATATTGAGTTGTGATAATATTCATGTCTGGTCAGATCATCAAGGTATCTGTATATTCCATTGAAATATTTTCGAAGGGAAGGGTAGATACAGTAATGGCATGATATTTTCTGAATCATCCAATCATCGCATTTCTTTATTTCTAAATGCCTTTTCCAATAGTTGTGCTGTTTTTTCTGAAGTGGTTCATCCAATATTTGACTTATGGATGCTATGGTAAGTGTAATAAGAGTGAAGTGTTTGAGTGGTAGAGGGAGAGGCAGACAAAAATTGACTTAGTTTGAATTGTTAAAAAACAGATTTAGAATCATGACAACTTTATGAAAGTTTCTCATAACCAATATTAATGGGGAAGGAGATCCATGTAATTACTCCATCTAGCTTGGGATGGAGACGAGTTGAATTCACCATGACCATCTATTAACATAATATCTTTGAAATTTTGCAGTCTCACATATGATGATCTGATTACTTCTTTCCAAACTAAGATGAATCCATGTCTTTATGTCTTCCTGCTTTGGAACTATAAAGAAAATGAGAAACAAAAGGAAAGGACTCAGTGAGATATTGCAGATTCTGTAACAAGCTGCACATGTTGTAAGGGAATATATGTCCTGAAAGCCTTCCTAATATTGCAGGCTATGGTGGAACTTGTCATTCAGAGATACACAAGGGAGGCAGGTGTACGCAATCTGGAGAGAAACTTGGCTGCATTGGCTCGTGCTGCAGCTGTAAGAGTTGCAGAGCAAGAACAAACTGTACCATTGAGCAAAGATATGCATCGGCTTGCTTCACCATTGTTGGAGAACAGACTTTCTGAGGGAGCAGAAGTGGAAATGGAAGTTATACCAATGAACGAAAACAATCATGAGATATCAAACACATTCAGCATTGCCTCACCTTTTGTTGTGGATGAACCTATGCTGGAGAAAGTACTGGGGGTAATGATTTTTCTCATCATTTATTGATTTCCAACAGGATACTTTATGTTTGGATGCTTCTAATTTTATATGCATTAGTCAAGTTTATTTTAATAGAGGTTTGAGCTTTGTTATATTCGTCTGCTTAGCAATTAGATTTAGTTGGTTTACTATTGTACATAAGGGTGTTAATCTTGTGTTGCTGGAACCTGATTGTGAAAATTTTCTTTACATTGAAGCACTTGCATGGCAGGCTCACTTGGATGATCTTAATAAAATTGATGACATTTGGTTATGCATTGATGGTTCCCTTTTCCAAATGGAGAATACTGAGTAGGATTGTGGTTTGGGCATTTCAATTTTCTTTGATAGAATTGGTACGTGCCAAGCATGATAACTGCACTGCTGGCACTTGTTTTTTGTTTTGGCATTGATGGAGGAAGTTAGATTGCTCAACCTTCTGTCTTGTTTGTTGGAGTTTGGATTATAGCATGATCTGACAGTTCCTTGACATTGCTAGGTATTCTAATGCATTATGTAGTCCGAAGCTAAAACATTTCTTACATTTACTAAATACCGTGGTTTGTCCAATTACATAATGTTGCACGTCAGATTGTAATTTTGACCATATCTGAGAATCTTTTTCTGTGATTCAGCCTCCACGGTTTGATGACAGAGAAGCAGCAGAGCGTGTTGCAGCCCCAGGTATATCAGTTGGGCTTGTCTGGACTGCCTTTGGTGGAGAGGTTCAGTTTGTGGAGGTTACATCAATGGCTGGAAAGGGTGAATTACATCTCACTGGACAACTTGGTGATGTAATTAAAGAATCAGCACAAATAGCACTGACATGGGTAATTCAAATTTTTCCTGATCTTCAGTTCGTTCCTTGTACAATTATGAAATGAATAAATATCACTATTGAGGAAGACCATGCTTTAAACTGGTTTTAAACTGCTTATGAAATGTTTATTTGCCTATATTCAAGAGCGCAGCACCTTCCACTGCTTGAAATGTATGATTGGATATAAAATCACAAAAAATAAGATGTTATGCAGAAAATAATCCTTTTTTATACTCATAAAATTTCATTCAGAGATACTTGAGAGTCTTCTATGATGTAGGTACGAGCAAGGGCAACTGATCTTAAGTTGGCAGCTGCTGACGAAACCAATCTCCTTGAGGATCGAGATGTTCATATACATTTCCCTGCTGGTGCTGTACCTAAGGATGGGCCCTCAGCTGGTGTGACATTGGTAACAGCTCTGGTTTCACTGTTTAGTCAGAAAAGAGTAAGAGCGGATACAGCTATGACTGGGGAGATGACTTTGAGGGGCCTTGTGCTTCCTGTTGGCGGTATCAAGGATAAGGTATAGCCACTTGATTAGCTAGTCTTGTTAGTTTCACCTCTAGCACTTCTCTTTCTTTTTTTTTTTTTCAAGTTTAACCATGTGCCACAACAAATGACATTTTGACATTTTCTTTTTCCCATTTAGAGCTTAATAAATGGAGTTCTTGGTCCAAATTACTGGCTTTTTCTTTTTTAATTATAACAAGGCCTTGGATATACTTTTCTTGACCTGTGAAACACCTTAACTTGTGTGCTTGTTAGAAATGTTAACATTTTATAGTTGTACCTGGTCTTATGTGTTCTTGCTGCAAATGTAAACACATTCTCTGTTATTGTGTTTTCATTTGCAACATATTTGTGTTGGATCAGATTGGTGACTTCCAATTTAGGCTTCAGTTTTAAGCTTGATGATATTCTTCCAAGTGTTGGCAAATAATGGTTTCTTCCATTAAAATTATTAGGATCATCCAAAACCTTTCTGTATTACTTGACAACTGCCTGGCTAGGCAGTTGGGAATGCTGATTGGTAGGCTCTAGCAAATTCAGTAACATTTCTTACGAGAATCAAATCTTGCTGTAAAATGGAGTTTGTGGCAAGTGACGTAGCTTTCTGAGGATGTTGCTAGTAACTCGTGCTTGTTATTTTGCATATCTAATTTGATAGATTGTAGTTTTGCATTTATGTTTTTGTGGTCAATATGATGGTTATGGCTTACTTGATTAATAAACACTGTATCATTTGATAAAAAAATGGACTCTAATCATTAGTTTGGGGAAACACCATCTCTTAGCCATGAACTATATCAATGTAGGTGCTCAGCTTCGCCCATGTGTGGTATGCATATATCAAAGGTGCTGTTTCTTAGATTGTTCTCTTTCGCAGATATTGGCGGCACACCGCTATGGCATCAAGAGAGTGATTCTGCCAGAGAAAAATTTGAAGGATTTGGTTGAAGTACCTGCAGCTGTGCTTGGCAGTCTCGAGGTAATTTTATCTGTTTGAAGCATAATGCGAGTCTTTTTTACCAGTACATGTTAAACATAGATTAACTAGTCTCCTATGGAAGCACAGTGCCAATTCCTCTTTTAGATTCTAATACTGATTCTAGAATCCCCTTGCCTTTTTAATTCATTTACCTCACTTTTCTGGTCATGTTAAAAGGATTCTGGATGGCAGATATATTCTATTTAATTCATTTCTGAATTCGTTGGTAGTGTGGACATTTTCCCCTTCAATGGACTGTTTGAGATTATTACAGGTCAATTGCCAGAGTCTCTCACATTGGGAAATCTTTTTATTTTAGATTTCTCAACCATACGAAACTTAAGCATGGTAGTCAGATGGTAAACATTTCTTGTGATGATGCTTGCCTCACCTGTGTGCATCCCACTCTCATTTTGACAGATTTTACTGGCCAAGCGAATGGAAGACGTGCTGGAGCAAGCGTTTGAAGGTGGCTGCCCTTGGAAACAACACTCAAAATTATAACAGAACCCCCTAGGACTATATCTAACCAATCCCTGCTGACATGGTATTTGGCTTGTCCCACGTAAATTGGCAGACAACAGATGTTGCCTTTATTCTGCTGCTTTCGGCAATAGGAGATCAAAAGAAAGGCAAGTTCTACTGCTTGGACCTTAACATTCATAATCTTTGAAAAGTTACCCATGAATCCACCCCCCCCCCCCTCCTCATGTGGCGGGTAAGCCACCGCATCCCTATTGTTTCTGCACCCCTTCCCCTTCCCCTTCTCATCTTTTTGTGTGATTATAGATACTGTGTATAAGTTATTTATTTAATGGAGCTAGGCAATGCCTGCCATTCAATACTGATTGGAAGTTGTAAATTTGTTCTGAATGTCGAGGCTTGTCTGGCAGGTTATTTTACACGGTTTCTGATTATACCAGCAGCCGCTTCATAGTGCATATAATTTGAGGCCTAGTGAGAATTGTTGGGAGCTTAACCTGGAAGAGTAGCAGGCTAAGTACCAGGGAACTGTCTGATATACTCTCTGCCAATTGATTGTTACATCAAAAGAATACGCCAATCATTGATTTAGTCGCGATGGAGCACGGTAGCAGCAACAATACTAAAATCAAATAATAGAGGCGCACTCCTTGATAACTTGCTTTCTGATCTGTCTGTTCACATGTAATGCGAGGTTGATACGCTGTATGATTTCACCAATGCTCAAGGTGTAAACTAAAATTGTGTTGTTTTGGAGAGCAATCTCATAAATCTAAGACTTAATACTAGGATTTCATTTCTGGTGTGTCGTAGCATACGACGGGACGGGGTGTTTGAAAGTTTGAAAGTGTGTTAATAATTTATTTTTTGAATTGTTTTTATTTGGAAAGATATAAAAGTAATGGTTATATATATATATATATATATATATATATATATATATATTAGTATATGAAAATATATAAAAAGTAAATTGTAATTAAGAAAAAATTATAAAAAAATAAAATTTTTTAAAAGTGTTTTTATAATGAAAAAATTAGTAGGTTTTTATGTTACAGCGTTATCCATTAACTATCTCAATTTTTATGAGCGACGTCAATAAATAAAAAGCTTTGAGCAGATTTATGATTTTTGAAAGATTGTAGGGGCATGCACAATGCAGTCAAACCATCTTTTGAAGAACTATGAACCAAATCTTTCTAATTCTTTGTGCTAGTTTGGAAGCATACACTTCCGTCTCACTGCTCATTAATTAAAAATCAGGCAAAAGGGTCCTGGATTCAAAACAGTCACTCAGATAGTCCAGCTATATCTTCAACAAGCTCAATTCACCAGAGCAATTCCATTTTCGTGTCATCAAACAACTCGTGAGAAACAGACTTATCGTTGACTCTTTTCTTTTGGTGTTTTTTTTTTTCGTTGGTTTTTCTTAATAATATTATTAAATTAGTCAAAACTGTTGAATTCATTTGAATTAATGACCCAAATCCTAGATTTTTGTTGCTATTTTAAGAACACTATCATTGCATGACATTATTCTCTGTAAAAACTGTCCATGCAAATGTGCAAGATCAAGTAAACCTCCGTTCAAAATCGATAAGCTAAATTAACTGTTGTGAGAGAAAATATTGCTAAGCTTGAACAAAACAGAGTCAAGCAATATTGTTATTCATGGATAAAATAGAGTCAGCAGGAGGCGGGGATAAGACATATCCGCTGAACTAATTACAACAGAGGAGAAGGCAGATTTGTTAGAACACCGCAGGGTTTCTCAATCACTATTCTAAATCGATAGATTTAATATCTACATCTAGAAATTTTAAAAAGAAATTATATTATAGTGATGCTTTTTACAAATGATTTAGGTTTATATGAAACCTCAAATCCCAAAATTTGGATGCTATTTCCACTGGATTTTATATATATATATATATATGAAACTTATTCATTTAAAATCGTGCAAGTCCATTTATTAATAAATTTATTAAAATTTCAACAGAGTTTTCTTTCCTTCCTGTATATTTTTGCAATATTCACATAAATTATAACACATACAAGTTTCAACACATGAATTTCATCATCACAAATAAAATATAAAAGTATTTGATGTCTAGCAAATTATAAAATGAGAACATTCATATAAATAATAAAATATTTTCGGATTTAAATCGAGAGATAAATATGAATATAGTTGAATTACCATCTAACTTCATTTAGTTAACTAATTATAATTATAATATGCATGCTTTAATTTAGTTAATAATGAAATTATTAAATTTAATTATATAAAATAAAATATATCCATACATATAAATACGTGACAATTTAAATTCAAAATACATAATTTTTTACCTATTACTAGTCTATCAAAAAAATAAATATTGCAATTCTATTTGTATCAATTCAAAAACAATTACGATACGTATATAAAAAGATGGAAAAATCGAGACTCTGCTTTTCGAGAGATCGAGCAAAATTGAGCCAATATACCAGGAGGGAGATGATATGTGGCTAGCACAACTCCCTGCACTACTTTGATATTATTTCTTTTATCGATTTATGCGACATTTGGATTGTCTCAACGTATCCTCAATTATATAGATACTAGTGGTGAGTTGTTCAGTACTAATTGTCGAGGGTAAGCGGGAAGCATATCTACATATTTATCATGTCGGAAGAGATTGAATATTCATAGAGCGATATCTGGTAACTAATCTAGACAGCTATATGAAATGTAATTATCTATAACACGCTAATTTATTACACCAATCAAGTCGTGTTTTCTAAGACATTTATGTATTTCAATGCATTACAAACCTCATTATCTGAGATAGAATAAATTGATATACAATTTTTTTTTTTTTTATATAACATGATGTCATAGATGATGAGTACTAATACACACACACGGAGACTTGAAGCGTAGCCACCACGTTTTGTGAAGGAGTTGATGAAATAAGACATGTTTTGGTAAAACAACATTAATAAATGATAACACCATTTTTCATGTTTATAAAAGATCAATGTCCGTCCACGAGCATTTCAAAATCATTTATGAGCTAGAGAGATTTTGATGTTGACCTATTAACGAGCATCATAGACGTATCTATAAGTTGAACAAGTTAAGGTGGTGTAGGCCCATTAATATGCGACATCAAGCTTGTCCATGAGCTGGGGTTATTTTTAAATATAGTTAAATTATATACTTTAATGATATAAAAATTATGAATTTAATTTAAATTTAATAAAATGCTATGTGAATCTTAATTGTGTTTGATTATAAATAGTGAATTTCGATGAATTAACAAATATATTGATTTTCAAAATGTGTTATTCAATGAATTGTTGTAAAAGTTGAAATGTTAATTGTTGGGTTGGTTTTTTTACATAAAATTAGATCTTTATAAACAACCCTATCCATATTTTTACGAGACTTGCTATATTATATTATTTTTCTATCATGTTATTTTTCTTATATGTTTTTTTCTATGCTATTTTTTTTTTAATCACTTTTTTATATATTAAGATAGAAATATATAATAGCCAAAATTATCGATCTATATAGAAACACACACATAAAATAGAAGAAGGAAAATATTTGTTGACAAGGAAAAGCGGGCAAGTAAAATTTTTAAAGATAATATTTATCCTACCACTTCTAAATGACAACATAAATGCCTTGGTCCTCCTAAATTTTAAGATAAACTCAATATTTTTTTTCTTTTTATTTTTATCCTTAAACATTAAGTTTTTTGGGTATTAAACTTCATAGTTTACTTGGATTTGCTATCTATTAAGTTATCTCAATCTCATGATTTAAGTTACGAGTCTTGCAGATTAACTGTTGACTGTCATTTTTTTAATTAATTTTTTTTATATATAAATTTCATTCTTCAACATTAGATCGATTAACAATTAAGTTTCATAATTATTATTATTTTTTTATAGGGTTATGACGGTCTCATGATCCGAATTGCAAGTTTTATAGTTTAGTTGTGTTAACTCGAGTTTTTTTTTCTTTTTTAAATTGATTTTTTTTTCAATTTCATCATTTAATATTGAGTTGATGTAAATTGGATTTTATAATTTTTTTTATTTTTTTCCTTAAAGTTATCTCGATCTCCTGAACGAGTTAGGTAAGTTAACTTGAATTATTTTTTTATTTTCTCAATTTAATTCTTCAATAATAGATTGATTAGAAAATGAGCTTTATTTTTTTTTTTCTTTCATGTAGTTATCATGGTTTAATGACTTAAGTCGCGGGTTAAGCTTGTTGACTTGGTTTTTTTGTTTTTTTAGTTGATTTTTTCTCAATTTCATCCTTCAATATCGAGTTAATTGAAAATTAAGCTTTATAATTTATTTCGATTTGCATTATTTCAGTCTTATGACCTAGATCACAGGTTTGATCGATTAAATTAAATGGTTTTTTTAATCTATTTTTTTTTAACTTCATCCTTCAATATTAAATTAATTGAGAATTGATTTTTATAACTTGTTTTGATTTACTATTTATGAAGTTATCTAATTTCATAACCCAGGTTTAGAAAATTAACTTGAATTAACTCAACTTATTTTTTTGATCAATTTTATTTTTGGGAGTTATTGAGAATTGAATTTAATATTTATTTGTTTTAATTGCTTTGATTACCAAAGTCTCATGACCTAAATATTGAATTTAACAAGTAAACCCAATTTAATCTAGATCAATCTATCATATATTGCAATTTCAACATTTTTAAATTTTTTTTTATATTTTTTTTAATCAAACTATACTTTTATCAACTATTCAAGTTGTTTTTCAAACTATCAAGTTAACTATATCACATTAAATCAATCCTTATATAGTTAATTAAAAAACACAATAACACCTTAATATTTATTATTGGATCAAAAAATAAAAAAATCAATCCGACCCTACCTGCAGCATGGTCAATGATCTAGCAACAAACTGTTTAGAGTTCATCTCTAATAGTGTTGGTGAGATTGGAGTTTTTTTGGGACACAGATTATGAACCAACAAACCTCAAAAATCATTTTCAACCAAATTTTGTTCAAAAAAAAGAAGAGAAATTACCGTATTACTTATTTTGATTGAAAACTAATCCTAACATTAAAATGATTTCTCTGGCTGGTCATGAGGTCTAGCATGAATCCAAATGAATCAATCAACAGCTAAAGTTCATGCTTTCGGAGGGCTACTAAAACGAAAAATACCATCAGCAATTCACCCGGTTGTTGCATGACATTTTGAACTAGCAGATCTATTTGAATGAGTAATATAAACGTATTTACTAGGAGATTATAACCAGTTCGAAGCTGTAGCCAAGAGGTATGCCTCATCACATAACCAAGACTCTGCAATTGTGCAACATGCAGCATCTTCATCTTCATCTAACATCGCTGTGGCTTCGAAAGAGATGGAAGGCCATACCACCAAAAACGATTTATCTTACAAAAAATAATCTGAACCTTGTGTAGTAGGCTTGGAAAGAGAGAGAAGGGCTAGCATGGAACACCAAAAATGATTTATCTTACAGTAAACTATCTTTAATCTAGTGTGTGGTTTCTACAACGAACTATAAAACATACTGAGCGAACTGATCCTATCTTGCTCGCAACATTTTTTTTCCCTCCAGTAATTCCTGTGGCATTATAATTACAAAGAAGGAAAACTGCACACCTACAACCAATGTCTTACACTATTTTGAACAAATTTACACGGCAAAGCAGTCTCACCTGAGGAAACAGCCTGATGCAAAAGGTTAAAGCCTCTTCCCCTGACCCTGTCAACAAGACAGGGAAACCAGGATATATAATTCTTTCCAGATGCATCAGTTTCTTTGAATTCAAGAACTAGATTCGTGAGCCCAAAAGGCATCTGGATCTGGGCAGAACAAAGAAATGTCTTGGATTTCTAGATTAGCAATGTGCCAATCTACTAAACGAGCTTGTACTGACTTGAACAGCAAAAGGATAGTTGACAACAGCCACCATTTATTGTCCTCCCTGTCAGCAAACATGACCAAAGCTTTTTCAGATACTTGATAAAACATAACACCAAAATAATAATTCAAACCAGCTTGGCTAATGATCACAGTAGTTGCTACTGTGATCATTAGTGGTGCCAGAGCCAGGCCAAAGTTCCTGGAAAATTACGGTGTTATTGAAGGCAATACAGCATAGGATGAATTAATCTCTTTGGCCTAAGTTAATAGATTAAATCACCTTTCAGACATATCCGAGACTAAGTGAACAGATCAAGTCACATGATTCTGACTAATTTTACTATATCTCACATCTGCTGTCTCCATTCAACATCTAAAACATAAGCAAAGAAAACCACCTACAGAGTCTTTTCACAGAGTTCAGAGAACAGGAACTAGAAGAATTTGAATACAATATATATGTGGCTGTCATTGGGTTTTGGGCACAACTGATGCAATTTTCTTTCTGCAAGGGCCAATCAGGGATAAACGTCAACCAATCTGATCTTTTTGTGGCCTTCTTTGAATCCAACAAATAGAGAAACTTAGATATTAAAAATTCCAAATGCAACAAGTACATAATTTCTATCATTTAATATGTCTATAATACATCAAAACATGAAACTAATATCTAGGCAAGCAATGAAGAAAAAGGCTCAACAAATGAAACCAGTTAATTTACACATTTAATCCAATACGAGCATTTAATAAGACAGGAAAACCTTCAGTAATCTACAGTAAAACTTACTAAGAAGGGTATGCATATTACATATATCACATATGCCATGCACCGGTGAAAGACTAATTAACAAATCAGAATCCCTTGGTGCACAAAAAACATGAATTGAACTTAGAAGTAACTATATAGTTGTCATTGAACTTCATATTGAGAAAATGAATTATTAGAGACTGGCACAAGTGTGTATTGCGTTGGCATGCAGTGTATTACTGCGCATTATTTGACAGTTGCTATTTTTCATCTTACAGTCCCATCATTTGTTTTAGGACAGATTAGATAAAAAGCCTCACCTTCTAATGTTCCATGTGTTTTCCTCATCAGGTGGTCGGAGAGAAGAAAATCCATAATGAAAAATACCACAAGTGAAAGCTACAGCCTGCAGAAAGCAACAAAAGGGTTATAGTTTATTAAGTCAACTAAAAGAGAGTAACTCAAGTAAGACTCATGAAGGGTGTTGAGTTTTTGTTGCCCTGAGTCTACAATTTAAATTGTATGCATTAAGGGATGGAAGGTTTCTGCCATAACTTGTGGCCTTAAAAAACCGTATCAGTGAAGGTAAACTAGGCTAAAAAGAGAACTTGTTTGGAAAGCCAAAGCTCTTAAGAAGCTTTGTAATTGCAAATAGTGATTAGCAAGTAGTTTGGGAGAAAAGTACAGCACTTTTGGTATAACTTACAATGTTAGACAGGGAGGTTGCATTCCATAATGCATATACACGAGCATGTGAGGCTCTTCTAGGTTCTCTACTGAATAAGGCATTCAAGCCTGCAGGGAATGGAGAAAGCAAGGATAGAGGAAGAACAAGCAGAACAGCAAGGAAAGCACCAAGAGAGATCCAATAGAACTGAAGCAATGTGAGAAGTGTGACAGAAAGATCTGCCAAAAGCATGATAGTAATGAAAAGCTGAAGAGCATCCTGAAACAACAAAAAGTCAAAGAATTCGGTAAAGAAAAAAGAAGAGAGAGAGGTGCTAAAAAAGAAGGAAGTGAGAGGTGCTAAATGTATAGCCATCCAGTACCTGACGGCCAACAGGCCTAGTGTTATGCAATAAGAGAGAGAGCGGAGAGAGAAAGCCCCTTTTAAAATCCAGAGATTTCAAGGTAGCTTCATTCAGAAGACCTCCATTAATCCCCCCAGTCATCCTTTTGCGAGATAAAGATTGACTCAAGTATGGCCGCTCTTGCTGCAGCTGCTTAAGACTTCTGCTTTCACTTGAGGCACTGTTCCTGTAATTTGAATGACGGCCGACTCTATAAGATGATAATATTTTAGGCTACTAACATATTATGACTCAAGAAGCAAGAAAAAAAGCAATTTGGTCCTTGTATCATTACTACCACATTTTTCCATGCTATTTGAACAATGAAAAGTCATTGCAACAAGATGTTTGGATCACTCCATAAAAGCACTATATTGTTCAAGTTGCTTTGGATACAAGATTTTGTCTTACAGACGCAATTTTTTCTCCATCTTTAAAGCATATTCCTATTCTCTCTCCAGTTAAAGACATTAAATAAAATGGTTCAAGAGAACTGATGAAATATGACCATTTTACAACTTACCAATCAATATTATTCTATCACCTGCTGTCTGTCTCTGCCACTTCCCAACAGGTATAAATTAGATTAGAACATGACACTAGCACATTATAGATTATAACTCTCAAAATTACCTTGTTGGTTCACCATTGACTTTATCTACCCAGTCAGACTGGTGAATCGAATGGAGAGAATAATCACCAACCATTAATAAGACACCTAACTGATAGTAACCAGAAGCAGTTGCTTGGAACCATCCCAGCTCCATCTTAACTCCATGGAACTCAAGCTGGGGGTTGCCATGGCTGCATATCCAATCAATGACAGGAAGTAGAGCAGAGCGGATAGATCCATGCCTCCCGATCCTCAATTGAGCATTTAAACCAGCCACCAAATGATTCCAGACGGTTGCTGGGACATGCTGCAATGATGTATTTCTGCATGTCAGAAGAACATTGGAGAAGGATAACATGATAATTAAAATCTTAATTTATGTCAAAAGTCATACCTGACCAAGAAGATTGGTCAATAACGTGTCACTATGTAGATTATAAGGTGACATATAGCTCCCATCACCTCCAAATATTATGCACATGGGAAATCTCTTTTGTATTATAGACACTATATCTATACGCTTCTCGTCACCACCAAGGAAAAAGTCAATGTAAGCAACCATTAAGTCTGGCGTCGCTCCAACCTGCATCAGTTGCCACTCATATAAAGACAATGAAAAAATAGATACTCTTCCACTTAAAAAGAAAATGCAAATAGAAACTGTTTGAAAAGAAAATTCAGCAAAAAACTAAACTGTACAAGCACTCCTTGAACTATAGGCCATTGATTGACATCCCTGTATTAATTTTGTTCTAATTGACACCCCTTCTGGTATATTCCGTATCACATGCAAGTCACCAAAAAGTCATAAAACTATCAAGGGTTAATTTCTTAATGATAACCTTATTATATTGTAATTAATGTTTTTATCACAAGATTAGCAAAAGTTAATTTTTTTAGTGTTTTTGACCAATTATCTATGATATTTTACTATGAAAAGTGTGCAACTCACATGCTAGTTAATGGAAAAATAGAAGGAATGTAATGGAAGGGGTGTCAAAAAAAACACCCTATAGTTTAGGGGTTGAAATCAAAACAAAAATAACTCAGGGAATGGATGACTCAAATTTGTCAAGGTGTAGAATGGGCAGACCAGCCAGTGGATAGTAAGAGCATGGCACATCAACAAATTGCTTGGGCTAGGCTAAGGTTTTATAGCACATGAAGCAGCATGACACAATCCGTGATGGGCTTGTGCCAGTACAGCATGGGACTAGCATGATCGACCCAAATTGGCCATGCTACAGCATAATAACATATTTATCAAAACATAATCCACTTATTTCCATGCAATTAGAGACAAATGTACAGCTTATTTGTTTAAATTTTTTTATTATCTCACAATTCGAGAGTTATTTAACCATTACTAACCTAGATGCACATATAATGTCAATAATATATGATGTAGTTAGGTTACTTGTATTTTT
This sequence comes from Populus tomentosa, assembly GCA_018804465.1. NCBI lineage: Eukaryota > Viridiplantae > Streptophyta > Magnoliopsida > Malpighiales > Salicaceae > Populus > Populus tomentosa. Next base: position 12,299,746 of record CM031969.1, on the reverse strand, counting down.
TATATTTAATTCCTTCCATTTAATTAGAAAAAATAACCAATAGCTGATAAAATATCATAATTTTTTTTAAAATGGGCTGACACAACAGAGCAATTGCTCATGGGTTAGGGATAGCAACATTTGTTATAAAAAAATTAGGAGAGAAGGTAGGAATAAACACTTATGTTATGTTATTCTCAAATGAGAGGAAGTCTCTATGGACTTGACTTAAATTACAACTCTTTCTATACATGTATTTATACTAGTATGATAATTTTGGACACTTGATCAGATAACCACATCATTAATAGTTAAAAGGAAACTTTGAATTAAAACTTACAAATTAATTCCAACACTCCCCTAATTTTGAAAATCCTATGAAACTTGCAAATATGTTGGGAAAGCTTGCAAATTGCAAAATAGTTTCTTCTTCTTTAACCATTTCCCTTGGCATTCATCCCTGAAGTTCTTGGATCTTTGTTTGTCAATTCTTTATCATCATGACTGGCTAAAGGCATCTCATTGTCATCTCTTTAATCTTCTTTTCTTTAGCAACAATATTTACTTGAAGATGACTCTTCTAAGCTATTTTTCTTGTCTGGTGGTTGCTGTTGCATTCTTCGACATGGCTCTGTGGCCATATCCCATTTTTTTTAAGAGCTCTTTTATTTTCTTCACGCGTGATTCTTATTGTACCACATCATCTCTTGCATGGGACTTATCTGCTTGCACTTAGCATCTCTTGACTTCTGATATCATTCTCTTGTTTCTTATATCCTTCTCTTAATGAAAGGTCCTAATTTTCTTGTTGGACTCTATCATCTTGCACCTAAATTATTATTTTCTTTTTTGGATGTTGATTGTTCATCCACTCACTCGAGATTTCTCTCTTCTACACATGCTATAATCCCTTAAACGTTATATTAGACCGAACTAAATATGATACCATGTTAGAAAATATTAGGGGAGAAGCTATGGACCTAGATTACTATTCTTTCAATACATGTATTTATACAGTTTAAGGATAATTCTAGACACTTAATGACAACCACGTCATTAATAAATGCACCTAGAAGAACTAAAAATGACACTTTGAATTTAGACTTCAAAATTAATTCCAACACATTTATCATCTGTAAGCATTTCTGTACGAGTGTTAGAACACAACATTTTCTCCTAAATACATTTATTTATTTTGTTGAATACATTGTGAGCTTCAAAAGATAAGAAAAACATTATTGCATGCATGAACATTTCTTGGAGATTTCCAAGTTCCAACCACCATCAAGACAGTAATAAAGTTAAGGGGGTGCTAGTATCATGTCAGAAATGAGAAGTCACTGTTAGCTTGAAGTATTGACAAACAAAACACCTTAAAAAAAAGTGAAGTTCTGTAAATGAAACAACTGAAAAGTTAAGAAAACAAGTCAAACCTTCATCCCCTTGTACAGGGCTCGAGATCGACAAGAGCGAAGACACAAGTGGTCATATTCAGACTTGACATATTCCTGAAGTCGATGAATTTTATTTCTCCGCCGCCACTGTTTCCAGGACCATGCGCAAGGATAGGCAAGCACGGAAAGTATGCTATGGACCGACCCTTCCCACCAATCATATGCGGCAACAGAATTTATATCATCAATAAACCTGTTAAAAGCATCTTCATACCTGCATGCAGATTAAAAAAGGTTTTCCCTTTATAAATATTAATTAATAAATATAGAATATGATGGAAACAGTGGAGGCTCATACAATCTGTGCTTTCACTTCCAGGGCTTGCAAAGTGTGTCCAGGTATGTATTGGAACAGTTCACAAAGGAGCATGTCTTAGAGCAAGAATAAGTTCAATAGAATAAAATTATACAGGACAGAAATGGAAAAACAAGCACAGGATAAGAAAAGCTTCACAGTTTACTATATCTTGTCAGCATGGAGAAGTGGATTCAGTCTACTGGGGACAAGAATTTTGAATGAAAAAAAAAAGGTAATCAACGACTATTATTCGAGGAATAAAAAATTAAACCCAAACATTATATTAAAAAAATATCTAATTATATCATCCTTTTGTGTCATTGAAAGTCATCCAGTTTACTTACACAATCTCAATAATTGCATTGGGGAGAGAGTATGGAAGATGCCAGGGTTCCCTAAAAGTATTGGGGCCCATAAAGTACATTCTGTAGACATGGCTCTGACTTTCTTCAGCTCTAGTTCCTCGCACCTAGGTTTAAAAATACAATCAAATGTGAAATTGTCAAAGTGCTGTATTGTATCTTGACCCATTTATAGCTGCAGCATATATAGTCGAAGGCAGTTTGCTATCAAAGTACCTCTGATAGGGAAAGTAGATGTGGAAAGTGATGACGACTCTGGTGCTCAACTGAACTTGCATCATAACATTTACCTGATCCTACTAATTTGATTCTCGCTGTACTCAACAATAGAGCTAGAAGCACCAAAAGGAAAGACAGGATGAGGGCAAAAGGCCAAGGGCCTCCAAATGTATACACCAGCTCCTCAAGAGGAGTGTAGCAATTTGGCATCCTGTACTTGTCAGATATGCATTTATAGGGACAAGATGGCTGACCAACCCCCCCTGCAGTGGACCAGTGACTTAAATATCAGATCACATCAGTTAAAAAAGGTAGAGATAGAGAGACTAATGTCAATCAGAAATACCTCGTACATGCATGAAATTTGCACGATTAGGAAGAAGATCAAGAGAGCAAGGAATGCAGAGACTTTCATCAGAGCCATCAACATCTTTGAAAGTACCAAGAGGGCATTCCTGTAGATAAGGTGTGTCATTTAATTATAGGAGACGAGTCAAGCAAACACTATGTGTGGGTGGGCGGGCATGTGGGGGTGTGGGTGTGTGTTTATCATTTAAGAAATACAAATACTATCTTGCAACAATGCAAATTACAACTGGATAGTGAAATGTAATGCCGTGACCAAGAATTCCCATCTATGTTTTTCCTAAGTTGCTGATTAGACTTGGAAGTTTTTGGGAATTGAAAAATGAACTTCTAAGTACATCCGTCGCAATGTGCTCAATCATAAAGTTCTCAAAAAAAATCTCATATATCCACAATCCACCTAGTCTATTTTTTCCACTATGTTAATATTTTTGCATATTTAATTATTTTATGTCAACCATTTTAGGTTAAAGAAATTAATTTAGCATAATAATCAAACGATCAAAGTATGGATTACAACCAAGTTTATGGACATTATTTGGCTCTTCCTTGTCCTGGGATTAGGAATTCCAAATAGCATGAAGAAAAACAACTTAAAAGATTAAAAGCTAAAGAAAACCTAGTGCTGCTAGAAGACTAAATTATCAAAATCCGCTGAAAATATGCAGGAAATGCATAAATTGCTGACCTACCCTTACCTATAAACTGCCCAGGCTACATTAACTTCAAGAATGAAGCAACCAACAACCACATGAGGGCAGTGTAAGAACAATAGGTACCTTGCAAAATGTACCATAGAGGCCCTTTGGGCACTTTTTCCCAGTGACGGTGCCTTCCTCCCCAAAAAGACCACCATTTTCTCCAGCTCCTCCGCTGTGATATCATGAAGTAAACTTCTTATATGTCATATGCATCTCCAAATGATGTATTCCATTATTACAAAATAGCTTAGTTATGATTTAACTAGTCTAATACATGTGACATGAGAAGAGAGAAAAGGCGAAAGTGAAAAGCATTTTAGAATGTCCAGCCTTGATGAAAAGTCCACATAGTGCGTGCGTGCGTGCGTGACCTCTCATATCACATAACATGCCTCCTCTCTCTGTGAAGCATACCTGTTGTTAATTGAACCACTTATACTTGCAACTGGAACATATTCATCCCCAATGTCTATCTTATACCAATGAAAATGAACTCTTCCACCCCCACCTCCCCCACCACCAAGAGGGCTGCCATTGCCCCCGCGAACAGATAGAGATGATTTTTCTGCAAGCATAAGCTCTCGCAGGAAAAGAAGAACCGTGCCTCCAGAAGCTCCACCAAGTCCACCAATCAAAGAAGCATTACTATTTACTGATGCTTTATCAAAGCTTTGACCATCTACCATCAAAGATCCATAAAGATTGAGCCTTAACAGTGGCCACTGGATGGAGCCCATCACTGGCAAACATGAAGCACAAGTTAGTAAGCATCATCTGGGATTGATGTCAAACAGTATGCTGTTAAGTGGAGAAACTCAAAGCTAGGGGTGTTCAAAAAAACCGATCAACCGAAGAAAAATTAACTGAAAAAACCGAACCGAGATGAAAAACCGATTAAACCAATTTTTTAAACCATAAATTTTAACAGGTCCGGTTCGGTTTTGGTTTTAGTTAAAACCGAAACCGAACCGGACCAACCAAAAAATCATAAAAACCCACTATCAGCCAAGGAGTATAAATAGTTAATTAACCTAACCCTACCTAACATAACCCCCCCCCCCCCCCCAAAAAAAAAAAACTCCCTTTCCCTCACAAAAAGCCAAATTGAAACAGGCAGTGGTTGTATTTGGGGCTCTTGCATTTGGGTGGCTAGTTATTGAGATGGCTTTCAAACCCTTCCTTGACAAGGCTCGTTCCGCCATGGACAAGTCTGATCCTGCTCGAGATCCCGATGGTGATGATGATTCTGCTGATCACAAGGAGAAGGGCTCCCTATCTGAATCTGATGCTTTTTTCTCTTATGAGAACCCAATAGTTGCTTGATGATGATGGCTATAGTTTTTGAATACTAGTTGCTTAGTTACATTTATATATAAAAAAAGGTTGGAGGTAGAAATCGGAGATCAGCACTCAGTGGTGTTAGTAATAGTTTTATAGGGGTTTAGGTGCCAGGGTTGAATGGGTTTTTGGTTCTACCATGTTGAAGTTTTTAACCTCCTCTTGAAATCAATCGACAGCAAGATTTAGGGTTTGCTTTTCTCTTTTTTTTCTCTACAGTTTGTTAATTTACAAGCTCATTTAGGAGAGGTCTCCTTCATTGATCGTATGATTAGATTTTCCAGTTTTGTAGCAAAAAAACCAAATTTAACCAAACCGAACCGGTTCTGTTTGAACTAGAATTCGGTTCAGTTTAGTTTGAATTTTCAAAAATTTGAGTTGCTCGGTTCAGTTCGTTTTTGTGGTTCAAACCGAACCGAACCATAAACAAGCCTACTCAAAGCACACGGAAAAAAATCACAAATATTTGCAGATATGTAAACTACTGTTCAGAAATATTCAAGCATCACAAGTGAATATGTAAACACAAATAGTAACATAACGTGAAAATGAAAATTTTATTGTTAAACTTGTGATTTATGAAAATATTACCAATCATTCCCCCTCCAATAACATTTCCATAGGACTGATTGGGACCTTGGGTTCCGCTTCCCAATTCACAAGGAAGATCAGCATCACCGTATTTATTACCGCCATTACTCACAATCCCGTTAAAACAACCTGAGCCCCCTCTTCCCCCATGCCCAGCACCACTACCAGCTCCTTTGGAATAGTTCCCTTTTCCAATACCACCATTGCAACCTGAAGAGGAGCTCTGCGGATTAGAATTAAAAACATACAACTGGATGCTGGGGATACTCTCTAAAACGAGCAGTTCAATTAGAATAATGATCGCCCATCAGCCAAAAAAAGAAATACAATAATGCTATTAGACTCTCTACCTAACTCCGATGCAGTAATCAAGCCATCAGTATCAATAATGATAGTTCTTGCCCTGTGGATGTGGATAATACTCCCCTTTATAATGCCATTTACAAGGAGGTCCTCAACACGACAAATCTGCCAAATATTTAAAATTTAAAGATTCCACAAGTAAACACCAATAGAAACAGAAGAGCTGATACATCAAAAGAAGAGTTGAAGCCATTAAATAATCCCAAATTAAAAGACTGCACAGAAAAAGGACTGACCAACACTTCGACATCAAAACAGAAACGACAAACTTGGAGCACAAATTGCTTGAAGAAGTCTAAACTGGTAAAAAAACCAAAGTGTGCAGATTATAATGGCATCAGCTGTTCAGACATCAAAGAAAATTTTGAGTCCCTAAGACTACAAAAATTCCAAGAATGACATGCTGAAGATACTGTGGAACATGTGCCATGAACACATGCTTCAATTCATGCCGAAACAAGGAATATAAAGATGGTGAATGAAAGAATGGCAGTGCTTTAACTAATATTGTGGCAGTGCAAATCATTTCTACCCTGAAAGCATAAAAAAGAGATGGTAGCCAAAGCTGCTTAATTTATCTATGATAGTAGCACAAATATGATGTTTCATGAGATTTCTAGCTGGTCTCCGTGTTGAAACATTAAAATATACTTGGATGACTCCACAAAACTGCAAGTTGCAAACTTGAGATGATGTTGCAGGAAAATGATGAGATAATATTTTAGGTTCTATGAATGGTGCTTTGGAGCAATATTTCAATATTCTCAACTTCTCTATGCTGTTCCTTTAATTCCTTAGTGCTATACATGCTTGAACATGAACAAGATTAGCCCCACACAAAGATTCATTTTCTATCTGCCCGGGAACACAGACAATAACTAGTATATGAAATATTCATACTTTAAATTCAACTCTTACTTGAAGTGAAAACGACAGCGTGTAATTAACATGGCAATCATCTGGGGGAGTTATCAAATCTATTGGGCATGTCTGACTCTCACAAAGGGATTTTGTAACCCTGCAACAACAACAACATAAAAAAAAAGGTAATGATAAGGGAAATATTATGAAGCTTTAATTGTATTAATACAGCATATCCCAATACTTAAAATAGAAGTTCATACTCACACACTTCTGCTAGCATCATCATCCAACGGCGCTTGAAGTAAAGAACCAGGTCCAACCTGTATTTGGCATGGAGTCACTAGCAGTTATTGCCAAATGTACTCCAGAACCTTATGCCATAATGGGCATTAGCAATAACAGAATAATCACACAAATCTGAAAGAAATTACCAGTCATATCTGGAGAAACAAATGATGTGATTATGAGATTAAAACTGTTTTCAGACATCATCAAGAAATGTCACCCAGCACCCATAATTTCTAGTGAATAAGATCCAAGGATAAAGGGAATTCACACATGATTATAGTCTAATTCAAACAAGGATAGAGTGCAGAAGCAAATAGAATAGATGACACTTTCATGCCATTTTTTAATTCAACACTGTAATGAAATTTCAGTTTCTAACAAAATTACAGAAAAAGATGAAGAAGAAAGAGTTGGTTGGAGAGGATAGTGTTTTTATGCCCTCCATTGTATAATCACAGTTTTCATTACGACTTGTTTGCATAGTAACCCAGATCCAAACCACACACATCTTTTTATCAACCTTCAATGTTTGTCCTAACATACTTCTTGGAGTGAAATATCAGCTGCCTGAACGATTCCTTGCAACCATCCCTTAAAACATTATAGAGTTTCCAAATCCATGTTATAGAGTTTACAAATCTGTGTGTAGCATGACTGCTGTATTAGGCTCATTACATGCTAAGAACAAGCCATTAATCTTTTGAAGCACTTGGAGTTTCAACAAGGTACAAGGTTACAATAGATTTTAAATAAAACACCAACACTGTAAATAACAAAGGATGAAACATATCCATGCGCTAATGGCTTACAGTTATGTTATAGAAAAGAGAAAGGGAAAGTCGCTGGCCTCGAATTGTATCACCATGACCCGTCAACTTTAGCAGTCCCTGACCATATAACCCCAAATTTGCATTTGAACCGAGGACAGAGCCTGCCTGCAAACACAAGCGAATAGCAGCCTCAGATTTTTGGTTGAAGACAAACATGATGCATGTTTAAAGCAAGTGTCAAGCTTTTAAAATAAGGTTAAAACTATCGTACCCTTAGAACAATCAGATTCCTGACTTCAAGGACAGAAGCAGTAACAACAGTATTTCCACCTCCATCTATTTCAATTTTGGAGTTCCACATGAGTAGCATTTTGATAGCAACTCTAAATGCACCAAAAACCTTCATTTTTGAGAGTGGAAAGTTTTAGCTCCTCAAATAGAGAATACAGGATATATCTATTATGCAATGTTTGAAGCAATGAAACTCAAAAAAATCTGAAAAGAGAAAAGACTTCAAAATATGCTAAATATGGCTGCAAAAACTGGCATATAAAGGAATTTGAGAACCTTTTAAATTCGATTTCCTTTCTTTTTTTCTCCCTTTTACATCAAGGAGGTACCTTTTTCTATTACTTGCATTCACTCTTATTTATTCTTAATGAAAATATCTAGTAAATATGACTGCAATAAACCAGTAGAAATAAGCTGGCTGGACTTAAACCTTTTTTCAATTAATTAGAAAAATTACTATGTACAATGTGATGATATTTTGTTTTGATGACATACGTTCATTGAAAAAGGTCAGGAATATGAAAGCACAGGACATCCTCCAAAGTAACACAAAAAAGCTCCCCGGTCCCATGTTCAAACATCAATGGTATGAATGGGATATAAGCTGAACTGGCACTCATTAAAGCCCTTGCAAAATTAAATCTCATTCTTTCTTCACTTTATTGATAATCTATCCAGTGCAAATTGCAACATGGCTTCGGTACTTGTTTTTCTCAGTGACTAGGAGGGGGTGATGCTCCTTCCTCTAAACCTTCCCTCATTCCAGTCTTCACAATACATGCATCTTTCAAGAAAATGGAAGAGGGAAGTGTTTGGAAGAAAGAAAAACAACCAAACCAGAAACCAGTTCCTTCTACACCTCATTTCTCTTTCTAGTAAAAATCTAAATATTAATCTTAGTATTTTATAGATATGTTATCTACATATGCATTATGCATGTGTATATTTGTTTGTGTAACTTAAGTTGGATTTTTCCCCATTAAAGGTTTCGTATAACATTATGAACGATTTCAAGATAGACACGTGCATATTGATTCAGGCTATACAGAAATGAAACATGAATATTGTTCAACAAAGATACCTTTATGATAGAATCGCTCATCAAAAGTTCTTCTGCTACAAGCTCAAATTCTGAAACTGGAAATTCAGACAATCCAAAGACAATGCTGCCTCCACGATATAAACTAATCTGACCTCTAACCTATGCATTCGAGGAGTTGGAAACAATGTTAAAAAGTATTAAGGCTTCAGAATGTGTGAAATTCATCATGCAGCAAAGAAAAGTAGCATTTTATGAAAAACAGTGGTGACAAAGAAGACCAAGTTTCTTCACAGATTCCACTGGAAGACAAAGAATAACCACTTAAGTAGTAGTAGAAACAACAGCTTCCATGACTATGGCAGAATAATGCTCCAAGAATCTTACAACCACTACCAACAGGAAAATATACATTCAAGTTCGTCAGTTGAAGTTCAAGAAGAAAGTGTCTACTAGAGAGAAGTTCATCAAATTTCCTAGGTGAAGATGTCATGAACCTAGATCACTCTCTAAAACAAAATTATATTACAGATTTATATAAATCACCTTCTTCATTAACTCAAGCTTCAAATATCACAAATGACACAGGCTCAAACAACCAGGTTTCTAAGGAAAACCTACTGTGCTTGTTCAGCTAACAACCTTCACAGTCTACAACAGAAATAAACATGTGTTAAGTAGGTGTCATGTAAAACCAATTTATGATCTTGAATAATCATATAAAATTCATTTCAGAAGTAGCAATGTCAAGGTCGATTATAACATTTGATGGCATGTAATGTCAAGGTGGAAATGCGCCATCACAAATGCATCATTTCTTGGCACATGTGACAAGTCAGAAATTGGGTTGCAGACAACTAAGAATGCATTTCCATTTCCGTACTATCTGTTTAAGAAGAAACATACCATGAATTACTAGGAGGAACAACCTACAAAGCACCAGCGTATCTAAGAGTAAAAGAGAAATCACATGCGTTCTTGAGGAAATACAAGCTTCGGGAGACAATGTATATGAATTATAGGTGCTAAAACTTGTTGTTGGCATATGCAGAGAGCACAAACAAGCGACCAATTCAACAAAACAGTAACATATATGTATGAAGAGAAAATATTAGACAACCTGAACCCTGCTCCAAACCAGTGGTACCAAAACTTTTGCATAATTCTCCACAAAAACATTTGACCACAGGGTCATAGTAGGAAAATCAAGCAAAGGAGTTTCTGTTTCTGTCATCACATAGTCATTGCTCACTCTTAAACTGAGTAAATCTGCATTAAAGAAGGTACCAGCTGCTCCAGCATTCCCAGGACAGCCAGTACTCAAACCACCTGCCACAAGAAAACATAAGAATTATCTTATAAGAAATCATGGAAGTTTTCATCTTCTTGCAAGCAGTTCATACATGATGTTAAGTAAGAAAACATGTTAGCTGGTGCTCATGATGAAGATGGAGAAAAACATGTTTATGACTTCCAAAAGATTAAACAAATGGAAAAAAAATAAAAAGTTAATGACTGCATAAGAAACTAGAAATACTAGTTAGGAAATGAGATATGGAATATGGTGAATTCAGCTCATAGCCAACAGAAAACATGTTATTGTAATGCGCCAACTTTATTGATTTCACATGTACCCTATTGCACATGTATAGATCAGCTTTGCACCTCTTTATGAAACTAAAAAATAAATCCATCAAAGCTTTTGGGTTCAAGACTGGTAAGTGAATGGATTGATCTCATCAAAAGGAACTTCCAGTGTGCACTATTAAGATTTATTTAGCAAGTGGAGCCTCTTGCACATGAATGAAATATTACAAGTTAACTAAAGTTGTTTCTACTACTACATACAGATGTTTGATCAGAACAAACCATGCACGGTAACTTTCACATCTTCCTGTATGCTATAACAATCCAAAGAAACTCTTCCACCGCCACCTCCACCCCATCCTCTTCCACCTGCTGCACTAACAGTTCCATATCCCTTCCTGTGCAATCAAAACAAGTTGCATAAACAAATGAACCAAAAAAAACAGCAGCACAAAAATTTGAAAATCTCTTTCCTAATCCTGATATGATAAGCAATGTATCAAATATAAATCTCAACGGTATACTACTTTGAAAATCTCTTTCCTAATTCTGATATGTTAAGCAATGTATCAAATATAAATCTCAACAGTATTCAGCCCCCCCAAATGGCCAAAAAGAGGGAAATTCCAGTATTAAAATCTCACTATTCAGCTTACTAAACCTTTTTAAGGAATAGAAAATGTCAAATAATTTGAAACCAGTACGAGAAGCATAAAAAAATCTATCTTTCCATTTCTTCAACCAAAAAGTATAAATATAATAGCCACAGCTAAGACAACAACATTAATTTAATTGTACAATAGAATAAATGATGCAGAATCTGAGCTGCTTATAGAATCTTTTCATTGTATTCACTGCCTTCACCTAAGGGGACAAGAAATGTCTATCAATTGATATAAACATAGTAAAGCCGACCCAAAAAGAGAATAGTCAAATATGATTGAAGATGCACTCTGATAAAATGTCACTGAACTAGACATCCAAATCAAAACTGCTGCAAGCTATGCAACGTTGAAGGCAACATACTCCACAAAAGAATTTCTTGCTAGCTTAAGTGAGTTTTAAAAATAGGATGAACCTCTTACACAGCATAGAGCAAGTGAAGATCCAGTCAAAAATGATGCATAGGAAATTTCAGATCTAGGATCTATCCGATCCCACTCCACCACTCTTTGTTTCAAAGCTTATAGCCAACAAAGTGTATGACTGGGGAGCAAAACCATGGAGGCTCCTAAAGATTTGTGCAAAGTAACAGACAATAAAAGAGAGATGTTAAAGAAGGCAGGCCAAGCATTCAATTCCAATCAACCTTTTAAGAGTAGATAGATTATCGCAAGCTTTTCAATTTATCTATGCTGTACAAGAATGGGGTTCCCAGGTTCTGATCATAATAGACTATAAAAAGGGATCCTCATGCACTCAAAGAACGCTTCAAGGGCAGCGAGACTCGTAGAATACTTTAGACATGAATTGCTCAATTTCTGAATAATTATGGAGCCTGGGATACGCCATGTCTAAAGCAGTGTAGTTACTGGGAGACCTTGCTTGTCAACTTGTAGAGAATATAAAGAAACCTATTCAAAACTTGATCTTACTTCAACAAAGATATTTAAGGACAGGAGCACCTATTGACAATGAAAAGCTAGTGACCCACACTAATGATGCCTATTTGTCCAACTAGTAGGTAACATGTCCACATACCACAGCACCAAAAAAAAAGAAGAAGAAAAAAAAGCATGGATTAGTCTATTCAGACAGTGAATACTCACAGCTTCACAGCATGCACAAATATGCTTCCACCAGACCCACCTCCCCCATTCAGCCCCCCATCCCCACCTTCTGCAGTGACAGATCCATTCAAGTATAATATTTCCTTCACTTGAAGTTTGACACGTCCCCCACCATTCCCTCCACATTTATTCTGAGACGATGTGCCACCACCCTTACTACCATAGCTCCATGGCTCAGCCAAGGTTGACCAAGCATAAACATCACCACCCCAATTACTTGTTTTATTCCTTTTCAAACAAGAAGCACCTCGCCCACCGTGACCCCCACCGCCTCCATCATCCCCAACTGGTGTACCACTAGTTTGAGGCGGTGGTGATCCACCCAAGGCTGTTGTATTTATAGAAGAGTGACTATCCATGGTCAAGTTGGCAGCAGAAAAAACAACTGAACCAGCGATGATTGCTGCATGTTGACCAATGTTAACATTTCCAGTCATATTAACCATCACTGTGCATCCTTTTATTGGGCATACAATTGAAACATGTGGAATTATTTCTAAGTTTCCTGTTCCATGGATATAAAGATCAGAATTCAAGTACAAATTTGAGTTCACCAAGCAAGTGGTATTAAGCGATCCCACTCCTAGTTCCTCGCAGGATACAGAACTGTTTAATGGGAGAGAAAATTTTAATGTTTTAACATGGCTAAAGATGCCACCTCCAGAGTGATTGCTTGAAACTGATCCAGAACTATGTAACCCATTTCCTGACCAAATTCCCCTAGCCTCATACTGCCCTGGCGCAAAAGAAATGGTGGACGCACAAAGAAGCCCTAAAAGAATGCAACAAAAAAGTTGCCATTGCATTAGGAAAGGACACATTACCACCCACATGAACCAAGTACTTCTTGCCTGCACTTAAAACTTAGGTTCCTAAATATCAGTTGGTTCAGTGTGGTCATACGCATGCGAAGTGCAGTCATTAATTCCCCAACTCTTTGGAGAAATAAGCGTTTCATAAAAATGCCACACCTTCAACCTGGTTGCAATGGATATTAACCTGTCAAGTAGACCAGGAGTTTATAAGAAGATTTGAAAACAACAAAAATGGAATCAGCGGTCTTTCTAACTAACCTAGAGGATTTAACTTCCAAATAGCACGCTAAGGTGTGAGATTCAAGTTTTTCAATAGAACAATTCACAAATAAACTTTCCACGAAAAGAAACCAACGTAAGACAATATTTGACCACAAAAACAAGCGCAATAACTGTTATATGAAACAATATTTCTCCTCCTTTTATGTAAGAATTTTTCCAGTGTAAAAAACCAAGCATCCTTTTGACATGTTGAAAATTATAAATATCGGATCTTCCATCAGTAGCGCTTCAGCATCAACAACACTATTTTCATTTTTTTTTTCCACATTAATTTTCAACTGTCTAGACTGCCACAATTTGCTGCATGCTTAATCGTTTAGTTCTTGTTGGAAGAAATATTCTCAACCTTAATGTTCTCTATTTCGCACAGCAAGTCAATTTCACCCTTTAACAGCAATTCGACAAGCATAATGTGCTTTTGATGTTTTTTATACACAGTTAATTCTGATGGCATTTCATAAATTCAAATACAGAATTTCCACTCAAAAGAGCACTAAAAACAAGCTGATCATATGAAATTTATTCATTCAAGCAAATCAGATCGCAATTTCAAAATCCTATGCACGCATAAACAGGTTTTAATAGCAAACATTCATGCTTATAAAGTTAATACTCGCATTTCTCACTGAGCTCGAAACAGAGCAAGAAGATTCTACTTCTAAACACTAAAACGACAGCAGCGATCTGCCATTTCAATTCTCACTTGCAAAACTAAAAATCAAACATCAACGGACCAAAATTGAGCAAACATTCATGCTTATAAAGTTAATACTCGCATTTCTCACTGAGCTCGAAACAGAGCAAGTAAGATTCTACTTCTAAACACTAAAACGACAGCAGCGATCTGCCATTTCAATTCTCACTTGCAAAACTAAAAATCAAACATCAACGGACCAAAATTGAGCAAAAATCTCACTTAAAATCTCAATTCAGTGAGTGTGAGCGAGGAGGTACCGTGTTTGGCGAGAGAGAGAGAAGCGGAAAATTGTAGTGAATCTAAAGGAGCGATGCTTCGCTATTTTCGTAAATGGTTAGCTTTTTTCTTGCTTTAAACTGTTGTCTGTTTCTTTTGCTTTTGATTACGACTCCAATTAGAGTTTGTATTTATTTAAATTGATTTGATGTTTTTCTTCATCTTTTTTCAACAGCAGAGAGAGGGGGGGGCCTACGAGTCCAAGCTTCGTTCATGCGTAGGTGGCCTGAACTCTCTCATGTTTATCGGCAGTTTGTAAATGTGTTTTAAACAGTGTTTTTTTTTTAATTATTTTGATATATTGATATTAAAATTTTAAAAAATTATATTATTTTAGTATATTTTTAAATAAAATATAATTATTATCGTATACTTAAAAGTTGAACCTGCTTTTACATAAATTTTTATTTTTTTGTAATATAAAGGAAGCGTTCTATCTCGGATGCACCTTTGTTCTACGTTAAAATAGCGAAGTTACCCTTATAAACAGCAAGAAATATCAGGTTGACAAGTCGAAATACATTCCCACGTGTTTTTCTGGTCATCATAAGATGGAAGGCGTCCTTATCCAATATATTTTAAAAGTATATTTATATAAAAAAATATTAAATTAATATTTTTTTATAATTTTAATGCTCTAATATTATAATTGAAAATAAATTAAAAAATTATTTTAATACATTTTTAAATAAAAATATATTTAAAAACACATTACAGTATTTAAAATTCAAAATGGTTGGTCCATTATTAAGGAAAAGATATATACTTTCAGCACTAATTAAAATTCAAAATTAGCATCATTATTTAATTCAATCTATGATTTAACTATATAATATTCACCTAAAAAACACACATAAATTAAATAAAATAATAGTGATAAAAAAAGAACTCAGTGTGCTCAATGTCATCGGGTGAAAGACATTTACTTATTTATTTCTACATAAAAAGGAAAGATATTTATTTTATTTACGTGTAGCAATTTCTAATTTCGCTATTTTCTTCCTAGAAAGCAAGTATGATTAGTTAGAAACTAATTTGTTTGCGACGCAGAGCTGCAATATTTTTAACTAAATTTCTACTAAAAATATATATTTTATAATTGTTACATAGTATGTCCATATTTTATGTTTAATTAAAAGTTAGAAAAATCATATTCAAATTTTATTTAAAAATAATAATAATTTGAATCATATTTTCATGAACAATTTATTATTAATATTAGTATTTCATACCATACAATAATTAGTCAAAAAGATATTATTAAGAATCAAATATAAATCTATAAAAGTATTTAATGTTAAAGCTAAAGAATAAACAAATATGATAAAAAAAAAAAAACTTGGAGGGCAAAAATATCCCAAAAAAATAAAGAAAATAAAATAGAAAATAATTTAGCTTAATACTTGTTGCACATCTCGTCAACCAAAAGCTATTTTATATCATGTTATTAGATGTGTCACTGTATCCTTTTCCTTATAAAAAGGTGTTTGGGAGTGTGGTTGCTGTTACTTTTCAAAGTGCTTTTCGTGCCGAAAAGTATGTCAATAATGTTTTTTTATTTTTTAAAAATTATTTTTGATATCAGCACATCAAAATAATCTAAAAAGTACAAACCGCACTCAATTTTAGCAAAAAAAAAAAAATAAATTTTTGCCAAAAGCAGTTTCAAACTCAATGCCAAACAGCCTCAAAATGACTTGTATGGCTGGGGTGGTGCATTTCATTGCTGACAGTTTTTCCTCTATTAACTTTCTCTCTCCTCTCCTAAAAAATTGTGTTACCTGTGTAAAATTTAAAAGTCATCACCTGATATTTTGAGATTTTAATTTTAATTTTAATTTTTTAATTTTTAATTTTGGTTATTTTATAAAATTTTTATTTATTTTCAATTATATTATTTAGTTATAATTTTTTATATATTGTGTTTTTCAATGTAGTACTCGTTCTTTTAATTGTTCCTTCTTTTTAGTTCTTTTCTTAAATTAATTTTTCTTTTCAATTTTACCCTTCAATAAAAAAATATTTTTATTTTTCATTTTAATTTTGATCTTTATTCTTTTTTTTTTCTTTGGATCCCTTTATTAATTTTATTTTTCTTTTCAATTTCATAATTCCATTAAAAATCAAAATTATTTTTTTATTTTTATTTTGATCCTTATTCTTTTAATTGTTATTTTTATTTTGAATTATTTTTTATAATTGAAATTATTTTTCTAATTTCATACTTCAATATTTAATTGGTTAAAAATTTAATTTTTTTGGTTTTTCTAAATGGGATGCTTTCAGTCTAATAACACTGGTCACGGGTTTAAAAGGTTAATTAGAGTTGATATTTTTTTGTTTTTATATATTTTCTTTCTAGCTATCAACATTAAGCAATGGTTATTTTTATGTGTGTGTATAATAAGCTTTGAGATTTTATTTTATTTTATTTTGTATCGAATTATCTTAATCACATGACTCAAGCTATAAATTTGACTGGTTAACTTGGGTTAGCTCAACCTTTATTGCTCAAGTTATAAGTTTGTCATCTTAACCCATGTTTAACAATGATATTTTTTTTTAGTTAAATTTTATCATTTTATATTTAGTGAGTTTGTTTTTAATAAAACTCTCAAATGAGTATTTATATTTGAAAGGGTAGAGATATTGTTAATATTTGTAATAAATAAATAAAGTAAAAAATGTGTCATTTCAAATGAAAATAAAATTAGAAGTTTAACATTATGATGATTTATACTTGAATTAGTATACTAATATAGCAATTATAGTTATAAAATTAGATATTTATTTATTATATTAAAATGAATAATGATAAGTTGACCTTTAAGTGTAAACTTTTATGTTTTGTCCAGTCAAATCAATTATAAAGATTAAAAATCAACAAATTAATTGTTTTTCTTATTAAATTTTTTTTTTCAAGTTACTATGATTATTTTTTAAAAAAGATTTGGTTCATTTTTTATTATTATCTATTATTTTACTATTTAATTAAGATAAAATTAATATATTTAACTTAATCATGTCTATAATCTAAATCGTAAATTTTTTTCATAATTTAAAATGTGTTTATTAAATGTGAATATTATTTTTTATGAAAAAAAAAAACCAACCCGTGATATATTGCGTGTACATGGCTAGTGAAGAAATATAAGAAAGGTGAAATCAATTTTAATGCTTAAGATTTCTTTGGATTACAAAAATGCAAAGCATGTGTACAAATGTCAAATAAGGGTAACCGGGTGTACTAAGAATATTTGTTAAGAACTAATTAAATTTACTAATTTAAACTCCAGTTTATTTTTTGATGATAGGATTTACTGTAAATTGTAGAAGTTTGTGTATTAAATAGGGAAATACTTAAATTTACTAATTTAACCTTCAGTTCTTAAAATCATTGGATTTTTTTGAAGTCCAACAAAATTTTATCCGCAATGTAAACTAGTATATACTAAATGATATTTTCTAATCAATTAAAAGCATTGATTTATATTAAATTTTTATTTGGAATATTTTTAAAAACATATCTTATATATATGAATATGATGTATTTAGACAAATATTTCTTTTAAGAAATTTATATTAAGAATTAAATACAAAAAAAACAATAAGGAGATCAAATATTTTTAACTATCAAAACTAACTTTTTGAAATTGAAAAGTGTGCGTGTGTGTAAAACCAACTTGAAATATGTTTGACAATCACAAGAAAATCATTAAAATAACCCTATTACTCAATTAGAACTTTTAATTGTGTATGGATTTGTTTTTTTGAGCTCTATATATGTGTGTGTTGTAATTGAAAATAAATAAATAAATATATCAAGATATTATTTTTTAAGAGTCTAAGATTTTATAAGTATTAAATTAACCTCACCTAATTGTGGTAATATTGATTTTGGATTTTGTTTTTCATCACCATATGGGAATAGAAATTAGGTTTGTTTAGTAGGAAAATAAAAAGAAAAATTGCTTTGGTGGGAAGAGGAAAGAGAGTTTTTGTTAAGGTTATTTTTGTCGAATAAAAATTAATCCAAGTATATAAGTTATTTTTTAATTAAAATTAGATTTTTTTTCATTTAAGGATAAATATTACATTTTTTATTAAACATAGATTTTATTGTCATTTATATTAAAATCCAATGAAAATAATAAATAATAATTATGTTTAGATTATGCTCAATGAGTGGTCAAAGAGCCCCCACTAACTCTTGTCATCAAATATCAAGGAACATAATATTATATTAGAAGTTTTTTTATTTACAACATTATATACGAAAATATCAAATCTTAGTGGAAACACCCTAATCGCATCCAATGATTTTTTCAACCACATAATTTGATCGAACTCACTGAAAGTTAATTATACCCATAATTTCAACCACATAATAACCAATGATTATTAATCTATAATTGAAACAAAATAATCTATAGGTAAGAACAATCAAATGCACAAAGCCACAAACTCATAATAACATGTTGTTAGGTCTTATTGGATAAGGTTTTGCGTGCTCCAACTTGTACCCATGCACTTTCCTGACTGAATTCAATTTTTTTTAATTTGATTCCTAGCTATATAATCATGAAGTTATTATATTTATAAAAAAAAATAATGAAAAGCGTACTTTAAAAAAAAAATCACTTCTCACAATAACTCATTCACTAAATCGATGAATCTCAATAGTAAATTCTACATATTTAATGATTGAATTTTCTCTAAGAACCTTTTGATGAAATAAATATTATTCATTAAAAAAATAACCACAAGTGCGTATTCACCTTTTGTTTTATCAGTCCAATTCTCTTTTTAAAGATATTACTAGAAAATTTTGAAAAAAAAACCAATAAAATATTTTATTGGCATATAATGAAAATTTAATTGACAACAAAAAATATCGATCAAATAGAAAATCCAACAAGATATTCTTAAATATTAATGTTCAAAATATTTTTTAAAGGTACTATATTGCTTATATCATTGATATTTTTCATTGTAAATGGAATTTTAGCAACAATATTTCATTAGTAATTATATCATTATTTATTTTCTTAATAGACTTTTCCATTACCTATTCCATTAGTAAGTTATTGTTAATTCTATAAGTTTTACCAAAACATTCATAAAGGTACGATATTAAAGGCAATTATGTTAACTTTTTTATGGAGATTTTTAATTTTTTTTGTTTTGTCTTTATGATTCACAAGCATAATTAAACCTATAGCTACAACAAAAAAGCATGTTCAAAAATTGATTTATAGAAACTTCACAAAAAATAATGCTATATGGATAACACACCTATGAGTTTTCATAGTTAGGAGATATAAGTAGCAAATTCATATAAATAATGCACAACAATGAGATAGATAAAATTCAATACACATACATTTTAAAAAAAAATAGATATGAAAAACACATTAAATTTTTAGCAGAAACCATTAAAATTTCAATTAAAATACAATTAAATCAATGATGTTAAGTACAAATACCTGGTATATCACATTGGAGTTGCTAAATAAGATGGAGGGGAATGGGGGAAGATCTTGAACCATAAGGTTTAGAAGGGAGAGGAAAAGGAAATTCATATTTGCACCTAGTTAAGCTCAATACATTATATTTTCTTCTAGGAGTTATATTCTCGTATTTTGCATCTCAATAAATAGTTGTTCCAAAACCCTTTTCTGGACAATCTCATCAAAGTCATATTATATATAGCTTAGGTCAAAATGTGATGTATATCCAATTAAAACAATATGGTCTATCCTGAATTCTCAAGTCAATGTAATAGGTAAACTACAAACATTGTTCATATCGGGTTCATCACTTGTATTAGCCTCCAACCACACTTAAGGATGATAAAGAGGATAGATGAAAGTGTCTTCCCTAAATTTCACTATCATGTTGTAGTTATATGTCTTTTATAAAACAAAACAAAACAAAAGGTCAAATACTAAATTCAATTACATTTTATATTGTTGATGCAAATAAACAATCTTAAAGTAATGATAACTATTAAAACACTTACAACGAACACTTATGCTCCTTTTGATCCAAATCTCTCTTTTTTATGAGTTTACTCTTATAAATTTATTGGAGTTACTTCTCGTCCAAGCTATTTTTCTTATAAATTAAATAGTTTTTTTAAAGTATCACAAATAAACATATAATTAAAAATTCAAGAAAAATAATAAAATATATAACACCAAACTCTTATTAGGAGATTTTTATGATTAATAAACGAAATCGCTTATTCGGTGTGCTTGCTCATCAAAACATGAGTTTTTTATTTCTATTTTGCTGGATCGTGAGCGCTTTATAAGATTTTTTGAAACCATAAATGTTTGATATAGTGCCCACTTACTCTAGGTGACCTCAATTTATAGCTTTTCCTCTTTTTTTTATCATTCAAGCTGACCTTTCTAATTTTTTATTTGTAGGTATCATACAAAAAATCATACAATCTGAAACAGAAATTAGGTAAGGAAATAAAAAAATACAAGCTTAGAATAATATAACATTAGTTTATTTAAAGTTACCTAGTTGCATTATGGTTTTCATATACTTTCCTAACAAGCGTCTTGTTATTGTCCTCCCACCAAGATTTTTTCTTAATTGATTTCATACATTAATTAGTTTTTAAAATTTTAAAAACTAATAGCTTGAGTTAGAAATTATTTATCTAACATTAAAAATTCCTCACCAGACATCTACCATATATATCCGTTTAGGATGGTTATAAATATGACTTCATTGAAATAATGATTCTTCGAATGACCACTTCATCAAGAGGTGATAAAATAAGTAACTTTAATATCGATAAACATGAAAATCAATTTAAGCAAGCTATTTTCATGTAATTGTAAAACTTAAAATAACTCAATACAAATAAATAACATTATAAGATAAAATAATTACCATAAATAGATCATCTTTCAATCATAAATAGATCACCTTTTAATTATGCTATATTTTTACCTAAAATGGGCTCTATCAAATAAGAGATACTTGTTTTGTTATCCTCGGTTATTGAACATTGGTCTATAACTTTTACATTAGATGCCTCTTCATAATCATAACCTTGATTCATGTAACCATTACCACTAACACTACTTGATGAAACAAAGAGCTTTTATTGGACTTATACTTGTTATCTAAAAGAAAAACAATGAACACAATTCAAAATAATCATCATTATCATTATCATTATCTCATCATAACTTTCCTACATTTTCACCATCAACATAATAATTACCACCTCATTGTCACCACTACCGGTCATTGTCACTACCTCACCACCACCACCACCACTAGTCAGAACATTATAACCGCTTTCAATATTATCATTACAATAACAATCATTATCACTACCACTGATATTATTATTACCATAACTATCACTACAAATTTTATCATCATAACTACTACCATCATCACTACTCTTTCTATCATAAATATCATAAATCTTCATACCATATTATCATCAAATAAATAATAGCACCAATTAATACCCTAATTATTATCAAGTCTTCGATTCAAACTTATTCAACCTAAATTAATACCTTTAATTAATATAAATCCAGCAAAGAATCAATTTTCCCCAAATTTCCAACTTAATTGACACAAAATAATTGGTTCCCGTTAAATTACTTATGATTTTTTCAATTCTAACACACCTAAGTTACAAAATCATACTCAATTTCATTAAATAATTATTTAAATATATTTACTCCAAATCCCTAACAAACCCAAAAATACAAATCATAAATTAATACAATAAAAGTTTCATTATAAAACAACCAAAACACTTACATATACAAACAATTATAAAAACTATAAATAAACTTCAATAAATTAACTTTAAACATAAATGAGTGAGTTTACTTACTTGATGGAGGGAAGCTTAACAATAAATGAAACCATGGGTGGGAAGCTGACATTACTGAATAAAGGTTGGTCGACATCAATGGGTTAGGTAGCTAGATTTGTAAGGGGGTGGTGGAATTGATGAATGAGAGTGAGAGAGAGAGAAAGATAGAGTTGTTGTGATTTTAATTAAATAGAAAAATAAAAGGGGAGACTATCAAGTTTTAATTCCTTTTAAAATCATTTATGAAATTTCAATTGGCAATTTAACATGTTAGAAGTACTAACGAAATTGCCAACATGATTTTTATCTTATTTTTTTATTTCATCACCAAAAATTTACTATGAAAAAAAAAATTGTTGTAATTTTCATCAATAAAAAACAATAAAATATTTTTTGTTAATGTTCCAATTACTTTTTTTTTCTAATTTTCTAATAGTTTCACTCATAAAAATAATAATGGAGAAGTATTTGATTCACTATTAAAGATTGCGCATTTTGCATATTAGGATGATTTGTTCATATAGACACCAATCCTGTTTTTTTTTTTTTTAGACATGGCTTTCAAGTAAGCTTTTAATTGATAATTTGATGAGTTTGTATGGGCATCATATTGATGAGTTGTAAGATGAGAATTTAGATGGGTATCCATACTGATAAATCTTAAAATGAAGAATTTAGGATTGTGATAATAATTTAGGTGTGTCTTGAGCCTTATGTCACATTTAACATAAGATTTGCCAACATAAAAACAATCGATGCTTGCCAGTTTGGGTTGGCCATCATTTCCTTTTTTTCTTGTTTTTTTCCCCTCATTTTTCTTCGCGGGTTTGATTGGTCAGGGTAGTTAGGCCTGGTTAGGTCATTTTTCTCTTTCTTTCCTTTTCTCATTTCTTTTTCTATACTTGATTGGGCCTTTATGGGACTCAAATGAGTTGCTTTTAGTGACTGAATTGGAGATCGAGTTATAAATTAAGGACTAAATCATAAAAAACTAGAAATCATGCTCGACACTTATAATACATGCATTAGCATGTGATCAGGCTTGTTGTTTTTAAACAACTCATGAACCTTCTCCCATCATTTAATTGGTGTTTTTTTTTTTACAACATCAGCTTCATCTCAATGTGAGCAATCTTCTACGCCATCAAGTCGGTCGAAAGTCATTGGTATAGCTTTGACAAACTATTTTTCTTCTTTTTTTCCCCTTGTTTTCTATGTTTGCTTTCCTTTATTTTTCATTTCTTGCACAATCAGATCATTTGGCCCAACCAGCTATTAGTTGGCTTTTTTGGTCCAGTTGAGTCATTTAACCCAACCAACTACCCAATAATTATTTTTTGCTTTTTATCCTCCTCTCTTCCTTTTTATTTTCTTTTCTTCAGACGTGGTTGGCCCTTCTCCCCTTTATTTTCAACCCTCCTCTCCTTTTCTTTTCTCTTCTCCTCTCTTTTTTTCACTTTCCTAGGGCCGGGTGGGCTTTTCTTTCCTTTCCCTCCCTTTTTCTTTTCTCCTTATTAAGTAAATTTTTCAGCCTTTAATTTTTTTTCTTTCTTTTTTCAAGTCACGCAGATTTGCAAAACTATAACAGGTTTTTACGGTGCTTGGTGCTTTTCAGCAGTGAATTAGTATTTTTTTTTTTGATGATTTTGTACCAAAACTTGATGCAGCATGCTATCTTTTAAGCATATAAACTAAGCATTTAATTTTGTAAGAAAACAAATTACTATTCCAAAATTTCAATTTATCTGGGCATCTTATAAGAATTTAGCACAGATACTATTCCCAGCTCTTCTTTGAGCACCAACTTTATTTTCTTTAAAGCTCAAAAGATGCCAACGCAAGGTAGCAATGCCTTGTCGGGCGTGAAAACAAATGAAGGGGGAGAAATACTGTTACAACACTGCTTTGATGCGAAGCACTTTCTTCGTTATTTTCGCACACTTAATTTTATTGTATTACTTTTTTATTGTTATTTTTTTAATTTATAAGGATTTTTAATAGAGAAATACACAATTTAATAAAAATGAGCAGCATAATTTTAAATTTAACTCTTGGATAGGGTTAAGATTTGACCTCATCATTTATTCATTCTATTAATTCTTTTTCCTATGTAGATTGAGACTCTTAAATTCTTAATAATTTAAATAGGATTTTATTAATTAAGAATTTTTTTATATTTAAAATGGCAATTTTTTCTTAGGTTACCCTGGATGTCGCGCCATCTGGAAAGCAAGAAAAAAAAGCGGGCAAGTTGAGAAATAAATTAAAAAATAAAATGAAAGGTTTGTCTCTAAAAACCGACAGTTTGTCAAAGCTTTCAAAGACGGTTAACCACGGCTGTCAGAGAGATAGACATAGCCGGTCAAACACTTAAAATCCACGAACTCGGAGACGTGTATGACTCTTTAACGGGTCGTGCATTCACCGGGTCATGGATTTGGGACTCAGCCTTGCTACTCTCTCGGTGGCTCGCGACTTCTCAGTTTGATTTGCGAGACAAGTCCGTCATCGAGCTCGGTGCGGGAGCCGGACTGCCAGGCTTGACAGCGGCACTACTTGGCGCCAGTCGAGTCGTGCTAACGGACATCGCGCCGCTGCTCCCTGGCTTAGTAAAGAACGTTGAAGCGAACGAGTTGGAACACCGAGTCGAGGTGAGGGAACTCGTTTGGGGATCGGAGGAGTCGCTGAGTCGAATAGGAGAGTTGAGGCGATTCGACGTCGTGCTGCTGAGTGATGTGTTTTTTGACCTGGAGGAGATGGCGGCGCTTGGGCGGACGTTGAAGAAGGTGTCTGGGAACAAGACCAGGGTTTTGGCGGCGAGCGAGGTGAGGTGTTGGACAGGTGAGTGCTTGAATGAGTTGGTGAGTCAGGGTTTCAAAGTTGTAGAGGTGCCGATTCAAGAGGATGGGGGTGACAGTGGAAGGGATATCTTTGCAGTGTACAACATAATCCCGCCGGATGAAGAGGAGTGCCAAAAGAACATTCCGTGCTCGTAAAAAGGTTATGGTTATTATGTGTTTTTGAATCAATACCGGTAAGTTAAAATTAAAAATGCTCATGCTTACGTTTTGCAATCCAAATAAATCTAAAATATAAAGCAAATTTCACCTTCCATATATATGTGTGTGTGTGTGTGTGTGTGTGTGTGTTTCATGTATATATGATCGCAACATCATGTTTTTGCATTGTAAGCGTTCCAAGGTTTTACTTGAAGATGGCTTCTATCGACTTTTATGGCTTCTTGTTAGCCCCTCTAATTATCTTTTCTAATACATTTTTAATGTCTTATTTGTTGTATGCTAGTATTTAAGAAACAAATATTTACGTTTTACAGCTTATTTTATTTTTGACTGTCACAAAGCTCACATCAAATATCCATCAAAACATCCTCTCGGATGTATGAACTATGGTTGCCAATGTATTTAGGGTAGTTTGCCATTTAACACACTCCAGTGAAAATATTGGGAAAATAATTTTAAAAAAAATAATTTAAAAAGTAACATTGTTTCAATACAGTCACAATTCTAATATTGATCTGAATTGACTTTGTAATAGTGATTGTTTATTCAAGAAATCAAAAGTAAAATCAATTAATATATATATACACACACACATAAATCAATAAAAAAATCTATAAATATTTAATAGTTAGGATATGATGTTCAAGATTCAATAGTGAAGAAATAAAAAGAAAAATAAGTTAAACGTTATATGAGAGAGAAATAAAAGAAGAAAAAGAAGGGAAGGGAAAAAAGAATGATCAAAGAAAATATACTAAAGCTTTTTTTTTATGCACTCGATACTATTAAAAAAATTATACCGTTAAAAAGATCTTAATAAAATGATTTTAATCGCATCATGAAAAACCACTAGATAGAATTATAATTAATTAATAGTTTTGTTAGAGGTTAACCAAACTCTAAAATTCTTTAATCCTAAATGAGATAGGTTTAGAAATATTTTATCCGAAATAAATTTTCAAAAAATCTCCCATGATTGAAATTGTTTAGGAAATGATTTAATGAACAGTCTTTTCATAAGATGAGCATCAATTATTATTAATCTTTACAAAATTATGGTAGTTAACATATATATAAGGGTATCTCAAATGGAAAAAGCAAATGAAAGGCCAAAAATAAAAATAAAAAACTAATTCCTTTGATTTTGCAGCTCCAAAGAAATAGTCCTATGAAGAGCCAAAATGGTTTTTCAGTAAAAAAAAAAAAAAAGCTAAAAACATTAAAATAGATTATTTAAAGATTTTTTATTTTATTTCCACAACATTTCTCAAAGTTTTCCTCAAAAAATCCAAAAGTATTAATATTAAATATATTAAAGTACAAATTAGTTTTTAAAATGGTTTTTTTCCCATTGAAGTACACATAAAAAAAATCATATTTACACTATAGCAATAATTTAGCACTTTCAAATTATTTTCGCCGGAGATGCTCAAAGCAAATTATATATATATAAGGGTATCTCAAATGGAAAAAGCAAATGAAAAGCCAAAAATAAAAATAAAAAACTAATTCCTTTGTTTTTGCAGCTCCAAAGAAATAGTCCTATGAAGAGCCAAAATGGTTTTTCAGTAAAAAAAAAAAAAAAAAGCTAAAAACATTAAAATAGATTATTTAAAGATTTTTTATTTTATTTCCACAACATTTCTCAAAGTTTTCCTCAAAAAATCCAAAAGTATTAATATTAAATATATTAGAGTACAAATTAGTTTTTAAAATGGTTTTTTTCCCATTGAAGTACACATAAAAAAAATCATATTTACACTATATCAATAATTTGGCACTTTTAAATTATTTTCGCCAGAGATGCTCAAAGCAAATATATATATATATATATATATATATATATATATATATATATAGAAAAGGGGACCTTGTTTTGGAGTATTAAATAACTCTTAACAGGTTCCTAAGAACCTATGTTATCATGAACCTAATTAGCAACACTATACAAGAAAAGTTTACATAAAAAATTATCATATAAAGACGTGATAGTTTCTTCTTTATATATAGAAAACTAATCATTTAAATTCATAAAAACCTTGTTTTAATACTTACAAATTAATACATCAGTTTATATGAAAATCTAGTATAAAAAGTTTGTTTGTATATCATTTTTCTTTTTTAAAAAACTAAGCCAAGAGAAACTTTCCTCTTTTCTTTTCTTTTTTTTAACAACGGAAGTAATTTACTTTCCAATTAACCATACTAAATGATCTTTCAATTGTAAGAAGGGAATAAATTAAAATAAGGGTGATGCTATTTCCACTTCATAGTTTATTAATCCCACTCTATAATAGATAAATCAAAATACTTCTTAGTCACCAAATTTACTTTCTTTGCAAAAGTTTTTGGTCATGCTATAATTCTTTTTTTATTAAATATTTCTTTTGCTCTTCTAAACATTATCTACCAATAATATATTATTTCAATTTTATATACTTCTTTATCTGAATTGATTTTGAAGTCTAATGATTCATAAATATTTTTTTAATAAAATCTGATATATATATATATATATATATATATATATATCAAACTTAGATATTTAATAGTTATACTAAAGATGAGAGAGGGTAGTTTAGTAGTATATCAATAAATATGTATTGAGATAAACTATTTATCTGGCTAGAATTTAGTTTTAAACTTTGTTCCTGCGGTGGTAACTTTCTTTTATCAAATAGAAGAGGCTACAGGCTCATAATCCTCTACAAAAACGTCACTTGGGTAAAAAGCATGGAGCCGACAATTTGTCAGAGCACAATAGTTTCCACAGCTTCCCTCTTGATGAACCTTGAAACCGGTCCATTTGTGAAGTATTTAGCGAATTCTTTGCAACTGGATTCGCTATTTTTCTGGTTTTATCTTTGCAGAAAACACCATTGTTTTCCCATTCATAAGGTGAAAACTAACATGCCCACCAATAAAAGCAAATTACAAGCAGAAACCATCGCCACTATTCATTAGATATTTTACTCATAGTCTCCAAAGAGTACAGATCTGACCTTGCAGAAACCCTATGGGACCAAGAACTTAAAGCAAAGCCCATTGATGTAAAAACCAATCCCACGCTTGAAACATACCAAGCTAAGTGCAAGAAATCACTGGCTGGCTGCACAGTATGAATTCCTAGGACATCATCGTCTAACCATCTAGCTGCTGATTATAAGAGTATAATTACATGTCAGGAAGAGCTGAAAGGGTCAGGCGACTTTCCCCATCGCTGTGAAAAAATCTTCAGTGGTAACTGCTTTCGTATAATTAATAGGGGTCTCCCCTGTAGGTCAAGTATTATATATAACCCTCATCGAGACGTCCACACCCTTCCAGCAAAGCATGCCATGTAATGCTCCTTCGGAACAACTTTACCTACTCAAAACACTCTACTTTAAGCAGGCAATTGGGTTTATCCTTTTCTTTCTCAGCCTCGGATGTGCAGCCCACATCCGCTCACACACCCCATAGCAGAGCTATGGCCCACTATCTTTTATTCTTATCATCCAAGGTATTCTTTGGCTAACGACGTATACCAAAACTGACCTCAAGAGGACGACAAACTCTTCTGCGCTCTTGGCAGAGATATATTAGGGCACACGTGACGGCACAAACCAAGTTGCTGAATTCAAAGATCATAACCCATCATAGCCACACACAAAAAAAAACGTTACCATGCACTCTCAACCGTTGTAATGGATTTTCTGGTTTTGGGTGCTCTGACCCTGCTGAGACTGCTGTTGTGGAGCCTGTAAGTTCACCGGCTGAGTGTTGTAGTGGGCAAAAGGCTGAGAGTAAAGAGAATTCATCAAGCCCTGCATATAAATTGACCAAACTATGTTTTATATACTGGGAAGAACCGCTAACCGACTTACAAACAAAAACTGCAAAATTAAGCAACAAAAAAAGGAGAGGCAAAATTAACACAGTGCTGCAAGCATTTGATAAACATGCAAACATATACATGATGCCAAATTTTACTACATGCAGTTTTGGTAGTTTTGCCTCTTGCACTTCTTTATCTCTAGAGCTTCGGGTATCAGAAAAAACCTGAGATTGAAGTTGGTTCGGATTGGTTATGCCAAAGTGGCTCTGCGATGCATCATCTTGTGAGGGATCATTAAAGCCAACCTGAGTGAATAGCCCTTGTGATCCATGAGCCATGTAATCCTGCAAACAGAAGTTCATCAGGGCTCAGATAAACAGCAGTCTATCGGTGATTATGAAAAAATACATGGTGTTTTCAAAAGGCAAACCTGAGACATGAAATCATTTCCAGAACCAAAACGAGAAAATCCAGCTTGAGAATTCTGATTCAAGAAGTTGCCTGGAAACCCGCCTTGGGCTCCTTGTGTAACATAATCCACAGGATATCCACTTTGAGATGCCTGCAGAGCATTTTGCATTACAAAAAAATCTTAAGACATAAGTGCATTCTCTACTACCACTGCAAAAGGAAAGACCATATTTGGTTGAAGCAAGACTTCAAACACAGAAGTTAAATAACAAATTACTCTTCTTATTTTGCCTCATTTGCTGCCAAGCAATGCCTACCACTATATACTCAAGAAATTTTGCCAACCCCTGATTATCATGTATAAATTGAAAGCAAACCTAGACCAGAGTATGAAAAGCATTTGGAAATAGAAAAAACTGAATATTCCACCAAAGAAAAAATATAACCTCACACTCTTCGTCCATTTGCACCATTTATGGAAAAAAGAAAAAAAAATGCTATTGGACATATAACATGATCTCTACTCTTGCAGGGCTTATATACCTGAGTGGAGAAATCAGCAACATTGTAAGGAACATGCGATCCCTGGCTTTTGAAGTCATCACCCAAGAACTCCTGATTGATTGCCATCAGAAAAGAAATTAGAGGGGGGAAAAAAGGAGAGGCAAACTAAGTCAATAAAACATAATTTTTAAGGATGACGAGCCAGGAAAATACCTGGGACATACCCCCCATGGAAAATCCATCACGAAATGTTTGGCTCGATCCCTGAACTGGAATCTATTTATGCAACAAACACATTCAGGACACAAGAATACTATGATAGCAATAAAATCATATAGATGAATCAAATTGTTAAGAAAAAATTGCTTACATTATTAATGTATCCAGGCTGAGATAATGCACTACCCACAGATGGCTGGCTATTTGGATTATCCAGGGAAGAAAAATTGAAAGATCCAATGTTCCCAATGCCTTGTTGAGTGCCTTGCTGGTGAGGGAGATGACTTCCAATAGGCGCACCAGCATTGCCGCGCCCAGCACCAAAACCTCGACTTCCTGGCTGAGGGACTTGAGGAACAGCTCCAATTGGCCCATGCACAGCTCCACGAGTTGGAATAGCATATGGTTGAGAAGGTGGATCACCATGAAATGGTGGAATGGGGACCCGAGGCATTGGAAACCCAGCAGGATGAGCACCAGGCTTGTGGGTACCATTGGGTGGGGCAGGTGGCATATAAGATCCTATATTTGGGACAACACAAT
Source organism: Populus tomentosa (assembly GCA_018804465.1). Classification (NCBI taxonomy): domain Eukaryota; kingdom Viridiplantae; phylum Streptophyta; class Magnoliopsida; order Malpighiales; family Salicaceae; genus Populus; species Populus tomentosa. The sequence goes on along the minus strand of CM031969.1, from coordinate 12,268,998 downwards.
CTGACAAGTCAACATAAGGACAGCAGAGTAGCTAAGCAGAGGAACTTGATTGAATAATGAGTGTGCTTCAGTCCTGTTCTACTTTTGAGTATGCATATCCTTAGGGACTCGTTGAACTTAAATGCCATCGCTGTGTAAAAATTCTAGGATTTCTAACTAGACAGGTGAAATGTAGCATACCCCTGGCACGGGAGTTTCTTCTATCAGCATTTGGGCTAGCTGAGGCAACAGACCCAAAATTATCATTAGGGACAATTCCAGGTCCACCACCAAAGAAAAGCCTCCTATCGTTATAAATCTGTATGAAAACATAGCCAACCACAATCAGTTCATATTTATTCCTGACAAGTACTTCATGATACAATGGAAAGACTCAAAAAACAACACAAAAATGGAAACTTGGACAAATTTATCTTTAGTCAATGATGCTGCCCTTTCCTAGAAAGTTGAACCCCGTACCTTTTTGGGCTTTTGAAATTGAACCATGCTCTGCTTCAAGTTATTCAAAGGTCCTTCAACCAAGCACTCATGTTCCTGGTGAAACAATTGTAGCAACCAGAAAGAGTAAAAATGTTTCAGTAATAAACCAAATTGTTATTAGCAAGCAACAAAGGATATGTGAAACTGAAATTCATCTTTCAATCTCCGCACCATACCATCGCTAACATTAGCAAAAAGTTGTGCAAATGAGAGTTTCAAAAAAGCATAACACAACAGGTAGAGAAGACATACCTTGTAGTGAGTTAATAAGCTATTCCACAAAGGCTGCTTACTTAGAACTTTAGGGTTTCCCAAGATGACAATACCATATCGAGCACGGGTTAGAGCTACATTCAATCTCCGAGGATCATTAAGAAATCCAATGCCCTAGAGAAAGGGACAGCGGTCAAGCACGTGATCATAAGAGAAAACCTTTTTATCTACCACAAGAGACACCTTTGATGGTGAACAAAATAAGAATGGGCTGGAAATTAAGTCTAAAAACTACACCAGTATCTGTCCGCATTTGATACAGTTGAAATGGGGGAAAGAAAAAATATCTAGTACAATAACCTGACACTTCCCTACACAAAAGGGATATTTCACATGTTATCAAGCAAGTTCTGACGACCACTCAAAGATATATGGCACCAAACCCATCAAACAAGTGCTTGAGCATCTTGTTAGAACTAGGACCCTACCTTCTGGCATACATGTGACGGGGAAGAGGAAGAAGGCAACTTTGTGATGAGCACCACATAATGAAAAGGTTAAATGCTGAATGATAGGATCACACCCAAATTCTCCCTTCTACGACCACAATTTGATATAGTCCTATGACTGGACAAACCCAAATTCTCTTCTAATACCACAATTTGATAGTGTCATGTGACCAGACAATGCCTTTTTTAGTCATGTGATTACCAACAATGGATTTGACAATGGTCTCCATTACATGTCCACATGCATAAATGAGGATTGAAGCCATGATAAGATGATACAGCATGCACAAAAGAGTGCAATAAATAAATGAGCACACAACCCAAAAGGCTTGAAAAAATAGAAAACAAGATCAAGATTCAAAGCTCGGACTCTGAGTTGAACAGCTACATTCAGCTTACCCCTTAAAATTAACCACATAAGTTTTGTGATCTATAGAATTTGGGAGGGTATAGAGAACCAACCTGATGTTCGTTGCTCCTAACACAAGACAAAATAATGTAGTCCTTTTCCCTTCCTTGAAATGAATCAACACTTGCAACCTGCAAAAAAATGCTAAACCATGTAGCAATTGCAAGTAAATATTGAACAGCATCTAGACCCATAAAATAGAAGCTATGAATTACCTCAATTTCCTTGTATAGTTGCTGTCTGAGGGCACCGTTTCTTGACATATAATTCACAATATATGCTCTCTGTCCTTCATAAGGTGTTATAACTCCAATCTGTAAAATGTTGTACAAAATCAAAATATTGTATCGCAAAAAAGAAATGCACCTATGAAAACAAGAAGAGAAGATACACATGCCTGGCTAGGGACTACACCGCTCCTCAAAAACGTAGTTACAATTTTTTCAACATTTGCAGCCTCGGTACGATTTAGATAGGATGTCCCACTGGCACTTATCTCTTCTTGTCCCATCTAAAGAACAGCTATTGAGTTACAAAACATAGCCTTGAAAAAATATAACAGGATATAGACAAAAGGAGACCAGGGATTTGTAGTGCATTAAAAGCACTTGCTGGAAAATTCTTAAGTTAGCATATTAAAATAAATATATTGTCATAATTTCTTTCTGATACTATTCAGGTGGGAATATCACACAATTCCTATAGACTGTATCATCCCAAAAAAATGCACTAGCTAAGTAATTATCCTTTTTGTTTAAAGTAATTGTAATATAATATAACCAATATGCAAATATCATACCTGGACATAAAAGAACATTGGACGATTTGGCACAGGCCAAGGGAAATCAATGCCTGATGACTGTCTCTCATTGACAGTCACACCATTTTGCAGAGTGCCTTCATAAAAGCTGTTGGATGGAAATTCAGAAAGAGATGGGTGCATGCGATATTGAACCTGAAGTATGAAAGAAGAAAACATAAGTACCAGCTTAGCAGCATCCTATGAAAGAAATTACATCAGCCTTGATACAAAGAAAGATGAAATTTAGTGCAAACTAACTAAATTATAATTGATAACAAGCAGTTTCTAACAACCATTTCATTCCAAGCAGGATAAATGTGCTAACCATAAATACATGAGCAGACCACACACAGAGAGATAACTGAAATAACATTACCTGCAATCTAATTGGTTTCACACCAAGTAAAACAAGGCGCTCAAAGAGAGACTGGGCTAACCCAGCACGAGCAGCTTTCTTGCACATAATGACAGGACCAAGCTGGCAATGGTCACCAACAAAAACAACCTAGCAGATAACTACTCATCAGAAACTGAAGCACATGATAGTAAAATGGGCATGTCAAAATATTCTTGAATACCTGCTTCGCCCCAAGTACCAAAGGAATAAGACACTCTGGTTCAGTCGCCTGAGTTGACTCATCAATAAGTACCTAAAATAAGGTAAAGAGTGTAAGCTTCCAATAGTTCAGCAACAAAAGATGAGGGCAAAAACAAACGATAAGAAGACAAAACAGAAGAAAAATAAGATGCATTTCTACCTGGCGAAACCTAAAATTTGCCAACCGAGGATCTCCAGCACCAACACAAGTGCAACAGATGACATCAGCACTTTGAGAAATTTCCCTTTCTGTTGCTCGTTTTAGAGCTTTGTATTTTTTCTCATCGCTACTGGACAGTTCTCCTGTTGATATAGGAACAGACAAGAGGGGAAAGAAAGAAAGAATGAGAACAGTATTAGGATAAACTCTGAAGTCCACTGTAAAACTGTATATCAAGACTGGTACATCCAACCAGAACAAAACAAAATCTACAGCACCAGGTACAAAAGAAATTATGTTGTCAGGGAAGAGTTATTTGTACAATTTCTAGTAGCACCAGCCTCAAACCCAGAAGCCAAATATAGTTTCTCCTACGACTAGCAAGAATACAATAAACTTTTAAAGATTGAGTGACAAATCAACAAGGTCCCAAATCATTCAATCCCACATGCTTTGAATGCATATGAAAGTGTAGGGTGTGCAACTCTATGCAGAAGTTGAGGTAATCAAATTCACAAATGAGCATCTCATTTGCAACTTGTAATTAATAACGAAGAATTCCATTTTAAATAATTAAGAGGAAGGTCACACCTTGTTCATCTTTCAACTGTTGCAACTTGTGAAGTTCACTTTTCTCTGAAGTGTCTAGATGTCTAACCTGTACCAGTCACTAGTAATTAGAATCTATAACAGGAAAGCTAAAATTGAGAAGTGCACACATGAAAAGAAAAGGAAAATGAAAGGCAGGACTCTACTAATTGACAAACCTGATAGTGAAGGGTGAGATGCTCAACAGGAGAACTAACAGCTTCCCTTGATTTTGCACATAGCCTAACAACCTTAGTTGAGGAAATACAATCCATGAAAAACAAAATTAAGTCAAAATACATTTACCTGTTAGTTTACATGACCAGCATTACAAAAGATTTAATTTGAGCACCCAGATAGTATAGCATACTATCAGCAAATAAGTGTTTTATGTTACTCCATAGAAATATGAAAAAATCAGCAAATAATTCCTAGGACTAGTTTTCTTCTTCAAAATATTAATTTGATCCTTCATAAACAAAAGATCATCACGGAACAAAAAAAGATAAGAAAAAAAAATCAAAATACCAGCAAATATTTTTAGGGACCAGTTTTCCTTTTCAAAAATTTAATTTGAGCCTTCAACAACCATCAGGGAACAAAAGAAAATTCAAGGACAATGCTAGCCATGAACTTATCCACGCTAACAGAGATGAAGAAACAGGCCCAATGGTATAAAAACCTCACTGCCTTTCTAAGATCATAAAATGCAGCCCCAAAAAAAATATTTCCAAATGTGCAAGTCAGAGAACCACGTATCAGACAGCAAGTTGTTGAGATGAAAATGGGATTAAGAGGTTTGAAGAAGGACGAGGACAAGGCCCCTGGTCTCAATGCATCAATATAACTTTTTCTAGTCCTGCAGGGATAAGACTAAAGATGATCTCATCAGTGAAGGAAACATGGATTCTGCATTCTTGATGTTGATTCCTAAAAAATAGCTCTATCGAAGTTAGGGACTTCACACCTTTCAACCTAAGCACCAGATTGCGGATATTTTCACCTAGCAACCAGGTTTAGTCCAACAGGACATATGCAAAGTATTAAAATACTATTTCTTAATGTGCAACTATTTGGAGGGGCAGATGTTATTGAATAGAGTGCAGATTTGCTGACCCAATAGTTAAATTTTGGGAGGGCACAGAAAGCAAAATCTTTTTGAAGGTGCTATGTTGCTCTACGTTGGATTTTACCATTAAAGGTCAATTCTTCTCACAGCAGCCATGGTGAGGATAATTTTTCTTAGCATCTCTCGCTTGTTGCAGTGTTGCTCTCCGTTGGATTTTACCAATAAAGGTCACTTCTTCTCAAAGCAGCCAAGGTGGGGTAGGATAATTTTTCTTACCATTTCTTGCTTGTTGCTACTGGTATCTAGAAGAGTGTCTTTGACTAGTAGTTGCCAAGATTGGAAAGCCTTTCTAGTTTGATCTCAATATCTGTACTTTCAGAGGGCGGTTTATTCTCTTTCTTGAGAATCTTCTTTTGTCCATATTAACAAAACATTTTTATTACAAATACAACTCCAAAATTTCAAACTTAAGCTCAACAAATGTGAGCGTAAATGACATGAATCAATTTATACATGACAACAGAATGGCAGGAAAAAAATGATACAAAATTAGTAATTAGGCAGGGCTTTGTGATCTCACCTTTAAGCCAGTGGCACTTATCTTCTCAGCTAGCTGATCTACAGCTACATTACTTGGGGCACACACCAAAACCTAAAGGAGTCAAAGTAGCTTAAGACATGCATGCAGTCAAGTATCTGAATGAGCTGATAGTGAGCATTTTAAAGAACTTGCCTGTCCTTGTCCCTGTTTAGCCATATGATATACAATGGCGGCAGAAGTGACAGTTTTTCCTGTTCCAGGTGGACCTTGAATCAAACTTATAGGCTTCTGGAGGACATTCTTCACAGCAAGAACCTATTAAGTGGAGAAAGATTAGGATGACTTACAGCAACACACAGTTAAATAAGGAATTCCATTAAAATGGTTAAAAAAACCACAAGTTAATAGGAGTGAAGACAACAATTTGCATTCCGATATGGAAGCACAAATATTCCGAAAAATCTCAGCAATGCTAAGATCAAAACATTGCAACAAGGAATTCATCATAAGCCGCATAATTATCCCACATGAAAGCGTCAGGGAAGTTATTGATTAGTTCACAACAAATCAATCCATGAAAGAACATGGACAAGCATCAGACCATCGAATATGATGCAGTTCACGGCAATGACCCTTTTTTGCTCTGGTCACAAATAAAGACATCTTCAGTGCAAGAATAATTGGTGGATAGAAAGTAAAGGAAAGATCCCCCCCCCCCCCACATCAAGATAACAGAAATAAGAAGCAACAAAATATCAAAACCATGTCAAAATGGCACTCAAGTGCATCAATCAATATGTATCGTACAATCCATGAGATGTCCCCCAAAAGTGCTAGCTTATGTTCTCTGCATTCAAGAAACTACTGACTTGTCATTACAACATCATGAAACCAGAGATTTTCAAGTGGTGGCATCATCTCAAGAATCATTAGTTTGAACAGAAAGAACCTAGTTTGAGACAAGATGCATTAACATTCAACTAGTTTAAACTTGGAAATTCGATGGGTAGTCAAGACAGCATACTTGTGATGCATTCAGCTCTGGGAGACCAGGTGCACCAAAACGGCGAGGCAATGCACTGCGAACTGTTTGATTCTCAACCTCATGGCCCAACAAGTGATGGTATATATACCTGAAGAAGGAAACTGGCATTATAAAGACGTTCAAAAATGGCAATCCATGTTCAATACACAAGAACTCTACACTGACAGTACCAAGACAACGGAAAAACAGGGATATATACCAGCTCAGTATTAATATACAAATACACAGTGCTAGCACATTACAAGCAAATGATAACTACCCTCTAATAGTAACATTAGTTTGTATAAGATGATAAGATGTTGCTAGCATGCCTAATCTTAGCCCTACTTCAAATAGAGAGAAATAAAAACAAAATGAGACAAACCAAAACATGATTCACATCCAGTTCTCATTGTCTTGTGTAACAGTAAATAAAAAAAGCGCAAACAAAATTGAATCAGCCAACCTACCCACTGACACTGGTTTCATCCACTGCAAAAGTTTTCATTGCTCCCTGCATCCGGTCAAAGCTTGTACTCTTCCAAACAAAATCAACACTAAAACCATGGTTCATATCAACAGGAACTCCCTGCATACAAATAACAACACTAAGCATTAGTGTCAACATAACTTAAAGAAAATCAGAAGTGAGAAATCAAGCACATTAGCATCAGAACTACCTGACTAGCACGAAGCTCGAGTGCAACCTCCTCTTGTGCAGTTAGCTTGATCTGAAATAATAGAGAAGTAGCTTAATACCAACATTAGAAGCATTTAGTCATGTGTTGTCTTCCTTTGAGAATGTAAATCACCTATTAATACCGGAATAAATTGAAAATAATTAAAACTTCAAGCATTGATATCAGAAGAGAGCTGCATACCACGTGCCCAACTGACTGCCATGCTGGATGAGCTGCATCTCCAGAATAGCGCAGTCGCAACTCATCACCAGGTACAAGGCGCAACTCATTGTCCTCCTATAAAATCAGCAGTTCAACTTCCTTGAAATGAGAATACAGATAGAAGCACACAAACAACAGAAATCAAGCAGCACAAGGCAGAAAAAGAAAGGACAGTAATAAACTAAACTAAGACCCATGTTTCTAAACAAGCAGGAAACTAATACACTACACTAAGCCCAACGTTTCTAAACAACTAGGAGAAATAGAAGGGAGAAGATGTCGCAATTGGCAATAAAATTTAAAAAATGAGAGAGCAAAAGCAAAAGAGTAAGCACCTTGGGAAATACAAAATATGCAACACGCTTCTTGTTAAGGCCAATATCCCATCGAATAGTGACATTATCCTTGCTTTGAGACTCTTTCATCATCTACAGGAAAATAGCATTATAAGAAGCTGCTTAATCTTTTGAAGTGTTGGAGATGGATTTTAAGGTGAGAACAATAAAACCTAAAAGGGATTAGGAAAAGAGGAGGTGCATACTTTATCATAGTCAGCTTCAAGCTTAATAAGTGGAGCAAATACATTTTGATACTGCAAAAAAAGAAATTGTCAACTCATCTGCAGAGAGCCATACTTAAATTGTTGTATTTCATGTTAAATATCGAACCTAATTTAACAACTATCATTAAATCAGGCACCTGATATGCATCTTCATACTTCAATGCTACAGGCTGAGGTTCATCATCAACACCAGGCTTCTCAAGATCTTCAAGGGTGGCATCAGGATTTGTTTTCCAAAGTTCTTCTACTTTATTTATTTGTTGAGCACTAATTTGGCGTGCCCTCAACTGCTCCTGTTCAGATGGGATCTGCAAAATACAACATATAACAATGTTCTAGAAATAATAGAACCCTTTACTGATGAATAGGAAACTACCAACCTTCACAAGCCACTGTAGAAAACACCTATCATCAATTAGGGGGCACCACTGGCTCAGGTCCCAGTTCATGTCCTTCAGTGCATTAACATTCAAGCAAGGTTCCCTACAGAGGAGGACAACAACACTTTCTGTCTTGGCTGATATAAATCCAAGAAGAAACACATTTCGGCAACCACAGTTGTAGCACTCAAGTATTGTTTCTCCCAGAGGGCTGTCTTTATGGAGACAGACCTCTTTATGCTTTGCTCGAACCTAAAAGAAGTTCCAATAAAATAAAACTCAATTGAAAAGCAATGTTAAAAATTGCCTCCATACTAAATTCAACTAAAAAGCTGACAGGAAATAGAGAATGGCAAATTTAACTGTTCGGATTCAATTTTGCAGACAGTGAAAATACATAGCATGGGGGCGTGGGGTGACAAATACATTCTGAAGTACAGCACTGAAATGCTTTAGGACATTTGCAAAATTAGAATCCCCAAGTGTAATGGTCATCATGATCTAGAAACCAAAACCAAAACCAATGCCACATTACTAGCTTCCTTGAGACTTCTTCTAAAATATATTCAGTTAAGTTTAAATCTCCAATCATGATTCAGGGTAATTAACATTCAGCTGCAGTTGTCAAATAAATAACATTTTTGTGTCATAACATTGACCTTTCGCATATTTTTAAGTCTAAATACTAAGTGAGATTACCTAATTACTTGACCCCTTGTAAGGAAAAACCAAAGCAACCTGAAACTCTTCAATCCTAGCATCTTGCATTTCCATTCTTCACATATTTCCATAAAATGGATTTTCTTTAACAGCTCAACATTTATTAAAAACTAATCACTTCAATTTCAATTAAATTCAAAAAAGAGCAAAACCCAATGCGATTCAGCACTTTCCTACATGGCCAAAATCCCCCCTCCCCCATAAAAAAAAAAAGCCCAAATCAATTGCCCTAATTCAAAACAAAATACCGCACAAAACTAAATGGAGCCAAATTTAAAGTTTAACTCACTCTGAGAACTCATATTTTCATTCTTAGCATCCTTTAAATTCAAGAATAACATGTTCTACAAGCTACAGCCTAATCAGAAGTCACTCCAATTTCAATCCCAGGAATAAAAAATAGAACCACGCGAAAATCAAACAAAAGAAACGCACAAACCACACTCACCAGATGATTAACAATATGCGAACCAGAGGTATTCCCTCTCGAATTACAAAACCACTTTCTACAGGACGGCACATTACACCTCACTACACACGCAGGATTCGAAACCCCACAGTACCTACACGCGTGCTCCGTAAAATCCCCTTTCCCAAAATCATACCCATCATCATCTCCCGTCTCTTCAAAATTCAACCCTCCCATACTCGCCACTAACCCCTCCACCACCCCCTGGGTCCCACTATTCGCTCCTCCACGCGCAGCAGATTTTGACGCAGCAGGAGACGCAGCAGGAGAATCAGAGTGGTGATCGGAATTGGAAGCGGCGGCACGGTGGTCGGATGAGGTAGGGTCTACGGAGGAGGATGTGGCGGCAAGCGAGTCGGAAGGAGTGGGCCAGTTCACCGGAGAGCGGAATTCGGGGTAGTCAAAATCGGATTCGCCTTGTGTGTTGAATTCAAGGAAGGTGTAGGCGTCTGTTGCTGTGTCTGGCTGCGACGCCGTTTCGTATAGGCTGTCGTCTTGGGCATCCATTGTGATTACCAGGGATTTTGATCCGATTAGGCTTTTTTTTGTTAGGGTTTGGAGAGCGAAATGCGAAATGGTGATGAATGGGCGAGGAGAGTTTTTATTCGGGTGTTGCAGGGAGGAGGAGAAAGTGAAAAGAAGCGCTACGCGCGCTGGTTTAATTGGGATGAGAAGTGTGGGATCTTAGGGTGAAGGGCACTGTGAGATGGGAGATTTGGGGAATGGATGGGCATGTGAGATGAGTGAGATGGACTTTGGATACGGCAATACGTTTGCCGTACTGAGCCGGAGCGCGTGGGACTTTTATAGCAAAGGGGCTCATTACAGTGATGTTGTGGAGAAGTTAGACAGTTTTTTTTTTTTCTTCGAAAATTTTGATTTTCTTTTATTTAAATTAATTTTTTTATATTTTAAAATTATTTTAATATATTAAAACCAAGTAAAAATTATTATAAAAAATAATTGATATTACAATATTAAACATTAACTTGATATTATCAAGGAGTAACATATGATTGTTGATCAGAACCCTTTTGATGTTATAATTGCCATTTCTTTTTAAAATATTTTTTATTTAAAAATATATCAAAATAATTTTTAAATTTTTAAAAAAAATTTATTAAAAAAATAGGGATAAAAACTGTCAAATAATGAAATTAGAGAAATATGAAATTAAAAAAAAACTAATTTTATAAATTATTTTAAATAAAATAAATAATAATCAAAAGAAATGAGATCAAATTTGATAAATAAAAAATTAAAAAAAAATAATTTCATAAATTATTTTAGATAAAATAAGTAGCAATAAAAAGAATAGAGATCAAATCATAGAGATAAAAGAAATAACAATCAAAAGAATAAAGACCAAAGTAAATAAAAAAATTAAAATCTAAAGGATTTAATTGAAAAATAAATAAATAAATGATTAAAAATAAAATATATAACAATCAAAAGATAACAATTAAATTTGATATAATCAGTAAATAACATAATATTTTTTAATTTTTCATAATTTTTAGAAAATGTATTCCAACTAAAATAAAATAAATAAAAAACATTTTCATGAAAATTATATCAAAATTTTCTTTAACTATAAAAAAAAATTATTGACCAATAATTTTAATAATAAATAAATAATAAAAAATTTGAAAAGTAATTTTAAAAAGATTAATTTTCAAGAAATAAATGAGGCTCTAATAGGTTATAGCTATTTTTCTATTCATTTTCAGGTATTTTTACCTTTTCATTGCAATAAAAAGAACTTAAAAATATATTAGTTATCCAAAAAAATAAAAAGAAATATTTTTGAAAAATTAAAAAATAAAAAGCATCTCCAACGCATGAGGCAAATGAAGAGCCAAATGCTAAATATTATACTTTTAGCTTTTATTTTTTCAGTTTTTTCATTCCAACACATCACCGAGACAAATAACTATTTTAGATTTGTTTGTTGGCAAGCCATTTCTACATTTAGAAATGGCTAAAATAAATAATTGTTGGCCAACGGCTATTTTTATAGTTTTTGGCCATCAACTCTTTTTTTTTTCTTTAAATGCAAGAGAAATTTTCTTTAAATGCAGGAGAAAATAACTTGTAGTTTTAAAATTTTGTATTATGCCTCACCCTTCTCTCAAATTTAGAAAAACAATAATTAATTATTCTCCGATTAATTAATAACATTGGTTGTGTTAATTAGCTGAAATTAAAATATATGTTTGTTTAAAAGTTTTTTCTATTTTCTCTTTTATATCTCTTGATTTTTTAGATCTTTTATTGTTAATTTAATATTTGTGATGATTTTTATTTCTTTATTATTTTATGTTTTTATTACAGGTTAAGGAAGACAATTTTTATTTATGTTGTTATCTTTGATAAAATTGGAAGGAATTAATAATGGTAGTTGATATTGATAAAAAGATAGAGTGACATATTTAAAATTTATTTTTGATTGTCTGTTTTAATTTGAGGTCAATTATATTTTGTTTTGTTGAAAATGTAATTAAATCAGTATATCACTTCTCTTTTATTTTTCAAAAAATGGTCAAATTGTTATGTTAAAGCAAGTAGGATGCAATGTTTATTATTAATTTGCATGTATGGAAACTACAAATTGAAATTAAGTTAATGCTTTGTTTAGCAAGGTAGAATCCATTATCCTATTAAAACAAATTGAAATTGTGGGAACAAATTTGATACTTAAACAAAAAAACAGCTTTGTTTTCTTTTTTCACGATTCATATTCAATTCATATTCATGAAGTGTGGATTTTAAAATTTTGGCACCCAAAGTTCCTTTATTTTTTATCATTGTTTTTAGGTTTTGACATTTTGGTCCTATACTTTATTTATTTTATATTTTAATCCCTGAATTTTATAGGGAGATAAAATAATAAAAAATCAATGAAGAAGAGAGAAAGTGATTGGTTATCTATATTCCAGTAATAAAAAAAGCCGATATTGATCTCAACAAATTCTATTTAACAGCGGGAGTTTTGTTTATTTGTTTTTTATCCATCATATTATTGAAAAAGGTAGATAAAGGCTTGGAGTTTTTTTATCCAAGATGATTTTTTTTTTTTGTGTTTTTTATATATTAATTTTTGTAGTTTAAATATGGGTTTATTGAGGTTTATGGGTTTTTTCTTAGGTGTTTTTATATAAAAACAACGGTGAAAATAGCTTTGATGAATCCAAAAAGTAGAGAGTTGACTTCTGATCGCGTGACGTGGTTATAATATTATCAATAGATGACACATGGTTTATCCATTTAAAACAAAAGGGAAAAAAATATTGGCCAAGCATGTAGGTTTGACTTTAAAGCCCGCGCGTCTAGCTTTCTCTTTAATGGCTTTAGAAATATACCAAGCATGTTAGCCCACCCAGGCTTAGGAGCTTTGCTTTTTTTTTTTTTCTTCTTCTTTATGTTTTTTTATATATTTCTTCCATCAAGTTTTAACTAAAATTCATTAAAATATATATGGGGTGTTATTTTTTTTAACACCATTTTTTTTTACTTTTTTTTATAGGATTATAACATTGTTTTTATTATATCATTACGAACTCTTTTTGTACACCTTTCATGACCCTTTTTTTCTTAAATTTTATTTTGGTGACTTTCCTGTGTATGTCTAATTTTATCATTGTATAATTAAATAAAAATTTGAATTCCAATCAAGTTCACAACCTTGATCGAGCGTTTAATGAGTTAACCTGAGTTGACCGACTCATTCTAAATATCATCGTTTTAATATTTTAAAAAAAAAGTTAAAACAATATCATCTTAGTATTTGTTAAAAGTCAAATTGAGTTTTAACCAGGTTGGCCAATATGTTTTTCAACCACTAAATTGATTATATCACATCAAGAAATCATAATCGATTTTATTTGAAACCTAGTCTAAGCAAGGCTAGGTCAAGCGATATTGATATCAACATGACTAGGCTAGGTTGCTTTAATAGCATTTCCTAAAAGTTTAGAATTCTAATCCTTAACGTGACTATGATCATGATAAGATGTTATTTATAAAACAAATATTATGATATAAAATTGCTAAAAAAAATAAAATCAATCACATTAATAAGATAAAATTGCTTTAATTAGATAAATACCTTTTCTTATCATTACTTCAAATTACCCAAAAAATTTTTGACACTTGTTCTAACTGCTCTTGACTTTTTTTTAAAAAAAAAGTAAAACAAAAAAATTATATTTTTATAAAGAAAAGACATATTAATAAGAAAATGAGAAATTATACTAGCAAAGTATTTTGTTTCATTTAAATTTAAATTATTACTATTCTTATAAAAATAATTATTGTCATATAATTAAATTTTTTTTTTTGAAAGGCTCAGTGTAACATGAAGGTAAATATTTTAATCTGCATGTATCTTCAACTTCTTATCCTAGTCTTTAGTTAGCATTACCAACTCTTTTTAATATTTATTTGTGGAAATATTTCTCAATTTATGTTATTAAACACATGCATCAATTTCTTATTCCACAATTAATTCTTTTATGCTAGAAAATGTGTTGACAACATTTATATATTTTTTTGACGAGCAGTGAAGTGTTGGTTATTTAACTAAATCTAACAAATACACCTAAAAAATTAAGGTTGTTATTGTTCATATGAATTGTAACTGAATTTTTCTTTTACATTTCAATCATCAAACTTTTTTAATTGCAATTTCATTATCCCAAGCTAGATTAACATGGTTTTTTAATTTGAATCTTCTCGCTCACACAAATATTGCAAAATAAGATTTATTTATAGTTAAAAATAGAAATTAAAAAAATAAATATCAAATTTAACGAACAAAACAAAGCAAACTCCATTATGATATTGACATAGAAAATTTCAATTTATTCCCTGTTATTTTCATTATATCTATTATTTAGTCCTTGGTATTTTAGCATTTCACATTTGGGATCAAATTTTTATTTATCTTACATTTCAATCAAGTTGTGAAATGAAAAAGAAAGTCAATGAAAAATGTTGATGAAAGAGAAAGTGTTGGATAATCCTGGTGTTAATAGGCTGAACTATTTTAGAGGAGATCAATGAAGATACCTTTTAAAATGCCAACAAAAAATAGGCTGGAGTTGTTGATGTTTTGTTATTTGTTTATTTATTTTAAAAGGGATTAAAAACTACATTTATTTTGAAAACATATTTATAAAGGTTTTTAATATGTTTTTTACTTCAAGTAAAAACAATTAAGAAAAATAGTTTTAATGGTCCTAAATCTCAAAATCTATTTTCTTGTGCCAACAAATATTGTAGAGGACAGAAAGTTGTTTTCCATAATCAACAACCTATTGTCTGTGTAAAAAAAAACAGAGCGGATGACATCCGCTCCTTGGAAAGAAAAAATTAAGATTCCAAGCCTAAGTGTGCGTGCCTAGATCCCAGGCCCGTACGTTGTCGAAATCTTAGTCTTTTTACCTTATCATTTTAATTTCTACATAACTTCTCTCCCAAAGCTTATCTTATTCTTGTGCTTCAGTTGCTACAGTATATGACTTTGTTCTCGCACTTTTCACCTGTTTTCTTTCTTATTTTCTTTTCTGCGCAACAGCTATGTTGGGTTTTATCCTATTTTTATTGCTATATGTTTTTGGTGCACTGCAAAGGGGACAATAAAGCTAGTAATTATGTAAACAAAGGCCGCGGTAGTTTACTATCTTGTTTCTGCGTTTGCCGCGTAAAAAACATAAAAAAATATTTAATAACACATCAAACTATATTTTTTATTATAAAACTCACTAAAAAATTAAGTTTAAAATATAATTTTTAAAAAATAATTTTTACATGTTTTTATAACTAAAATTCATAAAATTTTATTTATTTTTATATTTTAAAAGTATTTTTTAAAAAATATAATTTTTTACTTCAAATTAATATTTGTTTTATGTTTTCAAATTATTTTAATACGTTAATATCAAAAATAGTTTTTAAAAAATAAATAAAAATTATTTTAATACATTTCCGAGTAAAAAACATTTAAAAAAACAACCGCAACAACATAACTACCTAATATTTTATATATATTTTTTACTGTATATAAACCTTAATCATAATTTTTACCAAACTCATATCTAAACCCAACAAACCATACTCAACTTAAAAAAAACAAAAGCTAACAAGCAGATCACTGTCTATTCTTAGAATAAAATGAATCTTCCAAGGTCTTGTTTTGGGACTGGTTACAAAACAAAACCCTTAAAAGTTTAGAAATTTTCAATTTATCTCGAAGTTTTAAGCATCCCCTTCAAGGAGAGGGGTAGCTTATTATTGCTGCCTAATTGCGTAATATAAAAAATTAATTTGTTTTTGTTTTAATTTTTTAAAATTATTTTAATGTATAGATATAAAAATAAAATTTAAAAAATAATATAAATTATTTTAATACATTTCTGAGAAAAAAAATAGCAAGGAAAATCATGCAATTGGTTTTCTGCGTTGCTTACTGCGCATCAAGCTAAACTGAAAATGGTGCTTTTACGGGAACAACAAGTTTTCAAACATTCATATTTTTTTTAAAACATCTGGAATAGATAAATATTCGCATACTCGGATAACAAAGACAACAAATAAACAGCGCTCCAGTCCGTCCACTGCAGCTGACTTATACCTAGAATCTTGTAGACAATCACCATCTCCATAGTACTGCAAAACGGAATTTTTTTTACCATAAGCGATTGAGTAAATCCTTTTCCAAAGCAGTCTTCATCCTGAAATTTAATATAGTCTGCTCGTGAAAAATAGTGTCTTAAATCATGCAACCAAATAGATGAATGAATAGATTCGAAGTTCTAAATTTTTACATGGGAAAGTAGACATGCAGTAAAGCTTGATTAAAATGTTTTGAGTCTCTGATTCGCTTGGCTCCCCTCTATTTTTTTTCCAGCCCAACTTGTCCAAAATTGGATTAAAAGCTATCTTTCCACCCTTATCCTTCATGTTTGGCCGTTAAAACCCCATCTAAACAGGCTGTTATATTCCAAGAGAAGGGCTTTCAATTCCTCGGGATAAGAAAACACTCATTAGAATTGTTTTGGTAACCAAATGTCATCTAAAAATGCAGGGCTGATAAGTGATTATAGATTTTAGTGGAATACAGGGAAAAGATTACCGAATAATAACTTTAGGAGATGCTGGAGTGGGCAGAAACTTTGATTGAAATGAAAGGGCTAAGCAATAACACAAGGAGGTAACATGGTGATGCCCCCCTCTGTCTCTCCCACCAAATTAGATGCACTACACTTTTCATTGATGAGACGGCAGTATCCATAACATATTGATTTACAGCCTAATAAGAAAATTTCAACTCCCCATTTCCATCCACTTAAGCTCAACTCAACTCGCTGATCACATTAGTATGCTACCTATTAAAACTTGCCAAAGCCAAAGCACCTCAAACTTCTGACACTATCAGTTCGATTTCTCAGAAACTCGTGCCAAGAGGAACCTAATAGTATTATGCTATCCAGCCACGAGTAAAAAGCAAGCGCTCAAGTACGTGCCCGAACCACCTTATTAACAATATCTGAGATAAGAAATATGCGTTGACAGATACAATGCAGAGAAGGGACAGTGAAGCAAAAGACACAATGAGTGTTTACGCTTTTCCCAGGATATTGCCCACAGGTTCAAATCGAAAAGGTATAAACGAAAAAGACAAGGATTAGAGTGTTTGACTTGAACTTAAAGAATGAGAGGTTACCTTTCGTAACTAGACATCACTCATCATCTTCATGACGGCGTTTCCTGATCTTCTTCTCAGAACGCTTTGTATCTCTTCCCACCCGAGGATCATCAGAGCCAGAGGCATCAGGATCAGACAAAGATGATGCCTTCCTGCTCTTCTGCTTGTGCCTTCGACCAGAATGCTCATGCTCATCTGAGTCAGAATCATCAGAATGCCGATGACTTCTCCTTCTCCTCTTTTCCTTCCTACTCTTCCTCTTACGGCGTTGCCGATCATCCTCTTCATCTGATGACTCGTTCTTCTTCCTCCTTTTCTCCTTCCTACTCTTCCTCCTATCCTCATCCCCGTCCTCTGAATCGCTACTTCCCCTCTTCTTACTCCTCCTTTTCTTCGACCTTCCTCTCTTCTTCCTCCCAGAATCTGAACCATCGTCATCAGAGTCCTCCTTCTTCCTAGATGACTTCCCCAGAGTACTACTCTTCTTCTTACCATACCTTTCAGCAATAATCTTCTCAATCTCCGAATCCACCTCAGAATCCGAAGTCTCACTCTCATCCTCATCATCCTCGCTCTCCTCACCCTGAACCACTCGTTTCCCATTCCCTTTTATCTTCTCCAACCCAGACAAAACCGCAGCCTGAACTGCTTCCGCATCCTTCTCTTTATCACCATCCTTGACACTCACAAAATTCCTACATTGAAAGGCAAGGTGGCCTACACGACCACATCTTTTACAAGCACCACGAGCCTCATCAGCATTGGATGAGGTAATACGGGCAAGCGCCAGGAGACCCTGAAAGCTGGCATAAGCATTCTCACCTTCAGGCTCAGCGGTGGTGGACTTCTCCTGGGATGATTTTTTGGAGTCATCCTTGTTAGGTGCATAGGGGTCATACCCAATTGCACTCTGCCATATACCGTGAGTCTGCAGGGCTGCACTACTGTGCACCCTGTTGTTCGCCGGCATGCGAACTCTTCCTGCTGTCGCCGGCATCTTGAAATATAGAAATTGATCTGCGATAAACGAATAGAATAAACAAAAACTAATGAAATTTTTTGAAATTCCAATTGAAAACCTAAAATAGGGCTTGTGATTTCAAAAAATAAAACTGTTAATTAACCTATTCCCAAAAATCTAACTAAATCTACGTATTCAAACCCTAAAATATGCAATCTACTCAATCACAAGGAAGGAGGTGTTGATCGCTTACCAGATTAAAAGGTGGAGAGAGGCGTTGACCGCCACAAGCGAAGGGGTGTGACGCGTCGGTTGGCTATCAGAGAGAGAGAGAGAGAGATGGGGTTGGGGGAGCCTGCAGGAATTTGAGAATGAATGGGGAGAGAGAGAGAGAGAGAGAGAGAGAGAGCAATTTTAAAAGAGGTCCTTTTCTAGTTCTGAGTCCAAAGCGGCGCGTTTCATAGTTTCTGGATAACGCTGTCTAATGAATTGTTTGACTATTATTGTATTGTTTTTTTATTTAAAAAACAATACTATAATGCCTAAATAATATTTTTAAAAATTAAAAATATACAAAAAAAATATTAAAAAATTATTTAAAAATAATAAAATAAGCAAGATAAAAAATCATAGAAGAAAGATGTTAATTGAAACATAAATTAAAAAATTATTAAAAAATATATCATAATCTTTAAAAAATAAGAGAAAATTAATATTAAAAAATAAAATCGAAAAAAGAATAAGCTAGAAAAGAAGGTGTTGACCCACTTTAATTTCTCAAACTTGTGACCCGAGTCATTAGACCAGAAGAACCATAAAAAAAAAATCATAAAACTCAATTCACAACAAAACAAACACTTAATGATGAAGTCGGGAAAAAAAATATTACACAAAAGGATTTAAAATAAAAAATTGTGATTAAAAAAATGATGGTGAAAATCAAAATAAAAAATAAACAAGAGGGAAATAATTCTTTTTTAGAGTGTTAAATTGAAAAGAAAAACTACTTTAACAAAATAAAAAAAACAAAAAAATGAGGACTAAATTGAAAAAAATAATATACCATAAACTTTGATTGAATGGTAAAATTAAAAACCAATAAAAATTTAACAAAAAAGCTAGTAAAAAAAATTACAATTCAAAAGAAAAAAGTCTGGATTGGAAAAAAATAAGATATAACAAATTATAATTAAATGATTAAATTGAAAGCAAACAAAACTTTTATAAAAGTGACATGAAAAAAAATAAAAATAAAAATAATAAGACTAAAATGAAAACACCAAAAATAAAGAGGACCAACATATACTTGTAGGGGGAGGATAGAGAAAAAAAAAAAAAAAAAGATCACCAGCAACAAACTATTCATTTGTCATTAATAAGTGCTGCACTAAGAGTAAGAAGACACAATGACGCTTCTAACAACACAGTAAAAAACATAATTATAGCCATCATGAATTGCCTACATACTGGAGTGTGGACAATATGCATCAACAACTTTTTAGATTGAAAAACTAATAGATTAATGTTAAAAGATCAAAACACCTTCCAATAATATTAAATTATTAATAATAAAAACTTTGTGAAAATATAAAAATATTTGTGCGTCAATGACTTAATTCTTTCTGATTTAAAGGGAAAAAAATATGTTTTAACTATTTTTTTAAAATGAAAAGATAGAAATAACTTTGGCTAAAAAAAATTTAGATTTAGAAAGTAAGTTAGTGATTTTAATGTTCAAAAGGTGGAAAAACACATATACCCTTGAACAATTATTTAATGATTAATAAGTTATTGAAAAAGATTAAATTCACCCAAATCTAAGGCATTCATTTTTATTTTTTATTTCAAAGGTAAAATTATAATTTCATTGTTGAAGTGAATAGTAATATGTGTGGATGTACAGTAATTTCATGCGATTTACAGTTTTTTGTTAGTGTTAGATGGTGTTTGGCTATGCTGGTGCGATTGATGTTTTAAAAAAAGCAGCGTAACATATGTTTGGTTAACCACGAACCACAATTTATTTTTACGTGGGTCCCATTATAAACTATGGTTCAATTACAAAAAGTGAAAAGCAATTATCTTTTGCTTTTAATGCGTTTCTCCTCTCTCTTATCACCGACAATTTACAATAACTTTCCCAACTGCTCTTACAGAACATTAACCCAGTTTCTCCAATTTCCCAACGGTCACAACAAAAATCCAAAATTGTTCTGAAGGTTGTTGTAGATCAATGTTACAATTGATCTAAATGCCCAGGTTAACTTTCCCTATACGGTTCCTTCATGCATTTCACCTCTCTCTCACCACCAAACCTTCACAGTAACCACGGATTACGGTCCTCAACCTCCATAAATTTTTTTGTTCGGTTGCAGATCAATGTTGCATTGATGAACTAAAAACCCCAAATTCCTTCCCCAAACTGTTCTCCTCTCTCTTTTCTTGCTATAACCCCATTTTTATTTTGCCTTAAAACCACCAACGCCAGAGCAAGCTTCTTCCCCCCTGTCCATTCAAACACAAACCTTCACCGATCTGTCCTTCTATTATTACAATTGCAGAAAAAACCAAGAGATTTGTGCTGGGAAAGGTCCACGAATGAGATACCAGTAAGTATTGTGCGTTCCCCTTGTCAATTTTGTTTAACATGTTTCTCAAAATCTAATTTCTGTAATGGGTCTTTATTGTTTTTGATTTTGCCTGCAGCATCGTGGGGGTTTGCAGAACAAAAAGAGAGACTGAGGTAAGTTCCTGCCTTATCTCCATCTTCATTTTTATTTTTTTAGATGAAAAATTTCATGTCTGTGCTGCTGCATGCTTGATTACTATTAACAACACTGCAATTGTTGAAGTGATCTACAAATTTCATTGTTGTTGCTGCTTGTGTTTTATTTACTATGCTTTCATCAAATTTTTTAAATTTATAGCAAATTTTATTTCTTCTTCTGCTTCTCTTCTGCTTTGCATGTGTTTTTAATTTTTTTCTACTTGAAAACCTGTATTTCTGTGATGCTTCTCTGTACTGTGTTACCCATGTTAATTTTGTAGTAATTGTAGCTCAAAAGTGATGACTCTGTGCTCTAGTCAAATATTGAGATGATACTTAGACCCATAAACATATCCCTCGACACATTAGCTGTCTTTCATTGCCAATTCTTTCAGTTACTCCACAGTGAGCTATTTGTTTATGTATTTTATAATTATGATTATGATTATGTTGCTGTTGTTGTTGCTGTTGCTGTTATGTACTTGTGTCCGAAAACTGAAAAAGTTTATTACTTATCCTGCCTTATCTAACTATGTGTATAATAAGAGCTTGATTGTGTACTTACAAGTTGATATTGTTGATTATGATGGTATGAATTTAGGTGGTCAATAAATCTTCTCTTCATAATACGTAGTTTCCAATTACTTCTAGGTACTTTCCATGTCAATAGATTCTGTTCTGTTTGTTTTTTCCCTCTGTTTTTGTCTTCCAAACAGCATGATGGCAATGAAGTGTTACTTGATAATTCAAATATTATTATCATGGCTGAAACTGAGTTTTCTGAACAGTTGAAAATTAATGGGTTTCAATTAGTTTTCATTATAAATTAACGTGAACATTCTCATTCAAATACATGCATGGTTAATGTTTGTTGCTAACCACACAGCTTTTGTAAATGTTGAACATTGAGTGTTTATTATTGTTTTAGTCCATGGTTTATGTATATGCCACATTTAATTGATATCATTTATTGATTTCAAACCTTTGTTAAATGTGTTAAAAGATATCATGGAAGGTCTTGAATCTTTTGATAAGGCTTCTTGGACAAAGAAAATGGTGCATATATTTTGTGATATATGCATTAAGGCAATTGATATAGGAATAAGACCTAATACTCATTTCGATAAAACAGGGTGGAAATTTATTATAACATCATTCAAAGAACGAACTGGCCATGCATTCACTAAAACACAATTGAAAAACAAATGGGATGGATGCAAAAAAGATTGGAGGATATGGAATAAGTTGGTTTCTGAAACTGGTGTTGGCTGGAATAGTGAATTAGACACAATTGCAGCTAGCGATGAGTGGTGAAAAGAAAAAATTCAGGTACATTCCTTGTATCCTAACAATTTCTTTTATTATTGTCAAATTCCAACCCCAAAATTTTACTAGTCTTGATCCTTCATTACTTGATTTAATTTATATGCAAGAAATTAAAGGAGCTAAAAAATTCAGGCATGTCGGTATTGAGCCATCTTTGAAGAATAAATTTGACCGAATGTATTCCAACATTGTCGCAACTAGAGCATTTGCATGGGCTCCTTTATCAGGTTTACCTTCTGGCAATGATGTTGATCCTGGTACAAGCAATACCGACATTGATGATGATGGTTTGGAAGAGGGTAGCTATGATTCGGAGGAAGATGTGATTCTAGATTTCCAAACTGATATGACTTGAATGGTTGGAGGGATAAATATATCTAACAGCAGCAATACAAAAAGTTATGGCAAAAGAAAAGAACGGGATCATTATGATGTGCGAGGTAGAAAGAAGAAAACATCCGGAATTGGTGTTCAGCTGCTGACAAGGTGCAATCATCTACTTGAAAGTATGTCGACTAAGAGTGATTCGACGTCTGTTAATATGGATCGTGAAGGCTGTAGTATTCACGAGGTGATGGTTGAGCTGCACTCAATTTCTGGAGTTTTAATTGAAGATGAGTTCCACGACTTTGCTACGGAGTATTTGAGTGTAAAAAGAAAAAGAGAAATGTGGGCTAGTATGGGTGATAAGGAGCAGAAGTTGAGATGGCTGCAACGAATGTATGCATGCACTAAACGTGCTTAGCTGACATGGTATCACTACATTTTCTTAACCGTTAATCAATTAACTATGTTCACTTGCTTAATGTATTTATACAAGTTTATTTTATTATTGCAGAATAATGGGATGCTGGTTTTAAAAAAGAGTTTTTTTTCTATTGTTGAAGTTTAACCCGAGTCATTGTATTCTTCCACAATTCGTGTTGAGATATATGAGCATTTTTATTTGCGGTAATTAGTTTATTGTTGTATTTATATTTAACTGCTTTTCGGAAGCTAATATACTTGTATGAGGATATTGTTAGTTTTTAATGCTGTATTTTATCAATGAATTAAAACTGTCACTTCTGTTTTTATTAATGTTAGATGGTTGACCATTGGTTTGAATTTGTTGGTAATTTTCCTTCATTGTGTTATTCCCTGAAGGTGTTGAATATTGAGTGTTGCTGTTAAAATGCATGTTCTATTATAATATACAATGTGCAGCCTTGTTTATTTTATTTTATGCCATGAGTTGATGGGAGTTGCTGCCTTGTGTGTCTAGTTGTATTTGTAATAAACCATGTGCAGCTACTGTGTGAAATGTTGGTGTGTTTTCTTTTCTACCATAAGGTGACGGGAGCTGCAGCCTTGTGTGTGAAACAGTATTCATTGATATACCATGTGCAGCTACTGTGTGAACATTTGTTTTTTTTCTTTTTCTGCTGTGAGTTGATGGGTGCTGCATGATGATAAGAAAGCTATAAGTAATTGAGCTACCATGTGCAGTTACTGTGTGGTTGTGCAGTATGATAAAATGCATTTGTTTTCTTTTCTGCCGTGAGAATTGATGGAAGTTGATGCCTTGTTTGTTAATGCTATTCATTGTTGTTAACACTCCAGTTTCAGCTATTGTTTGGAAATTAGATGTGAATATTGTCTCAGCTATTGTGTGTATGGGAGCCAATGTATGAAATGTATGTGTATGTGTATGTGCTGCTGTAAATGTTGTTTGAGCTGTTGGAATTGTCCAGTTATAGCGTTGCTGTTGGAGTTCATATATATATAATATGTTTATTTTATGAGGTGTCAATTGAATCTCCAGTTACAGTTCTTGTAATACAATATTTGTTGCTTTTTAGATGATTTCTGTACATGTGGGTGTGCACTGACATGGTGATAGGAATAGGAAAAAAAATGGGCTAAGGAATCTTGAATAAGAAAATAAGAACAAAAGGTTAAAAAATACATGTCAGAATATATTAGCTGTAAAATTAACATTATATGTTACTTTTACAGTATACATGTGATAATGTACTTGTAAAAGAGACGTAAAAAGCAGTGAGTTTTTTCTATATAAAGAGGATTGTTTGTAAACCAACTTTCAAAGCTCTTTTTTGCTTCATAACAAATCTTTCAAACCTCAACTGCATTTCATACAAGCAAGTGGAACACTGTTTTTATTGGCTTTACAAGTGTGAAAAAACTTATGTTGCACCAACTATTTGATACTTCTTTTTTATTGAATGATATTTAATTATTTAAATATTTTTATTAACAACATATTTTTTTTTGTTTCCATGTAATTGAAGTTATGGATGATTCATGGTTTAATGACATATTTAATGGGGATTTTGATGGCAATTATGATAATGTAATGAACCGAATTGTAGACCACATTAATTATCCTAGTTGTGAAGGTAGTGGTGCCTCATTTTTTGGTGCTGGAGATGACAGTGATGGAAACAACATCAACGGTAGTAACGATGATGTGATGATGACGTTGACGATGACAATGATGGTGATGATGCATTTATTATAAGGAGGCATTTTGATATGAAAAACTTAATTATATGCACAGCTGGAGCTATAAACATGTATTATATTAATTATATATAAAAAGAACCATGTATGGTTTTGTATAACACAGGGATGCGTTGGTTGATGGAGGTTTTAAGAGGTCATTGGAAACTAAGTGTTAACATATTCAGGATGGACGCAACTACTTTGTTGAGTCTGTGCACTGAATTAGAAACACATCATGGATTAAAACTGTCAAGAAGAATGAGCGTTATTGAAAATGTGGTAATGTTTCTATTTACAATAGCAATTAGGGCGTCAAATAGACAAGTGCAGGAAAGATTCCAACATTCAGGTGAAACTATTAGTAGATGTTTTAAAGAAGTGCTTAAATCATTACGTTTGTTTGTTGTGGAAGTTATAAAACCAATAGATCCACAATTTATGAGCACACCAAGAGAAATTGCTATGAATCCTAGATTTATACCACATTTCAAGATAAGATGAATTTTTGTATAATTAATTAGTTTAATTAAGTTGTTCAAAGGAGTATGAAATATGTTATAAATGTTTATGAGTACTTTATATTTTTGTGGCCTGTAGAATTGTATTGGTGCAATTGATGGAACACATATTCGTGCCTGCATACCATCTGCAAATCAAATTCCATTTATTGGAAGAAAATGTGTACCAACACAAAATGTCATGGCCGCTTGTAGTTTCTACATGCAATTCATGTTCGTGTGGGCAGGATGGGAAGGTAGTGCACACGATACATGTATTTTTATTGAGGCTATTGACAATAGCAATATCAAATTTCCAAAACCTCCGGAAGGTTGTGATTTTGACTAAATTGAAGATTTGGTAATTGAAGGAATATAATTTTTTTAAGTTTTGTTTAAAATTATCATGTTGTTATTTTTTGAAGGAAAATACTTTGTGGCTGATGCTGGATATCCAAACAAGTATGGATATTTGGGTCCTTACAAAGGCGAGAGATATCACTTCCAAGAATTTAGGCGTTGTGGACTACCAAGTGGTTGGAAAGAAGTATTTAAGCGTGCATACTCGTCACTACGTAACGCGATCGAACATTCTTTTGGGGTATGGAAACAGAGGTGAAAATTTTTGCAAAACATGCCTACTTATCCATACAAAACACAAGTTAAGATTGTAGTTGCATTAATGGCATTACATAACTATATTAGAAGGAGATTGCAGGATGATGCAGTTTTTTCTGAGTATGATCGCAACCCAAATTTAATTCCAGATGACTTTTTACCTGATATTGTTCAGGCTTCGGCCGTTCAAGGCTCACAGAGACCTTCAAGTATGAATTTTGTACGCGATGGAATTGCAAATAGTTTGATGAAACAATAAAGGAGTACATTAATGTATAATGATTTTTCATTTTGTTATGTAATATGTTTTGAAATTATATATATGTGTGTCTATATATGTCCTTTTAATTAATTCAAATCAAATATAAAACACAAAGCATATTAACTAAACACAAGAAATAATTATTATTTTTTAACCACAGTTTTAAAACACAAAACTGTTTTTTTCCAACCACAATTTCAACCATAGTTTTTTAACTAAACACAAAAAACTGTTTTTTAAAAAACTACAACTTCAACCACAGTTTTAACCAAACGCCAATTTTTTTTAAAATCAACCTCAATAAAAGTACTTTTTATTAAACTATTTTTTTTAAACCACAACCACAAAAACTACCACAATACCAAACACACTCTAATGTTTTTATCAGCACAAAGGAATCACGTACTGTGTCTCAATCGGAAGCTTAAAACCATTTACATGTATAAACAAAATAAACCGACTAAAGTAAGGTAGAGATCAAAACGAAGCACGTTTTCTCTTCCTTTGTTCTTCGCTTCCTCTTCTTAGTAACTCCTCACAAATAGCATTTCAAACCTCGATGCTTCCACCAGAGATATAACAAACCGAACCTGCAAAAAATACGCAGAGGATTCCATGACTTTAGTTAAATTCTCTCCAATCAGTTCCTGTCAGTCATGCTACAAACCTTAATGAACTAGAGATAATTAGCATGGAAGTAGCTCGAAGTTGTGTGAAATTCTAGTTGTTTTTTAAAATATTTTTTATTTTAAAATATATTAAAATAATAATTTATTTATTTTTTAAAATTTATTTTTAACATCAATAAATTAAAATAATCTGAAAATATTAAAAACATATTAATTTAATGTAAAATAAAAAAAATAATTTTTTAAATATTTTTCAAAAACACATACAAAAGATAATGTCAAACACTGCTAAAACAAACACCACAGTTTCAACCGTCATCTACTTGTCGAGCACCGGAACTTTTGAGTTTTGACCTCCTTGCCTTGGCTTGCGGATTGTTTGGAACTATGTACTTTAGTTTTCAACGGTTACCAACCACTTTGGTGATGATCTCTTTTCACAATGTGCACACATCACCCATCGATGTCTATCAAAACAAAATTTCCGACTCCTCGCTTTGATCGAGCTAGCAATTATCCTTGCCAGCTTTTAGCGACCCAGCCTTTCCTTACACATGGTCATTTGAGTGATTCTATCAGGATGACAAAATTATGCTGTAATGTTATATTTGCAGCAGTTTTACATGCCCCAACAGCACTACAAATACACCCATGAATGCTCTGAATGACCACAAACATGTCGCCTATGGCCAGTTTAAGGTGGCAAAAGGTGATGGCGCTTTGAAACCGTACTTATGCTAGAGGTCCTGAAGAATTGGGCCTGTTGTATGGCGGCCGAATCTTCTTTTAAAAGCTAAAACATTAGCTTGATCCTATAGTGCAAGGCCAGGACCTGACAACTTCAATGACAATCATAATTTTAACCTGGTCTAAGAGCATACATAATTAAAATCACAATTGAGACTTTTGGGAGGGGGGAGTGCCGTTGATATCCGCCACAGACCCATCAGGCCATCTAGTTGCTGAACTCAGAGGAGGAAGAAATCATAACTACAATATGCATGTGTTGCACGGAGAATATTATTAGGTCGTTTGACATAACAAAGAAAGAAAAGTCTATTGAAAACTGTAATTCCACTGCATATCCCACAACCTATGACCCTATAACCAACCTAAGAAATACAAGAATATCCCAGCCACGAATCTTTCTAGTCCTAGTTCTCAACCAATCAAGTTTTACCAAAGAGTTCCCCAGGCACAGAGGAAAAGCTTCCCAAATGGGATGGCAAATAGAAAAGGAAAAGGACAGAAATAAGCCAGTCAGTCATTTACATATTAGTGAAATATTGTTCCAACAGGGACAATCGTACCAATGGTTAAGAGTTTCAAGGTATCAACAAGCACATCCCCCTGCCTGAGGCTGTGTCTGGGATGAAGCTCCACCGGAAGACTTTAGGTTCACATCCACCATGTCCTCTTGCTTTGTTGAAGAAAGTGCCTCCATTCCTGGTAAGGCTGCAGCGATTTTTCGGAACAATGGCTGCACAAAATTTCATCGATGAAGTAAGAGACAATACCAAAAGTAAATAAATATGTAAACTAATAAGTGCTGAATAAAAAAAACAGCAGTCACGTCAAAGGAGCATTGGATCCTTTTTTTTTTTTTTTTTGGGGGGGGGGGGGGGCTGTGGAGTCCAGATGTAGCTCAAATAAGCATTAAATGCATATTATTGGGCAACGATGGACACCTTCAAGAGATGGCTAACTGAAAGATGGGAAGCCCATCCATCAGATTTCCTTCCTTCTCTTTGATATCCCAGACATGTAAGGATCCCTACCATTAGACAAGGTAGGCATCAGGACTATGTCCGGTTGAGACTTCAGAACAGAAGGAAAAAGTTATTTAAATATGTAATTAGAATGGAAGAGCATGATCTTGTATGAGCTTAAGCAAATCAATAAACAGTATTGGAGAATATAGGACCGTTGAGTTCAGATGTAGCTCAAATAAACATTAAATGCATATTATTGGGCAATGATGGACACCTTCAAGAGATGGCTAACTGAAAGATGGGAAGCCCATCAATCAGATTTCCTTCCTTCTCTTGAATATCCCAGACATGTAAAGATCCCTTCCATTAAACAAGGCAGACATTGGGACCATGTCCGGTTGAGACTTCAGAACAGAGGGAAAAGGTTACTTAAATATGTAACTAGAATCAACAAGCATGATCTTGTAACTTAAGCAAATCCAAAGCCAGGTTTGGAGCATGGTTCTTTTATTCAAAAGAGAATGATTAATTGGCCAACAAAATAATTTCTATGCAAGCCTACTTTCTAATAGGTTCACTGAAGCAAAACAAGGCAGAGAAGAGACATAGAACCCATTGCACAACTTCGTGAGGAATTAAAAATGTCATGATCACAAAGATAATGGAAAAAAAAAACCATGCTCGTAATCTACCCTCAATAGATTGAAAAGGAAAAGGCATGCGATGGACCTGCATCTGATTTTTCATTTGGCTCCGAACTTTCCTTCTTTTTTCTTTCTTTTTACCTCTTCTTGGAGAGCATTAGCCATTAACTCATAGAAGATATTAGGCAGAATGATTGTGTTCATTTTAGGCTCATGAAAAACTCAACATCACCAGGAGGTAGTATAGAGGGAGAGCATGAGCTAGAGAACAAACCTTGATATTAAAACCAGCTTTTGCGCTAGTTTCGATAAACATGACGTTAAGGTCACGAGCTTTAGCTTCTCCTTCTTCTATAGAAACTTGCCTGCCAAATCATCCACAGAGCAAAATGTTAGTGGACATGAGGCAAGAAAAATCAAAGACTTAATTGATCAAACTGCAGAAAGGGAAAACATTAAATAATTCAGATCTGTCAGTATTTGTTCCGACCACAAATTTACAAGCCAAAATGAGTGGCTAAGATCAAACAGATCATGGCAGACCAGTAGAAAGTAATTTCAGAAACAGTGCTTTTACTTGTGTGTGTGAGAGATTGTGACCCAGAGTAGACAGAAAGCATCATAAACAAACCACACTGATCATGGCAATACTAACAGTCTAGTGCTATTAAACATTCACCTCTTCTCCACAAGGTCAGTTTTGTTCCCAACAAGGACAATGATGACATCGCTGCCCCTCTCAGTGCGAACCTCTTCAATCCATTTTGAAGTGTTCAGGAAAGATTGCCGACCTAAAACATGGACTATCGAGTTAGGAAACATCCATGAAACATCAATGCCTTATTCCTAACAAATAGTTTGGAAGTTAGTTTAATGTGTATAAGAGGGGGGGAAAGCCAATGAGACTGAATTACAATACAAGCACATAAACGAACAAGTTTATGACTTCACAAAACCAACATGCCAATCAGGGAATTAGCAACGAGACAGGTGAATTTACTTGATCTCTTGAAGTACAAACTTAAGATGGATAGATGACATGGCAGTAAGGAAACAATCACGATGATGATATTGCTTTAAAAAACTGCATACTTGCAACATCAAATACAATGACAGCAACTGAGGAATCTCTAATGTAACTTGGAATGAGGCTTCTGAATCTTTCCTGTCCAGCTGTATCCCTGCAAGCATAGAGATTAGCAGAGAGTCAACCATCCACAAAGGAGAAATTGTCATGAGAAATAGTAAAACACACAAACATAAAAAAAATCAGGATAAATAATACATGCACGTGTTTACATAACTATATATACAAAAAAGTAGGTACGTGTGCATATGTCGAGTGGCTTATGCACAAATATTGCAATCATATTCATGAAAATAGTGACAGTAATATGGACCCTGACATCTACCAATGTGCACATCTCCATTTCTAGCACTTTTAAGAATAACTATCCTTCACAAGGCAGTGCCGCATCAACTCTTGATTTATCTTCCTTCAATGAATTGCCATTCATTCTACTCAATACAAAGCTTATGCCATAATAAAATTTATGCATGTATTCATATGTAAAATTGATCCTCGATGACCACAGCATTATTTTTTGTCTGTTTCACATCATGTAAGTTCCATCGCCTTGGAGCGCAATATTGCATTGTCACATATGTCATGGTACTGGTATCTATATGCAAATAACCATTCATTATTAATCCTTTGCATGGTGAACTGAATATATACAACCCCGCTAGTGAATCAAGAGTTCAGTGCAGGATTCATGTCCAAGGATTATGCATATTGTTTTTCTCAGAACAAGAACAAAATTGCACTTTGTTAAGGTGATGGATCTAACCACAACTGCAAACGAATAGTTCTGTCTTCAAGATACATGGTTTTTGATAGAAAATCAATGCCAATGGTAGCCTGTTCATCAGTTCAAGATACATGTAAGTTAGATCAGCAGCACAGGCTAAATACTTTTGAATCATGAAGAAACAAACTATAGGTAACTACAACATCGGCCACCTCATCTGAATGACTTCCAAGAAAAAGAAAAACGAGGCAAGAATTAAAAAAAAAAAAAAAAGATTATACATCAACAAGAACAAAGCATAATTACGATTTTCTAACGACGAAACACCACGTTCTATATATATATATATATATATATATATATATATATATATAGCACCCCGAAAATAATCAAATTTCCTTGACTGTAAAAAGAAAGATCTCACAAAAAAATTATCATGTTCATTTATTCGATAGTGCGATCTTTCAAAGAATAAGTAACTTCAAAACCCAAACAAAGGGTATGTGAAAAGAACAATACAAATCAGCGCACAGAAAAATAAACAGATTTAGAACAAGATGAATCTAAGTCCGAGGCAAAACAAATAATAATGATCTAGGTTTTACCTGGTAGGTGTTATCGAATTTATCATACATGAAGCGAGTGATTATGCTGGTTTTACCGACTGATTGGTCTCCCAAGAAGACCAGCTTGTACTTTGCAAGAGCTGAGACTGGAGCCATTTTTTTCTATTATTTTTTCAGAGATCCGTCAAATGGTCGATTAACCAAATCGGTGAGAAATGGAGATTTATAGGTGTAAGTATTTGCTTTTAAATTGTACAGTGTTTGTGCTTGGTGATTGAGCTGTGCAACCAGCTGAGAAATTCTTATGAAGAGAAGACTGATTATCAGTATTTGACGTCTTGTTAACGGGTCGGGTTGAAGTTTTGATTGTTTCGGTTCTTATGGGATCTTAACAACATATTTATTAAACTCGGTAACGTTCCAATTCCAATTATGGTTGTTAAAAATATGTTTAAACTTGTAAAATCGTTCGATTTTACGAGTTAAAACACCAAAAACATTTAGAATCGGGGTTAAAACTCAAAAACCAGTAAAATCAGGTTGACTCGATCAAACTCGCATAAAAACAGTCTGACTCGGAACTTCCAATGACTTGCTTATAAGATGCCTTACCCGTCTTAGATTTTATTTCAAATCATTTTGGATATCCGAGTGATTTATTTTGTAGGTTTTAATTCATGACTTAGCCGGGCTAAACTTGTATAAGCCTTGACTAAATTATTATTAAGGATTTTTTTTTTTTAATTTTTGTCTAAAATAATATTATTTTAGGATTGATCTAAAATGATCATGTGACAACTTTATCCAAACCCAAGTTTTAAAAGTCAGGTCTAAACTGGATCTGATAATAATTAAAATAAAATTATACGAGGTAGTGAATTCATTGTATACATAGACATATTTCAATGTAGATAAAAATAAAAAACTTGTGTATTTATCCTTTTCAAAGAAACTATTAACCAAGTTATTAGGACTAATAATGTAATTTCTTAGAAACCAATTAGTTATTGTTATATTAATTGAGGACAAAAATATTTTTTATTTATTATTTGTACAATGTAATAACTAGAATACCCTCAAAATCAAAATAAATCTTAAGTTTAAGGGTTGATTCGTCTTTTTGTTTTATTACCCTTGTAATCATGATTTTTTAAACTTGGAACTAAGAGTTGATTCATTTTTTTCTCATGGTTTTTTAGTGATATTCAGGTCAAATTAGAGATAATTTTGTATTTTATAAGATTAAAAATATTTTAAAAAATTTGTTGATGCGCACAATGATTTAAGGTGGAGGAAATTGACCATCTGCAGTGGTGTTATAAAGCTCATGACAACCTCTTCCCCAATGAGATGATGCGTTATGGTTTGTATAGTAATTTGGTTTTGAAAATCTTTTTTTTTCTTTTCTTCTTTCTCTTCTCCATGATAAACAAGCTGCCCAATCAAAAAATCTTTAACTTTATTTTATTACCCCTAGAATCATGATTTTTAAAACTTGGAATTAAAACTCGGAATAATAGTCGTTTCATCTTTTTTCTCGTGTTTTTTTTATATATATAACTATCTAATTAAGTCAGAGATAATTTTGTATTTTATAATATTAGAAAATAAGGTAACCATCAACCATTAGAGATTATTATCTCAAATTCCCTAAACTAGGTCAAATGGTATACCATTCTCTCCATGCAAGTTGATATGTTTAAAGGGTATCAAAATACCTATGAAACTCTAGATAAGGTTAATCAATTCATTCACTTTATACATTCCTTCTTCTTTATTTCTAGCATTTTCACCCCTAATCGTTTTTAGTTATTTAACATAAAACACCCATTTTTTATGACTTGATTCCATGTATATCTCAATCGATGTACCTAAAATTTATTTAACATGCGCTGTAAATAAAACCACATAAGAAGACATATAAAACAACAAGCCAACTCCAATAATATATCATAGTCTTAACTCATCATTTCAAGTAATTCTATAGTCCTATTGAACCATCTTGCTAGGTCATATATTTTGGTTATCAAATAAATTTATACCACTGACACATTATCAAACACTAGTTTTATTATCGGGTAATTAGTTGTATCGTCTATTATTGGATAATTAGTTCCGTCATTTATTACGGATTAACTATTTTCACTGTTTAGTGTTGTCTATTACTGATTAATTATTTCCACAATTCATTACCGGACACTAGTTCCATTATAGGCTAACTAGTTTCACCATATATTATTATGCAATAATCCTATTACCAGATAACTAACATGTATTACAATTAAAATATTAACATACCATATTATAAGAATTTACAATTACTTGACTAAATAAACCATTAAATAAAAGTATCAAACACCAACCTCATTAGAAAAGTTCCTTACCTCTTATTTTCAAGAATCTGGAAGAATATAAGCAATAAAATCAAGCTTTAAATCTCCTTCCAACTACCTTTAATCCTTTAATCTAAATCCTTTTAATGTTTACAATGGTAATTTTTCATGATTGTTTTTGGGTAAAATCTCCTCTCTTTATCTCCCTATGGTGGCCGGCCACCTTGGCTTTCTGCCAAGTTTGTATTTATATGTGCCATATTTGCTTTATCTCACTTTGACCCCTATTGTTTCTTGTATTTTTATTTTATCTCATTAGACACTTTCTTTCTAACAACTTAATGCTAGATTATCTCTTTATTTCGTTCAATTTCACCCATCTTCTTTTAAACTTGATTTTTCTTTGATTTTAATCCATTCATAATCTAATTGAATTTTCAAAAACTTTTTGCCAAAGGAGATTTTTAATCGAGGTTTACATCAATGTTATTCTATTTTTCTTATTTATATTTCATTTTATTGTTTTACATTTAGACCAAATTTTTTATATTTTACTAGCCTGGAAAATTCTAACAGGGGGTTAGCACTCTCTCCCAATTTTTAATAGCTCTCTCGTCTCAAAGTTTAGACATCAAGATATAAAATAAATGAAGTTATAATGAAAAATGAAACAAAAAAAGGGATGAAAAAGGAGAATCTTAAAATCACAGGGACCAAACTATAATTTTCTATGCCAAAGTGATAGAAGGGCTACTTTTTTTTTGGCTATGTCAATATTAATCCATGTTGTTTCAATTTTCTAAAATCAATAAATAAAATCCTATTTTACAAAATTAAGGGGATATCCGACGTCGTTGCATTTTTTACACCGCGAATATAACATTACATGCGAATTGAAAAAAGTCATCTGCGTTAAAATCATGAAAACATAATATAAAGTCATGAAAATTGAAATTGAAATTTGTAATGTAACGTAATTGTAATAATTATTCACTTTTTTTTTTTTTTTACCTGTTATGGTATTTCCTAGCCAGTTTATTAGCATGAAAATGAAGTTTCTTCCTGATGGGCTCCGCCTGAGAGTATATGATGGGTCGATCAGTTATAGTTACTCTTTCACACTGATCCAACCAACTCTGAAGGACGTGTGCGAAGCCCTTAACCAAAATGGAAGCAGAAAGTTTCCACTTTTCAGGGTTTTAGCCAGGGTTTGGGTTTACCTCTCAAATTCTCTCTTCACTTTCTCCTCTGCCTTAAACACCCAGACCCAGTTCCGTAAAACAAATCGAGTGGCTTCATCTCATGATCAAGGCGTATCCAAGCTTTACATCATAACAAGGGGTTGGTTGCTTCAATTTTCTGTAAGAACTCAAAACTCGACAGTTTTTTTTCACTCTTTTTTCTCACTTTCTGATAATTTAGCTTTGAGTAGCCTAGCCAGACAGCTCCTTTTGGATTCGGTTTTACTCATTTTCTCTCATAGTTGTCGTTCACCTTTGTTGTATTAATGCTGATTATAAACCCAGAAATCACATAAAAAAGGGTGGTTCTTGATTTCACCATCTCCAAATGCATCGTCGTCTTGCAATATTCACCCACAAGATTTTCATTAATACCAATCCTATCCCAACCACAACAGCCACCGGCACTACCTTTTTGTACACTCAATCCAATCCCTTAAACCCCAGGACTAATGGGTTGGCTTTCTTTCGTTTACTATCATTCACTCCGGTGCACAGGCGTGCACCGGACCCTGATGACCCATCCAACCTGATGAAGGAAGATGGTGTCTCAGTTTGCTCTCAAATGTGGATAGAGAATTTTCGAGAACCGGATAGAATTTTGAGCAATTTGACAGCTTATCTTCGCCGGTTTGAATTGTGGGTATTGGCCTATCAGAAAGTGTGTGCTGATGACATGGGAGCTTACATGCCCCGCAGTGCTATACAAAGGTCTGCATTGGAGGACTTGTTAGCACTTAAAAATGCGGTTCTTGATAATAGGTTTAAGTGGGGTGCCAGGTTGGATTTTTTTATAAAGTCCCCGAAGGATAAGACTGACTATCAGTCTTTGTCGAAGAGGAAGATTAAGGCAATTTTGACAACTACACAACCGGCGGCATTTCAGGATAAGATAGTTCAGGAGGTGTTGTTTATGATTTTGGAGCCGATATATGAAGCACGGTTTTCTCAAAAGTCATTTGCTTTTAGACCTGGTAGAAATGCACATACGGTGTTGAAGGTGATTAGGAGGAATTTTGCAGGGTATTTGTGGTATATGCGAGGGGATTTGAGCACAGTTTTGGATGGAATGAAAGTGGGGTTAGTGATAAGTGCTTTGATGAGGGATGTGAGGGATAAGAAAGTGATTGATTTGATAAAGACAGCATTGACTACTCCTGTGATCACTAGTCGTGTGGAAGAGCCAAAAAAGAAGACGAAGAGGAAGTATCAGAAAAAGAGGGTTTTGGCAGAGGATGAGCCGAAGCCAGATCCATATTGGCTAGACACTTTTTTTGGGTTTGCACCTGAGGAGGCAGAGAAGGTTCCTTCATGGGGGCACTGTGGGATTCTCAGTCCTCTTTTGGCTAATATCTGCTTAGATGAATTGGACCGTTGGATGGAGGGTAAGATTAAGGAGTTCTATCGTCCTTCAAAGAGTGATGTCATATGGAATAGTCCAGAAGGGGAAGCAGAACAGGGGAATACATCTTGGCCAGAATTTGTGCCAACAAGTGGCCCAGACAAAACTAGGAAGATGGATTATGTTAGGCATGGGGGTCACATTTTGATTGGTATGCGAGGACCTAGAGCAGATGCAGCTACATTGAGGAAGCAATTGATTGATTTTGTTGATCAGAAATACATGCTTAAGCTTGACAATGAGAACCTTCCGATCGAGCACATAACTAAAGGTATAATGTTCCTTGATCATGTGTTGTGCCGAAGAGTCGTGTATCCAACTCTACGGTACACTGCCACTGGTGGGAAGATCATTAGTGAAAAAGGTGTAGGCACCCTTTTGTCAGTCACAGCGAGCTTGAAACAATGCATTAAGCAATTTAGGAAGTTGAACTTTCTGAAAGGGGACAGAGATCCAGACCCACAGCCTTGTTTCAGGATGTTCCATGCTACTCAAGCTCACACCAATGCACAAATGAACAAATTTTTGTCAACAATGGTTGAGTGGTATAGATATGCTGACAATCGGAAGAAAATTGTGAACTTCTGTTCTTACATTATAAGGGGTTCACTTGCAAAGCTTTATGCTGCAAAATACAAGTTGCGTTCACGTGCAAAGGTGTATAAGATTGGTTCTCGGAATTTGAGTCGTCCTTTGAAGGAGAAGAAAGGGTCTTCACCTGATTATCACAATTTACTAAGAATGGGCCTCGCGGAGTCAATTGATGGGCTTCAGTATACCAGGATGTCTCATGTACCCGAGACTGATTACACCCCGTTTCCAAGTAATTGGATACCTGATCATGAGAAGGCATTGCTTGAATATATAAGGCTTGATGATCCAAAAACTCTTGAGGATCAACGATTTACCATGAGAGAGCAAGGTCTGGTTTCACCGCAGGACTACA
The DNA here is from genome assembly GCA_018804465.1 of Populus tomentosa. Classification (NCBI taxonomy): domain Eukaryota; kingdom Viridiplantae; phylum Streptophyta; class Magnoliopsida; order Malpighiales; family Salicaceae; genus Populus; species Populus tomentosa. The sequence goes on along the minus strand of CM031969.1, from coordinate 12,231,644 downwards.
TTTCGATGCTTGTTTGGAACTACAAACGAAACGCTATTTCGATGGATCAGCTTTCCCTCATAAAAAGTGCTGGAAATAAGGCAGAAAGAGAGCAACGGTTGCTCTCGGGCTCTGATCGTGATAGTTATGATCAGAGAAGCAAAGAAGAGGAAGAGCATGAAGAAGAGTTTGATGTGGCACAAATATAAGGTAATTGTTGTATTATTCTGTGCTTGTCCGGCAACATTTTCTGTAACTGGACTGTTACATTTAGGGGAAGCAAAGTGGAATGGTTTCTTCTGCAATGCGCTAAATCGCTTATGATAAGAAAATATGAACTTCTTGTACAAATTTAAATAAACTTTGCCAATTTAAATTGCAGAATACACCATTGAGTTCGCGCTGGCTGCTATTTCATTGATGGTTGTTTTGCATTTTTCTTTGGGCCTATCTGTTTGCTTTGTTGTGGATCATTAAGATGAGGTTGGGAGATCTTTGAATGACTAAGCAGGAGCCCATTTTGCACATATTATCTATCCCGCATTCCTTATTGCAGAGTTGTCGTGAAAATTCCTTTACAGCTGTTTTTTTTTGGTATGTGTGTGCCATTCAAGGGTTCCTTTTGAATGGTAGAGTATGCCAATGGCTTCAATCCTACTTATCTTTCTTTGCGTTACTTCTATGCTTTTGTTTTCCACTACTTGCTTCCTTATCCACTCTCCTTTTTGCTTCTATGCCTTCACCCCTCCAAGATTTGTGTATTTTTGTCCTATTAACGGCTGACCAATTTCGTGGGGGATATGTTGAAGTTTGGCCCACAATTTCTAATATCTTAGAATTGTATATTGAGTTTCACTATTTCAGTTGCTCTTCTTGTTTATCATGCACATATGGTCCTATTTTTAATCTGTGCAAATGTTGAGACCCACATAATTTGGTGACTTCATAAAAGCCCTCGTTGGGTTCAAGATCCTGCAACACCATGGCCAATAGTTACATGCCTCCAAGGATGACCGTGGGTGAGAATTTATAATTTTTTTTTGTTATAAATTTAGGATTCTAAATTCTGACATTAAATGTAAGTTATCTGGTTCTGATTCTGATCTTGTATTAACTCAGGGGGCTGTGGTGTTGCATTTGGGAATTTCCTAGTGATAGGACCGCAATTACTTGGGGTAGTTCTTTGATGATGCTCGGTTGAGTTTTCATCTGTCGAGTCTTCACCTGAGCACCACAATTTGTTAGAAATGGTTCTCGTGGAGTAAATTGACAGGCTTCAGTATACCAGGATGTTTCTTGTGCCCAAGACTGATTGCACCTTATTTCCATGTAATTGGATACCTGATCAGGAGAAGGCATCACATTAATATATAAGATTGATGATCCAAAAACTCTGGAGGATTAACGATGTTCCTGTGTTGCATTGGAGAACTGATTTCACCTCAATTAATTCTACATTGTGATGCTGGTTTGAAATTCTGATGGACCAGCTTTCCCTCTTTAAAATGCAATCCTGACGGATCAGCTTTCCCTCATTAAGTGGTGGTAATAACGAAGAAAAGAGCACCAGTTTCTGTTGGGCTGTGGTCATGATATTAGAAAATCGAAGTAGCAGAGGAAGGAAAGAAGGGTCTCCCGTTGCAGAAATGTAATTAACTTCTGATTTTTCTGTTGTTACCAGGTAAAATTTTCTGTAATCGGGTTCATACTGTTTAGAGATAGCAAAGTAGAATGGCTTTTCCTCCATGGAACAAAGCTAAATCAGCTACGATTAATGAACATGAAGATTCTTATATAAATATATTTAATCAACTTCGAAGTTAGAAGAGTCCACTGACTGCATCTTGATGATGTGTGTGAGAGATCTTTGGATGATTCTATGCAAGATCTAATCCTGAACTTGTTATCCATCCCGCACTTGATGTTTCAGGCTGTCGAGCTAGGCATGCTAATGGCTTCAATCCTTGTTTGCAGTCGGTTTTTGCCCTTCTAGTGTTTTTTTCGTCACTGCCTGCTTCCTTGTTTACTCTCCTTTTTCTCTGTAAGCCTTCAAGACCTTAGAGCATCTCCAATAAAAAATACTACATATTGAAGAGTCAAATAAAAAAATAATTTTTTAAATAGTATAAATATAGTTTTTATAATTATATATATTTTAATGATAAAAAGCTATTTAGAAAAGTCAATTATATTTTAATATATTTCATGTTAAATTAATTTTAATATAATTATATAACTAATTTAGATATTTTATATATAATATAATTATGATGTTATTAAATATATAATTAATATGAGTAATTTATAAAAATAATATAAAATTAATGAAATAATATGAAAGTTAAAAGATATAATTTAAAATTAAATTTAAAATTTATTTATATGAATATACCAGAACTACATGATTTTCTTCAAACTCATAATCGAATTAGGGATAGAGCAACTAGCTCTCAACTATAAGAAGATTTGATTGAATATTTGTGGGAATAATATGGCAACGAGTAAAATCTTTAGATTTGAACTTCTTATATTATCATAATTTTCAAGTTTTTTATGTTTTTTTTTTCATTATGGTTGTTATCTTTTAAGTTAATCAATCCTACTTATTATTGTTAAGTGTTAGAGGAACTTCAAAAAAATATTATGAATTGATATCAATTTCATAACAATATATTTAAAATAACCAAGAATTTTCTACATATTTAATTAAAAATACATTACATTACAATAAATTAATCAAAGTTAATTAAAAATTAAGACCCCTCTTTTGAATAATTTCTAATTTTCTATTTTGAAAATACGCTGCAGAAATTGGATCTAAATTAGAAATATCCATCTTCATAATTTGTTCTTCTTTCTCAATCCTGTCCAATTCTTGTTTCTCTTGACTTTGTTGAATCATCATGGCTTGTTGCTCTAACATAATTTTCCTGTCTTGTTTCTTTTGATCCTTAATTTCAACTAGAGTATTCCTGAATTGCTATAAGAAATTCGTTACAGTTACCTCCTCAACTTTATTTTTTCCTTGTCTACGTTTAAGTCGTTCCTTTACAGCCTTTTGACCGATTGGTCTATCTTGATAAATCAATGGTTCACTATCTTCTTCTAAACAATTTAACATAGAAATGAATATTAAAATTACAATTGATTCTTCGGTCATTCCACTTTGCTGATGATTTTAATTTTGAGTAACAAATCCAACAAATTTACCGTCTTCTCTATTTATTTTTTGTCATCTACTTGAGATGCTTATTTGGGAACGATTATTCAAGTTTTCTTCATTCTCTACAAAGTAAGCATGTACACGAGTCCATAACTATTTTGTTTGTTGTTCAACTCCTGTAATTAGATCCTTGCTTGTATTTAGCCATGCAGAGACAAGTAAACAATTTTTCTCTGGTGAGAAATTTTTACTTCTTTGTGATTTTTTGCTGAATGGACATTTAAATTCGAGTATGTTAAGTAATCAATTAATTGATTAGAATCATTTGGTTGACAGAGAATATCTTCTGACTCACTCATAAGAGAGTTGGTAAAAGAGCTTGAAAAATTTGAATTCATCTACATTAAAAAAAAAAAAAACTCAACTTAAAACCTTATAAGAGAGTGTAAAGGAAGCTCACATTCAATGTCTAGCAATTTTGTAGTTTCCATACGTACAAATTAATAATAAGCATTGCCTCCTACTTATTCTAACATAACAATTTGACCATTTTTTGGAACTAAAAGAGAATTGATATACTGGTTTAATTGCATTTTCAACAAGATAAAATATAATTGACCTCAAATTAAAACAGACAATCAAAAATAAATTTTAAATATGGCACTCTATCTTTTTATCAATATCAACTACCATTATTAATTCCTCTTAATTTTATCAAAGATAACAACATAAATAAAATTTTTTTTCCTTAATCCATATTAAAAACATAAAATAATAAAGAAATAAAAATCATCACAAATATTAAATTAACAACAAAAGGTCTAAAAAATCAAGAGATATAAAAGAGAAAATAGAAATTTTTTTTAAACAAGCATACCTTTTAATTTCAGTTAATTAACACAACCGATATTATTAATTAACCGGAGAATAATTGATTCTTGTTCCTCTAAATTTGAGAGAAAGGTGAGGCACAATATAAAATTTTAAAACTACAAGTTCTTTCCTCTTCTATTTAAAGAAAATTCCTCCTATATTCCTCCAATAGCTATTTATTTTGGCCATTTCTACATGGAAATGTAGAAATGGCTGGCTAGTTAATAAATAGCTAGAATAGCTATTTATTTGGGTGCTATGTTGGAGTGAAGAAATGAAAAAATAAAAGCTAAAAATGTATTATTTAGCATTTAACTTTTTATTTAACTCATGGGTTAGAAATGCTCTTACACCCTGTTTTTCTCTCTCTCACTCTTAATTTGAGTGCTTGTTTATTATGGTTTGACCAATTTCATTTTGTTATTTCTTGAGTCCAGTTGAGTTAATACAAGCACGCAACAAGGGCTGTATTAAAAGTAGAGTAGGATAAAAGAAAACATATGTTCTTATAAATACCAGTTTGTTCTGAAAACCAAGATTCTAATTAATTCCAGTAAAAGTAAAATATTAATTACAAGTAAATTACAGCCTTTTTTTGCTGCAAATATTAAGAATATATTATAAGTAATTTAATTAAATTACAATGTGGGCTGTATTTGAAATTGAAAACTGAATTTTATTCCCATTCAAGTGATCAACTGACCATGACTCAAGAAATCACTCATGTGACCAGTGGTGGAGGGAGGGGGGGCTGGCAGGGGCCCCGGCCCCTGCAAGAAAATGCCCCTCCCTTGTATATTTATAATTGTAAATATATAATATTTCTTGGCCTTTCAATTTATATTTCTTGGCCCCCTCAAACTTTCTTTTCTTGCTCCGCCCCTGCATGTGACTTGTGTCGATAAGGATATCTGGATGAATTGATAGGGAGAAATGTACCTCCAAAACAAAAAAATTCCTGAACAAATATTCATATACATTGAAAGATTTTAAACAATAATAGTTATAAATAAAGGTTAAAAGAATAATTACATGATTTTTTTATTTTCTTTTGCCTAAAATCAAATGTTATCATCTAGGAGATGACTTCGAGCAGGATAATAATTTATTGGTAAGCTGAAGAAGTGGATCGAAAACATATTGTCAGGGCACACTTAGGTCTAGATTAAAAAAAAGAAATATATTTTAAAAATAAAGTCCGTCTTCAATATCTTTTAAAGGGATAACACTTTTTAAAGATGTAATGATTCTTGAGCTTATTTTTAGATTAAAAACACAATGATATTATTACTATTTAAAAATATAACTGCGGTTATTTTTTAAAATATTTTATTTAAAAATATATTTAAATAATATTTTTTTTATTTTTTAAAATTATTTTTAACATATCAAAATAATTTAAAAATATCAAAATAATATTAATTTAAACTAAAAAAATAAAAAAAATATATTTTTTTAAAAATATTTTTAAATGCTATAGTAGAAAATTATGGTCTCAAAAATTAATTGTCATAATAATTTTTTTAAAAAAAACGTTCGGAAACAACACGCATCATTGTTGGCCGCCACCACCTCGAAGATTCACACGAGATTATTGTATATACACCCAAAACAATCACACAAAGGAAAGCGAAAAATATTTTTTATATGAAAATAATTCTAATATTTATTTAATAAAATAAAAAGGAAATAATTGAGAATCTTTATCTCGCACAAAATTTCAGAACGAACAAACATACACTTCCACTCATAAAATCTCAATACTGGGCCAAACAATTGCACATTGAATAATCTCGCTGTCACCTGTTCTCCCAACCTCATTATGAGATATTGATCCCAACGTTATCAAATCTAAAAATTAAATCTTCAGCGGTTTCGTATCCTTAGAGTTGTTAAGCAATGGGTTGGAGTTGTTAAGCAATGGGTTGGATCCCAATGTTTCAAATATCCATGTAAGAGATAAAGGGGTAATAACTATTTTACCCTTACTGGTCTTTGGAAGAGGATGACGTTGTGTCGGCGTGTGCGTTTCAAGAGGATGAGATCGTCTCATGCGCCGACGCTGAACCTGCAAAAAAAAGAAAAAAAGAGGCTGAAAACGATTTGATTTTTGGGTGGAAAAGGCTGTAATTTATGGTTTATTTTGAGGCCTACTGGTGGTTTAGTTGTTTGTACTAGTACTGTGGCTGTTGGTGTTGTCTCGGGTTAACTGGTTTAGTGGTGTGGTTGAGTGGATATCAACTTAGCGGTTGTAAGTGGCTCGAGCCAGTTGTCGTTTCCTACTGTTGCCGTTTGGTGTGGTGTTTGATTCAGGCTATGTTGGCGGCTGCTATCTTGGTGGTTTAAGGTTGTGGTTGAGTGGTTTAATGGCTGATTCTGATGAGTTGGAGGGTTAGGTTGACGACTATTGTAGTTGGTTTTAGGTGCCAGTGTGGTGGCTTTTGATTCAGGTTGGCGGTGCAAGAACTGTTAGTGATTTTTTTATTTTATTTTTTGCATTGGTTTGATGTTGGAAAAATGGGTTTTTTCAACTTGCTCAGACGCATCCTATAGCTGATGCTCCTTGTACGTGAATTTTGGCTCTTCATAATCCATGAAAACGATGTACCAAAAACATTCCTGGTGGAAGACGCCGGTGGCATAATGTATTCATTTATGTCCAAATCTGAGACAAAGTCATCGAGAAAAGATGCTCATTGGCCAATTTGCAGGCTAAAAATGTTAATATTAGTTAGAATCAAGTGAGGAGCAGTTTAGAATAAACAGGGGAACCCGCACAGCACACAGACTAGATCATTGCCTTTATGTAAAAAAAATATGTTGATGTGTTTCTTAGCAAAGAAAAATAAAATAAAATTATAAGGGGATTGATGGGATGTCATCTGATTGATTTCTTAAATTTAAAAATAATTTGAATAATTAATAAAAATATAATTTGATTAAAATAATATTTTTTTAATATATATATATATACACACACATTAAAAAGATAAGATATTAAATTGATTTGAATCAATTTGTATTAATTTATTAAATTTATTATCTAAATCATGAGATCTAGATAATTATATAAATATAATAATATTAACAACACTTTATTTTAAAGAGAATGAATGTAATAATATTTTTTAGCTAACTAACTAAAATGATTTTTTTAGCCATTTTAACTAAAATTAACTATTAAGCTTTATCCAAATGGTTTGATATTCCATCGTGTCTCACTCTTCACCAAATGCCATCATAAACTTATTTCTACTGTCTTTTCCTTTTCTTTTACGTCACTTCTGGACCTGCATAATAAACCTTGCATCTACAATGAGAATGTTTTCATGAGCTTATTCAGTTTTTATTTTTAAAAAATTAAATTATATATTTTTATTTTTAAAAAAATTAATTTTTTGATATTTTTAAATTATTTTGATTAATAACAAAAATAAAATTTAAAAAATAAAAAATATTATTTTGATATATTTAAAAAAAACTTTAAAAAACAATTATTATCACAGTAATAATAACCTAAAAATAAAAAAAAAACCTATCAAGAAAGCAAATGCACTCCAAGGACATTCAACGGACAAATTTACCGTTTACATTATTCAAATCTCTATTTTTTCCCCTGCCCATTAATTACTATTATAAAAGGCATCCTTTTCTACGGATTCTAGGCACACCATGTGCATTTCAACTGCCTATCACATTACAATTCACTTTCACATATCCAGCGCTCAGTAGTTGTAAAGTAAAAAGTCAAAATAATAAAAAATAATACCTAGCCACCATACTTCCTTCGCCATTCTCCACGTCCATTGATTTTTAACCAATACCTTGACAGTTTGCTTGCTTTACGTTGCATATACACGAAATCATGTCACGGGCTATTTGTTTTATCTTAGAATACAATTAATTCGAAGGAGTGTTCTTTCGGACGATGATTTATGAGGGCCTCAGTTCATCCCACGCGTGCAAGGCACATCTTACAACCACTCTGTCACGTGCCCGTGTAAGGAGCTGCGTGCTTCGAATTAGCTTAATTGCCTTGTCTTCTTCTCTCTTTGAATCCAGGAATGCTTTAACTGTTGTGTCCCAAAGCTTACGTGTCTGTACATGATTCCAGAAAGAGTGGCCAAAATCCAAAATAATATTTAATTGCTAAAAGAGGGTGGAAACGACAGCGTCCTCCTGTAAATTAAAAGGGAAGAATAGATTAGGTAGAACTAGCTATGCCGTTACATGACAAGTAGTTCATGATTAGGGACACCGTTGCTTCTGCTTTCCACCCAGATTCAAATTAAAACAAATCAAACAATAATGCTCACCGACACCGAAACCCCATGGTCATGTACGTAAATTTAAAACCATGAGATTTTTGTGTGGTACGTCGTTTGCATACATTCATTGCTGACACTGACATTTTGATATTTGAGGTATTTAATTATTTATTGATCATGCCAAAAAAAGAGGAAGAAAGAGTTGAGGTCTCACGAAGGCCTCGTGGCATGGTGCGTGAATGCAGGCGCTCGGTATTCGCGGGTCTACGGTAATAAACAATAAACGTGGCAAACTAAAATGGCTTGAGTTGAATTCAGAGTCAGAGTGATGCGCGGTGTTGAGAGCTCGTCTGCAGGAGCAAATACAATAAAAAATGCTACTCTCGAAGCATGGGAGGGTGAGTTTTTAAGCTAAGCTAGCAACTGATCCAGTACAGAAGCCATGGAATCTCGAAGTTAAGGTTTCGGATTTCCACTTCAAACTTCCAAGAAACGGAGAAAATGCGGATCTCCAGTTTCTCTTGCTCGTTCACAGCTCTATACACTCTGATTGTCATGCAAGTCTCGATTTCAAGAGGACAATTAGCTCCAGGTGAAACAAGCATTCTTTTCCAGGTTCAGCAACTCCTTGAATATCCTCAGGTTCTTCAAGGATGGACTAACTGGACCAACTTTTGCTATCTCCCTCCCTCACCTTCTCTCAAAGTTGTTTGCTCAGATAGTCATGTAACTGAATTAACTGTCGTTGGAAACAAAAGCAGCTCCTCTGCATCTCCCAACAGCCCAAAACAAAATACCTTGTCTGGCAACTTCTCCATAGATGCTTTCTTCACCACCCTAACAAAGCTTTCAAATTTGAAGGTGTTGTCACTTGTGTCCTTGGGATTGTGGGGTCCCTTGCCTACCAAGATCAACAGGTTTTGGTCTCTTCAAGCACTTAATGTCAGCTATAATTTCATTTATGGCCAGATTCCTCAAGATATTCTGTCGTTAAAGAATCTCACCAGTCTTGTTTTGGCTCACAATTTGCTGAACGGAACAGTCCCAGATCTCAGAAGCTTAGTTCTACTTCAAGAGCTAAATTTGGGTGGCAATCATCTTGGACCAACCTTTCCTTCGCTAGGTAACGATCTGGTTACCATCATCCTGCAGAACAACTCCTTGAGATCTGTTATTCCTTCAGAAATCAAGAAATTCAATCAGCTTCAGCAGCTGGACATCTCTTCCAACAAACTCATCGGACCAATCCCACCTGCTCTGTTCTCTCTTCCTTCACTTCAGTATCTTGATTTAGCCCAGAATCAATTAAGCGGGGCTCTTCCAACAAATATATCTTGCAGTGTTAAGCTTCAATTTGTGGACATCTCTCACAACATTTTGATTGGAAAACTACCTTCCTGCATTGCAACCAACACTTCAACTCGGACAGTCATTAGCTCATGGAATTGCCTGTCTGGCGGTAAAAATGCAAGTTACCAGCACCCTTACTCATTCTGCAATAAAGAAGCATTGGCTGTGAAGCCCACATCTAAAAGTAAGGAGCACAACTCTTCCACTATCAAACTTGGAATAGTACTTGGTATTGTTGGAGGTGTTCTTGGGATCGCATGTGTTCTTGGATTACTGATTTTTGTGATCAATAGAAGATCAAAAACAACAACAGATGATGATCATGTATACAGCATATTTGATGGATCTGTTACCAGTAAAAGGTCTGTTGCCAGTAAAAAGCCTGTTCGCAGAGCCGTTGATTCAAGTAAGTCCGCCTAGCTACCATTTGATTTTCTCTCCTCTTTGCGTTTCCATGTGAAGTTAGTTTGTTGGATTTTCAAAATTACGCACGATATGAATTTCCACAGGGCGTGTGCCTCAGACGATGAGGTCGGCGGCGATAGGGCTTCCGCCGTATCGCGCCTTCACATTGGAGGAAATGGAAGATGCAACAAACAACTTTGATCCATTGAATTTTATAGGAGAAGGATCCCAGGGACAAGTAAGATTCAAAACTTTTCAATGGGCTTACATCATGTCATAGCTACTAGAGCTCATCAATAACAAAGCCCTTTGAACTAAATGCTATTCTGTACTGTAATCTACAGCTCTATAAAGGTTGGCTCATAGATGGTTCAGAAGTCATGGTGAAATGTGTGAAACTAAAGCAGAAGAATTTGCCTCAAAGCATGATTCAGCAGATTGAGGTACTGTCAAAGCTGAGGCATCTGCATTTGGTCAGCATTCTCGGACACACCATCGTCACATATCAGGATCATTCGAGCACAGCTGGCACAGTATTTGTTGTCCTTGAACACGTCTCCAATGGATCTCTAAGAGATTACCTAGCTGGTAAAATAGCAAACATCACTTAATTTTATTTTTTTTGAATCATCGCTGTCTTTCTGAAGCCTAAAGTAAGTGAGATTCTTGATACGACAGATGAGAGAAAAAGGGAGATGCTGAGATGGCCACAAAGAATGGCGATTATCATTGGCGTTGCGAGGGGAATCCAGTTCTTGCACACTGGAGTCGCTCCTGGCATTTTTGGGAATAACGTAAAGATTGAGAATGTTTTGTTGGATGATACTCTTACTGCGAAACTCAGTGACTACAAGATTCCCCTGCCATCAAAGGTGAGGGCAGAAGGATTGAGGTTTGAGATTCTTCATATTTTGAAGCACTTTGGATTCACACTTCTGAGTTTTTTTTGCTTTGTTTTATGAACTTTGCAGGTAGGCTCGGAGAGTCCTCTCAATGGAAAAGATGCGTCCAATATCAACAGGCAAGTCTTCCACCTGTTTTCATTTTTTCACACCTTTATACTACTGAATAATCAAGGTCATCTTGCCTGAGTCCTCTTCCTACATGCAGTACTGAAAATGCAGAAAAAGAAGATGTCTATCAACTAGGTGTCATTTTAGTTCAAGTCATTACGGGTAAGCTTGTCACATCCAACCGTGCATTGGACGAGTTAAGGATACAGGTAAATACATGTGCAATATAAATCTGATGACATTATTTTGGAGCTGCCTTTATGCGGTGCTGATCATGGGGTTATTACTGATTAAATCTTTTTTTTTTTTCCTTTTTTCTGGGTTCAATTTACAGCTCGAAAAAGGCTTGGCAGAAGCGCCATCGAAGTTACAAGCCTTGGTCGATCCATCTACACGGGGTACTTTTGCATATGAATCCCTAAAAACTGCAGCTGAAATGGCCATTAATTGCCTAAACAAAGAATCAAGAACTCGGCCATCAATAGAAGATGTACTTTGGAATTTGCAGTATTCCATTCAAATTCAAGAAGGATGGACTCGTACCAGTGGAAACCTTGGCGGTCTCCACTCGTCTTCTTATTAAATTTCAAGACTCGTTTCTCTGTAATTGATTATCATAAGAAATCATATATGGATTTTTTTCCCATCATTTGTTCTTTTTGCCCCCCCTTTTTTTGGCAATTGTTTAGCATTCCCCCCCTATTAGAATATGAAAATAAACTGTCAAAATCAATTCACGATACTGTAGATTTGAGATGTAATATATAGCACATATAGTTCGAAATGTGGATCCAGAAGTCGGCTGACTTGGAACAAATTCAGTTGATTAAAAAATTCAGTTGACTTGGAAAAAATTCGATTAAAAATCCAAATTAAACTACTAATCCGATAAATCAAGGCTTGTTCCTATTAAAACCCGACTTTTTTTTTAGTTAGCTACCAGTAAATTGAAATTGGTGCCTTCCTCACAATCAACTCGCCGAGGTGTGTTGAAGAATACAACCGATGTATAGACACATGCTAGAACAAGAAATACTAACATGCTAGAACAAAGGATGAAAGCTGTGTTTAGAAATGAGATTAAAATTATGTTTTTTAAAATAATAATTTTTTATTAAAAAATATTATTTTTTTTATTTTTTATATTGTTTTGATGTGATGATTTTAAAAATATTTTTAAAAAAAATTAAAAAAAATTATTTTAATAAATTTATAAATAAAAAATACTTTAAATTATAACAGCTATTATAATCCTAAAAAGAATGGAAGGATCACAAAGATACCACAAAATTAACTTAACCAACCAATAAATACCAGTGAAGAAATGCATAGATTGACGCATTTTATTAATAGCAAAATAAATATTACGACATGTGAAAAGTGAGATACTGCATAGCACACAACCATTATATAGGGTAATAAATCAAAGTTGTCAATTCTGTTCCGTTCCGTTAGGAATGACCGAAACATTTCATACCAATTCAAAAAACAGAACAAAATAGAACAAATTTCATCTCATTTTAAATCTCGATCCGTTTCGGATTTTTCGACTAAATTCCGCCCAAAACGTTCTGGTTTCATTCCACATGTTTCGTTCCGCTTTTGAAAAGCCATTGAATCAAATTGAACTTTACTCAATTTCATTAATTAAACCACCCGATTATAAAAAAACTATTTTTCATTATTATTTTCAATAGCAATGATATTAATAATAATATTAAAAATTATTGTTACTATTTTCATTAGCAATAATATTAATTTTTTAAAATTAGATTTATCACTAATATATATAGTTTATATTCATGTTGTTTTTTTTCATGTTTATATTTTGTAGGAATTTGAGCAAAACAAGGGATATTTTAGATTTCATTAGCCACTTGATAACATTGACCTAACTTTATATTTAAAATATTTTACTTTCATAATATTTTGATATTTTGTTTAAGTTGAATTACTTTAAGTTAAAAATCTATTTAATCTTGACTATTTAGAAATATTTTAAATTTTAAAATTATATTTGTTTGGCATTGTGTTTGTATTGCATAATTTATAATTAATTTATCTTGAATTTGAATTATATATATATATATATATATGAACAATACAACCTCGAAACGGCACGCCAAAACATTTCATTCCAATTAAAAAAACAAAAAATCTACTAAAACTGAATTGACAACCTTGCCATAAACAGGAGAGACAAGCCATTATATAGGCCAAGATAAAACAGGAAAATTATACTTGTTGTCCGGACAAGAATTGGTTCTGATACTTATTGTCATGATAGAATAGGAAATATTAGTTTACTGGCTGGTTTGCTATAAATAACTTAAATCTAGTCTAACAATTTAATCTTAAAATTTTTTAATATGATTTCTTAGCTAGTTAAAATTTAAAATTAAATTATATTAAGATTGTTATGATGTGATCCAATTAATTTTTCCGGTGCAAAGAAAACCCAGCCATTTAGTAAAGAAACCTCAAGAATGAAATTAAAAAAAAATTAATAAAAAAAACTTTCATTACCCAACTTTTTACTTAACCTGATTTTAAAATTAAACTATATGAAAGTCTTCTCTACTCAATCTAATCAACTTGGTTAAACTAAAAATAACTTAGCTGATCAATAAAAAAAGTTGATATGGCCGATCAAAAAACAACTCAAATGATTATTAAAAAAATACGAGGATTAAATTAAAAAAATAAATAAAAATAAAAAAATAAATAAAAATATGGCACGTGTTTTTTTTAAAGTGGTAGTTAGAGTTTGTTGCAGTCTTATCACATTTATTTCATTAAAAATATTTTTTTAAAATTACTTTTTAAACTTTTCAATATTCATTTATTTTTTAAAAAATTGGTTAATAAAAAGTTGTTTAAAGTCAAGAAACAAACTTAAGCCTTTGTTTAAAAATTGTTTTCATTTTCTCAACTTCATAAAACACTTTCTGGATCTTTATATATATAAAAAAATAAAGTGAAATGACTTAATTATTTTTAAATTAAAATTATTAAACAGGAATTTAGAAGGGTTTTTTTATTAATTTTTTAGCAATAATAAAATTGATTGAGGAACATTCTAGTATTCTAGTATTTTAATAAATATAAAATATAATTTAAAAATAAAAAAAATGGATGGTCTGTGAATTTAAAAATAAAAGGCAATTTGTGGCAACTTTGTGAAGTCTTGTGTTCTACCACAACCTTTTTATTCTACTGTATTTTCTACTATTAATTAACAAAAACTAAAAAAAAAAGCGGTAGTTTTACCCACCACCTCACAAAACATTAACGTGCAGCGTTAAACTTAGAGCTTATTTGGAAGACTAATTGTTTTTTAAATAATTTTTTATATTAATATATATATATATAATTATTTTATTTTTTAAAAATTATTTTTGATATAATTAATTTAAAAACACAAAAAATATATTAGTTTGAAGTTAATAAAAAATTAAAAAAATTTAATTTTTTTTTAAAATATTTTTAAAAGACTGAAATAAACGGTCTCTTATACCTCCATGCTAATACTCTGGACGGGAAAGGAAGACTATACTCACTGATCGGTGCCGCCACTAGACTTTTCCGTTGTGATCTTAGAAAGAAAGAAAAGCCTGACTTCCTCTTTTTCGAGAATTTAATCCCGGTCTCTTCTTAATTCCGGATTGACAGAGCGAAATGGGACTATCCCCAATTCCTAGGCCAATGCTTCTATTCTGAAATGGAAGGATAGATAAGAAATGGGGAAGACACTCTCCCGTCGTCTATCGACTCGGCAATTCCATGCCTTCTAATAGAAAGTCTTCCGCTTTACCGTTCCTCTACCTTCTATACATGAGCATCGTTAACTCAGCACATCGCTAAAGCTCAGCCCGGCAATTTCAATTTTTTTCTCTGATTTCTTTGCCTTCCATCTAAGGTGTGCGGGAAATGCCCAAAGCTCATCCCAAGAAACAATGAAGCTTCATATGATATGTGATTCTTTTAATTTATTTATTTTTAAATTATTTTAATCTCATTATTTGAATTACAAGTTTTAACTTAAGTTATTTTATTGTGTTTTTTTTAAATTAATATTTTTTTAACAATAAATTAATTAAAAATTATGCTTCATAATTTATTTTATATGAGATTATTTTAATCTTGTAATCGAAGTCGCAGGTTTAATAAGATAATCCAGGTTGATTCATGTTATTTTTTTATTTGCTTTCTTTAAACTTATCTTAGCTTATTATTTGACATTGAATTAGTTGAGAATTGAATTTTATGAATTATTTTAATTTATTTTTTATCGGGTTATCATGATCTCATAATTCAGGTTATAATTTAGAATGCTAACCCAGGTTGACTCATGTCATTTTTTTATTTGTTTTCTTTAAACTTATCTTAGCTCATTATTTGACATTGAGTTAGTTGAGAATTGAATTTTATAAATTATTTTAATTTATTTTTTATTGGGTTATCATGATCTCATAACTCAGGTTATAATTTAGAATGTTAATCCAAGTTGTCATAATTTTTTTTTTCATTTTTGTTCTTTAACATTTAGCTATTGAGTATTAGGTCCCACAATTTATTTTGATTATTTTTATATAAAGCTATTATAATCTTATGATACATATTATAAATTTAATAAGTTAAGATCTATTCATTATATTATTTTCCCAAGGTTCTTTTTAAAAAACATAACGCGGAAGGAATAATTGAATTGATTGCGAAATTGAATTGAACCACTTGTCGACAAGGACTCTCTGAACAAGTTTGGTAAGATGTTGCTTCATGAAAGATGTGTGTGAAAATGGACTTTCGAAATTGCATTCCTATTATATAGTATGTATACTATCTACAGATATCTTGATGACTATTTGCCCGTGAAAGCAAAAGGAAGACGCAGAAAAGCTTTATAGGTCAACAAGTTGATTTGGAAAGTTCAAGTTGCTGCTGCAGTCCTTTTTGCTGCTAGGGTATGGATGAGCTTAATAGCTAGAATATTCATGTTTTTGGCAATACTGACACCCAAAATCTCAGATATCATTACCAAAAAGATTATTTCATCTCGTGAAATTAAATGGTGATGGGCAAATGGATGACTTGTGTTATTCATAATGCAAAATCCTAACAACAGGTCAACAGTAGATTTTTTGGTTACTTCAAAGCAGCAGCACTGGTATTGAAATCAAGCCAAAAAGGCTATTTTAGCATGGATCCACAGCCACTAGCTAGGTGGCTAGCCAATTTTGACCGCTTACAAAAAACATGGACGGTAATTCCATGATTATCCATTCCACTTTATTGAAATTAAGACCAGCGCCTCATCCTGGTTCTAAAGAAATCAGACCTAAGGTAGGCCAGCAAGTCAACTTCGCCAGAGTTTTAATTTAGCCAATGGAGTTTTAGAGCGGTGCAAAAGGTAAAGTATTGACAGACTGATATGGAAAAATCATCCTTTAAATGCTCTATGATTCAAGACCCTTTTCTCTCTGCTTAAAGGCAGTGGAAGAAAGATAAGAACACCTTTCACTTTGGCTACATCTCTGGTTATAATTGATCTTCATGGAGGATGCTGAGGGGATTGAACTACAAATCACAGGTTGGTCAGATTATTTTTACTATAAATGCGCTGCTTCTCCATACATGTACTGCTTATTCTCTTTTCTATATCGAATTTAGTTGTCGTATCAGTGTCCAAAGCATATGATTAATCTTCCATTCATTTTCTTATGATCTTCTTCTTCAATCGAAAACTTAGAATCCAAAATATTCAGAAATTGCTTCAGTAATTAATTGGTGACCAATATGAGATAGGTAGACCAGTGGCTTGTATTATTTAATCCAGTTTTACGTCCTACATAACCCCTTATGAAATAATCCAGCATATGATATAAATGAAGCATGACAAGTTAGTGAAGCCTGTTCTTCTTGAATTGGAATCTGGTTAACTTTCAATACACGCAGTTAACATGCAATCATGCCATGAATACTCATAGATGGACTTAAGGCAAGAACAAGTGTGGGAGATCAAAATCCTCTGCAAGCAATAATCATTTTGCTCTTCGCGTCCTGAGAGGTGTAATATAATGGCAAAGGGCTTGAGATCTGCAAAACAGGTCTCGAGTTTGAGTCAGGGCGTGTTTTTTTTGTAAGAGTCTGAAATAGCCGTGGTTTTACTCATTTATCTGGGCCCACAAAATACGTTTTCCGGAGGATAGGGTTTCCTCGAATCCAAAAAAAAATTTTGCTCTTCGCTTGTTTGTATTCAAGTGAATGGTTTTGCTATTTTCCAGCTGCAGATGATAAAGAGCCAAACTCGAGCAATGATGCCTCCTCTATTAACAACAAAATGCAGCTACCAAAACTCATTCATTACAAGTGGTGGCTCCGAGTGAGCTGCTATATACTATTTCTTCTCTCAGGCCAATCTGCTGCCACTCTTTTGGGAGGATTATACTATGACAAGGGTGGGAATAGCAAGTGGATGGCAACGTTTGTTCAATCTGCTGGCTTTCCAATTCTATTTCCCCTCCTTTTCTTCTTCACTTCTTCTATCAATTCCAACACCGCAACAAATCCCATTAGCTCTTCCTTTGCAAACAAACCAGAAGGTCCTAAACTATCCACTCTTACATTTCTATACATTGGCTTTGGGGCACTCTTAACAGGTGACAACTTGATGTACTCGTATGGACTATTATACCTTCCTGTCTCCACTTATTCTCTTCTCTGTGCAACTCAACTGGCCTTTAATGCACTCTTCTCCTTCTTCCTTAATTCACAAAAGTTTTCTCCATTTGTGTTCAATTCTCTAGTTCTCCTTACTGCTTCAGCCTCCCTTCTAGCAGTTAATGCAGACTCTGAGAACCCTGCGGGCATTCCCAGAAGAAAATACGTGCTTGGATTTTTCTGTACACTTGGTGCATCAGCAACATACTCTTTGTAC
Source organism: Populus tomentosa (assembly GCA_018804465.1). Taxonomy (NCBI): domain Eukaryota; kingdom Viridiplantae; phylum Streptophyta; class Magnoliopsida; order Malpighiales; family Salicaceae; genus Populus; species Populus tomentosa. The sequence goes on along the minus strand of CM031969.1, from coordinate 12,213,656 downwards.
CTCTCCCTCGTGCAGCTTTCTTTTGAGAAGGTTATCAATAAAGAAACCTTCTCTACCGTGTTGAATATGCAAATATATCCATCTTTTGTTGCAACTTGTGGCTGTGTGGTGGGACTTTTTGCAAGCGGGGAATGGGAAAGTCTTGAAAATGAGATGAAAGAATATAAAGAAGGAAAAGTATCCTATTTGATGACTCTGATTTGGACTGCTATTACATGGCAAGTTTCCTCAGTGGGTTTGTTAGGGTTGATTTTTGAGGTATCCTCTCTTTTCTCTAATGTCATAAGTACACTGGCTTTGCCGCTTGTTCCCATTCTTGCTGTGATATTTTTCCACGATAAGATGAATGGTGTGAAGGTTATGGCAATGCTGTTGGCAATCTGGGGCTTTCTTTCCTACATTTATCAACATTATCTAGATGATGCTAAATCCAAGACAAGCCTTACCAGTGAAAACGAGGTTGCTGGGGCACAATTAGAGACTGGTTGATGCTTTAAACACACAAGAGAGTTAATGAACAAGGTAAGAGCTAGGAAGTTTAAGCAAGTCCTATAAGTATAGAACAATTGCAGGGAAGAAGTTTCTTTAATTTTGTATAGCCATTTTATCATTTCATCTATTATGGATTTGTGAATAAATGAAAGAAATCAGGTTTGACCTTCACCTGCAACTTTTGTTTTTTAGCTGGACAATGGAAGAACATGAAGAAGAAGCTCATCATCGACAAATAAACCATGCAGCTTCTTTTCTAGACTAACGTATCCTGATACTTGAAAAGCTTGCTCTAGAGTCTCCAAGGACAGCAGAGGAAGAGAGACAGAGCGTGTGTCAGGCCCCGGTTCCTAGTTATGCCCCTGCACTTCCCCATAAAATCCTAGTGCAAGTAGGAATCTCGATCAACAAGGATTTGTGTTAGAATGGTTATAACTAGTTAGTCAGATTTAATGAATTTTGAATTTAAAAGAGTGTGGATCAATCAATAAACACTTGGGATGTTAAAATACTTCTGTGTTTTAGTTTTCAACATCTGTCCCCGCATTATAAGAAACATATGGCGCGCAAATTTATGCCGGTCTGGTTACAAAAGAATTTCAAGAACAAAGCCCTTTTACAGAAGCACGTTTAGACTACAATCTTGAAAGACTGGGCATGACTATTGCGCAGAGATCGGTTCATTGTGCAGTTTCAATCAATTCATTCTGTGGACTATCGTAATTCACTTCCTGTACTCTTGAGCTAACAACTAGCTTAGCGAGGAGCTCAAGAGGCATGATACATGCTGAAATAATCTTCAGCTTTGTTGTTGTGTCAGAAACTAGAGCTGAGAAGCTTAAATCGGACTGTATTTTTAGACCTGCTGGCAGTAAGTTGTCTATATATATATATATATATATATATATATGAAGTTAGAAAAATACAATAACGAACTTGGTCTCTGTGTATAGACCTCTGATATAGAGATAGGTGCGTGTGTTTGATATTGAGTTTTGGAAAAGTTTTTTTTTAAAAAAATATTTTTTTATTTTTTTAAATTAATATTGTTTTTATATTTTTATATGTCAAAAATAATTTTTTTAAAAATAAAAAAATATATTATTTTAATATATTTTATTATTTTAAAATAAAAAATACTTTAAAAAACAACCCTTATTACACTTTTAAGTCTTTGCTAACCGGTCAAAATTCTTCTAAGGTTTGTTGTACTCTAAATTCTGTCTATATATCCAACTCTGAAGAGTTAGGAGAATTCGAGAGTATAATAATGATCTTTATAAAATAATAGATTTTGAAACTTCTAATGGTGCGTTTGTTTTTTGAAAACTAATTTTTAAAAAATTATTTTTTAAATTTTTCTGTGTTTATTTATCATTAGAAAAGTTAGTCAATAAAAAACACTTTTTAGTTAAAGAAAAATTTAGTTTGGTTTCTAGAAAAATATTTTTCTTTTATTTTGAATGAAAAATATTTTTTGGAAGTTGTGAAAAATTTAAAAATATCATATTATTTGTTGATTATATCAAATTTGGTCCACAAACTTTTGATTGCTCTATATATATATATTTGAATATTTATTTTTCAATTTCATCTCTTAAAATTTAAATTTTATATTAATTTTGGTCCTCATTTTTATAATTTTTATTTGCTTTTTCCTTGTCATTTTTTAATTGAATTTTTTTATTTATCAAATTTGATCATCATTCTTTTGATTGTTACTTATTTTTTTTGAAATAATTTATGAAATGTTAATTATTATTATTTGAATTTCTTCATCTTTTATTTTTTTTTTATTTTTTAGATTTGATCTCCATTCTTTTTATTATTATTTATTTTATTTGAGATAATTTATGAAATTAATTTTTTTTTCAATTTCATTCTCATTTAACTTTTTAATTTGTAAGATTTGTTCTTCATTATTTTAATAAACTTGAAAAAAATAAAATATTAATAATTTATTTTCCAGCTCATTTTTCATGACATAACCAAACATTGAAAAGTGTTTTTTAATTTATTTTCTATTACACTATCAAATATTGAAAAATAATTCACTTTCCCTCAATTCACTTTTCAAAAAAACTACTTTTCAGCAAACAAACATAATATAAAATCTGTGTTTTATAACTTTGGATTTCATGAGGTTATGCCTCTATATATCCATCCAAATTAGACACACTAAACATTGGTTTTTGATCCAAAAAATATGATAATTATAATTATAATTATATTATATAAAAAAACTAAGAGGCTTCTATTCGAACATTGCATCTTCTTCTTTTTTGGTCCATAGAATTTCAACTCTCAATTTTTTATCTTACAATTTGGTTCTTTAAAATTACTTTGATTTGTATTTGGCCTTGGTAATTAGTTTTTCACGCACTGAGAATCTCGAGACGTTAAGAAAATGTTATGTAGCTCGATTAAGTCTCAATTTTGTAAAACAAAATTCAATTTAATTAATTTATAATAATTAGACCTTGAGGGATCAAATTTGAAGCTTAAAAAAGTATTCATTACTTTTTTTTTTTGTCAAAATCAAGGATTGATTTGCACGATCAAAGAGCAAGTTTGTGTGCTTTTTTTTATATTTCTTAACTTGTTTTTTAATCTCATCCCACTACATTGATTTTATTTAAGATTTGATTTGGTAGTTTCTTTTAGTTGGGAATAGTACAATATCAAGAGAATTTGTTTGAAGTTTGTTAATACTTAATTTTGCAAAATAAAATAAAATTAGTTTAATTTTAAAAAAAGTGTTAAGGGATGAAAATTAAAACTAAAACAAAGTACAAGGACTAGGGTAAACGGGCAAGGAAAATAGGCGTGCCTACAATTCATGCACCAACGAGAGGAAGGGTTCCATGGTTTTTAGATGGAGCGTGCGATGTTCAACGACAACTAAAATAATGGTTTTTGCAGTGACACTAAAAGCGTCATGTCATGATTTTGTACTAATGACCCCCCCGAGAGTCTTTATTTGATTTTATATTATAACCTGATTGATTATGTAATTCCTCGGTTAATTTTTAGGCTTTGAGCCTTGATTTTTATTAAAAAAAATAAAATGATTGCTTTACATAATTAGTTTTTACAAATATTACAATGAATAAACAACAATAATTGAATAATTATAAAAAATATTATCTAAATTATATTTGAAAGATTCATTCTTTACTTACAATAAAATCAATATAAAAATTTGGATCATCTATACTTTCATGAGATTAACATGTAGAAATATATCCTTAAAATTACATAACGAATGAACTCAGTTTCAATTAACATGCCAACTTGGTCCAGCAATACCTTTTATTGTCAGTAAAAAATAGTTATAAATATATATATAAAATATTTATGTGCGTAAAACATTTTAGCCATTGTGAATGTATTTGATATTATAATAGCAATTGTTTTTTAAATTATTTTTTATTAAAAAATATATTAAAATATTTTTTTTATTTTTTAAAAATATTTTTTAATACAAAAAATTAAAATAATCTAAATATATAAAAATAACTTCAAATAAAAAATTTAAAATTCAAATTTTTTAAAAAATCAGCCGTTTCGTCATAAAAAACTCACTATTTAGTTTTCCCGTTAATTGACTAAGAAGCCCATAAGTTGACTTGTGAAAAACAATGCCATGTTGACATGTGTCAATCTAGTCCTTCTATGCAGTAGATACTAAAATTTAAAATTCAAGAAAAAATATAAAAATGAAAAAAAAATCTAATCTAACGTAGATTTTATAATATTTTTTTTATGAAAGGATAAATGTAAAGTAACAGCTAACAAAGTCTATAGATGCATTTTATTAGTTATATAATGAATAGTTTGAATGTAATAAATATATTTAAAGTAAATCAATGTAATGAAGTTTAATATTTTAGTAAAATAGGTTTTTTTTATGGTGAATCATACACATTTGAAAAAAAAACCATAAATAAGGCTAAAATTGCTAAAAACTTAACAGAGGTTATTGAATGACTAAAAAAAAAGGAAGTACAGGCGGATAGTGTGTGACCAAATTATTAAATAAAAAGGTGTAATATGATCACATTCGAAAACTACAGGGACCAATAGTGATTTTTAGCCATTAAAAAAAAATACGATAAGCGATGACCTAGTGGGAGTCACGGGGAGGTCCACTCCAATTCAAACCAACCATGAGGTTAGCTGACGTGGCGCATCAGTATAAATGACACATACTTTCTCTCCCCCTCAAATCCCAAGTAATCGAAATAAAACAAGAAAAGCGAAAATAGCTCTCTTTATCTTTCTCCTCTACCTGCTCTCTGTCACGTTCACTTCGTGTTTTTTAGTTTCCCTTTTGCGCTCCATTTCAAATTCAAAAACAATCGCAACTACCTCCTTGCAGAAACATCTTGCAGTTACAGAAGAGAAACCTAAGGTTTCTTCTTCTCAAATGGCTACCATGGAGAGCTTGATTAGTCTTGTTAATAGAATACAGAGGGCCTGTACTATTCTCGGTGACTACGGCGGTGACTCTGGTGGCGCCGTTGCCGCTTCTTTGCCTACTCTCTGGGAGTCTCTTCCCTCTGTCGCCGTTGTTGGTGGCCAGGTCCTCCTCTCTCTCTGTATCTCCACTCACACTGTATTTTTGTTATATATATTTGTGTGTTTTGGAAATCTGAAGTGCACGCGGTTGTTTTTGAAAGTTTCTCTTTATTTTCCTCTTATTTTTTTACATTGTTTTTCCGTGTACCGTGCACGCATACGTATCATGTCTTTATATGTGTTGCATACGTATGATTTTTTATGTGTTTTGATATTTTTAGTGAGTGTAGTAGTTGTTTTTGAGCTGTTAAGGTCTGCTTTGTATTTCTGTTTCAAATGAGAATTTGTTTTTTGTTCTAAGGATTTTATTTATTTTTCTCTTAACTTGAATAAAATTAATTTATCGAAAATGCAAATAAATCAATTTTTTGGCCATATATTTATGTATATCCAAGTGTATATTTATACGTATATAGGTAATAAATATTACAATATGTATGCTTTTGTGTATTTATTATTGTAGAGTTCTGGAAAGTCATCAGTGTTGGAGAGCATTGTGGGTAGAGATTTTCTTCCAAGAGGATCAGGTAAATTTTCAATTTATGTTTTTCTTTATTTTGTTGATTTTAGTTTAAAATCTGATTGGATGCTGAGAAATTTAAAAGAAATAATAGAAAATGTGAATGTTTTCGTAGGTATTAAAGTTTCAAGTCAATTGAGTCAAACTACTTTAGCAAATAGTTTTATATTTACTTCCTGGTTTGTTTTGTGGAACATTTTTTTGGTCCTGCAGTTTCCCCTTTGCTTTCTCCTACCTTCTTTGTTTTGGACTCTGTTTTGTTGTTTGCATGTGTGAATTTAAACTGAAACTTAAAAAAAAAATGCATAAATTGAAAGTTTTGGAATTATTAGTTGATGTGACTTGAGGAAAAAAAGAAGAAAAAAGTTGGAAGATATGAATCTCATTGAAAGTTTTGGAATTATTAGTTGATGTAACTTGAGGAAAAAAAGAAGAAAAGTTGAAGTTATGAATTTCATATGAATTTTTTTTGTTTCTCGCTTGTTTGGATTAATTACATCAATAATGTTTTGCATAAAATTTGGGTTATATATTGGTATACCTTGAAATTTGATTGCACTTTAAGATTGAAAAGAAAATGAAAAATGAATAATTTTTAAGTTTCCTTGGTTTGATTGACAAGAAAAAATATTCCTTCCACGTTTTATTTCTTATGGTTTTCGTGTGATTTTCAGGGATCGTGACAAGGCGGCCTTTGGTATTGCAACTGCACAAGACAGAACCAGGAATAACCGAGTATGCAGAGTTTCTTCACAAGCAAAGGGAGAGATTCACAGATTTCGGTATGTGATCTGTTATGCCGATTATAATGTATGATTGCGTTACTTAGTTGCATAATCTTTCAGAAAGTAGTTAAGTGTTTGTCTTCTGGTGAAAATGCTGACCAGATACGTGTCTTATCTCCCAGCCTGCTCCAGATTCCCTCTCTGTTTACACTTTTGACATTTTGCATTGTTTTTGTGCTTCTGAATTTTGATATGATTAGATGATTTATTTGGGATGACATGTTTCAAAGATGAGGGTTCTAATGGCTTTCCGACTAAAATTTTGATAGGTTTCATAGCTGAACTTTTCTCATGGTATATTGGTTGACTACTTTCTTCCAATATTTCAAATTTGATCTCTTTCCTTATTTGGCCATATTAAGTTGTTTATCAGAAAACTGCCACTTTTTCAAGATATAAGTTATTTGGCTATACAATGTTTGTGTTTCTCTACCCCTTTCTTATCTTTTGTTGTAGAAGGTACATTTACCAGTGGTTAACTGTATTTCTTCGTGTGCAGCTATGGTCCGAAAGGAAATTCAAGATGAAACTGATAAAATTACTGGGAAGTCAAAGCAGATATCTCCTGTTCCTATTCATCTGAGTATCTACTCCCCAAATGGTAAAAGAACTTGAGCTGTGCAGCAACATCATATTACATCTATTTTCCGGAACACTATTTATGGTGACCCTTATCTTGACTGGATCATAATAGAATTACAATTTCGTTTTGCATATATCAATTTCTTGCAGAATGTTCACAGTATGTCATTTTTTTTTCCTCTCGCAGTTGTCAACTTGACTTTAATAGATTTGCCTGGTTTAACAAAAGTTGCAGTAGGTACACTTCTCTTTCCTTCTCTTGTATGATTCTGCCCTTTCTTCTGTTAAAATGCGTGTGCTATTTTTATTAGTTTCTTCATTCAACCATCAAGTGCATAACTAGAGATGTTTGTTAATGATAGAGGGTCAGCCAGAGAGCATTGTTAAGGACATCGAGAATATGGTTCGTTTATATGTTGAGAAGGTAGATCAAACTTATTTTTGAGCAATTTATTGATAAAATTTATCAGTTAATGAGCATTAGATGTAATATTCATATCATAAATTGCTAAAAATATGCACAATTTGTGGATTTAAGATTGTAGACACTTCTGTAGATTTATATATACACTTACACGAATGACTAGATTTACTCAATTATTGCATGTCTACCCTCTTTCTTTCTCTGAATTTGTGCAATGGTTCTCTTCATCAATTATGCTTTCTAATTTGCCTCTCTGGAGGACTCTTGTTATTTGTCTTTAGCAAAAGCAAAATTTTGGTGGCTAAGGGAGACTTGATTAGTGGCTCCACCCGCACCACATGTGTGCTCCAAACCACAGTAGAAGCTCTAGGAGTTTCATTTTATTAGTCTTTCTGTTTTCAGTGTTTTTAAACTACTGTATAATGTCTGTTTTCCTTTGATCATAATGAATGAAGTTTCCAATACTTTGTGATTGGTTTTTGTTATGAATGTATGAGGTATTGCTACATTTTTTGGCTAATATTGATCTGTTGTTTTTTCCATGTAATCTCTATTTGTTAATTGAAAGGATGTCAGTGTGTTTTGTCTCTCTTTTCATGAAATTCAGTTGTATAACTTGCTTTAGGGAATTGGTTCAGCTTTCTTTTTGGCCTAAAGCTCTATTGGTAAAAAGGATGGGTAGGTTGGAGTAATTAAGGTTGGGGTTTGGAACATTATCCTGCAGAAGTTGGGGAAAGGAATTTTTTTTTTTTTATCATCCCAAATTTATGAGAATTGATAAATATATCTATTTTCAAGTTCTTTATGATCTGCTTCTGCCCCCCTACGTTTTAATGCACTAACATGTGACCAATGAAATGCAGCCAAATTGCATTATTCTGGCCATAACTCCAGCTAATCAAGATATAGCAACATCTGATGCTATCAAACTTGCTAGAGAAGTTGATCCAGCAGGTTTTACTTTCTGCTCTCTTACTTTTTTTAGGACTCACTCCAGCCTTACATGGTGCATTCCCCAACTTTTTTTTTTTTTGTTTTTGGTGTTCTTTCCTGGATGTGGAGTTTTTCTGTTTCTTTCCAGGTGAAAGGACATTCGGTGTGTTGACAAAGCTTGACTTGATGGATAAGGGAACAAATGCACAAGATGTAAACTTTCTTGCTTTTATCTGTTCTACTGCAATTTTGTAGTACTGAAATGCTTTGCTTCAGTCTAGTTGATATGTGAAAAATGTTAATCCGTTCTATCAATTGAGTCCAAAATGGGCATAATTAGAGCTTTCCATATGTTTTATGACTGCAAAACAAACCCCTTGTACTTTTACAAGTTATGTTAGTGAGCATGTGTTTCTTTGCATTCGATAATTTCTACTTAATTACATTCCTCTCTGTGTAATTTAAGGTTCTTGAAGGAAGGGCTTACCCACTTCAACACCCATGGGTTGGAATTGTTAACCGCTCTCAAGCTGATATTAATAAAAATGTGGATATGATTGCTGCTCGTCAAAGGGAGCGCGAGTTCTTTTCCACCAGTCCTGATTATGGACACTTGGCTGGCAGAATGGGTTCTGAATATCTTGCAAAACTTCTGTCCAAGGTTCAATTTCTGCTTTATATGCAAATCTGACAACATTTTCTCCACTTGTTGTTATCCCAACTTCTTTATCAATTGCTAAATGTCAAGTCTATTAGGGTGAAATTCTTCTTTTCATCTTATCCCCTAGTTTTCAGAAACTAACTCTGCATGTCTAATGTAATGTTGACAGTTTTCCAACTTATGTTAGCATTTTTCCACTTCTATATTTTTCTCTCAATTCCATTTACAATTGCTGATCACTAATGAGAATTGATGTGTTTCTAGCACTTGGAATCTGTAATTAAAACTCGCATACCAGGTATCACATCTTTAATAAATAGAAGCATCGATGATCTTGAATCAGAGTTGGATCACCTTGGTAGACCTGTTGCAATTGATGCTGGGGTGAGGAGTTCATGTACTATTTGTTTATTGTTGATAGATGGACATCAGCTGGGTTGATTATTTACTAATTGTTGTTATGTGTGTGTAACAGGCTCAGCTATATACTATTCTAGAGTTATGCCGAGCATTTGATCGTGTATTCAAGGAACATTTGGATGGAGGGTACCATAACAAACTTTGTTTTTCACCATTCTTTCTGTTAATGAAACTGTTTCCAGCTGTTAGTGGAAACAGCATCGTAACACAATTTGTTGCTTCATTTTGAATCATATCAATAGCAAATACATAAGGCCAGGTCTCAGTTTTGATTGATTTTGTGTTCAAGGGAAACGTGCATAGTTGCATTGAAGGAATTCTCATTCTCTTGATTCAAGTGCACTTGTTCTTTCATGTTATATTTGAATAGATCAATCTTAGAAATGCCCATCAATTCTTCATTATGAGCTGTTTGTTTTTGATGATATTGTTTTCCTTTCTAGTTATCTGAATGATTAGATTCTTAGAACTACTATAACCATTTTTTTTTTTTTATTAAACCTCAGGCGTCCTGGTGGTGATCGAATTTATGGAGTTTTTGACTACCAGCTTCCTACTGCTTTGAGGAAGCTTCCATTTGACCGTCACTTGTCTCTGCAAAATGTAAGAAAAGTGGTTTCAGAGGCAGATGGATATCAACCTCATCTAATTGCACCAGAGCAAGGTTATCGACGTCTTATTGATGGTGCACTTAATTACTTCAGAGGCCCTGCTGAAGCTTCTGTAGATGCCGTAAGTAACCATGTTTCTTGTTTTAAACTTCCATCATCTGTTCTTCATTGTGAGTTTTCATATTAAGCAACTGATAATGATGGATAAGGAATTCTTATGTGTTCATGAGATGTTTGCTGGTCTGAAGGCTCAGGAAATTTCAGGGCTATGGATGATATCTGAGTGATATGTATTCAAAACATTAAAGAAGAAAAATAAAAGGAAGTTTCGCTATCGTTCAGGAATCCTTTTCAAAGTTAATTCAAATAAGTAGTGTCTTTTAAGAATAAGAGTCTCTGGATATGGAACAACGGTTTGCATCACAAGATGCGGTCATAAAATTCTGTCTCAACTTTCATCATTCCTTAATACGAATTTCGTCAGATCTTATCCAGTCATGGAATCTGCAATATGTTCTATTGATTGGTGTTATCTCACAGGTTCACTCTATTTTGAAGGAGATCGTAAGGAGGTCAATCGGAGAAACCCAGGTTTGGAATTCGGAAACTTTGTAGGTGTATGACTGGAAAAGATCTAGAAAGAATGATAATTAGTGATTTGGGAAATGAACAGGAGTTGAAGCGCTTTCCAACTCTTCAAGCTGAAATAGCTTCTGCAGCCTATGATGCACTGGAGAGGTTCCGTGAAGACAGCAAGAAGACAACTTTGAGGTTGGTGGAAATGGAATCCTCTTACCTGACTGCTGATTTCTTCAGGAAACTTCCCCTAGAGGCGGAGAAGGGTGGAGATCCAACTGTCTCTAATGTAGACCGATACGCAGAGGGGCATTTTCGTAGAATAGGATCAAATGTATCCTCTTATGTTGGTATGGTGTCTCAGACACTGAGGAATTCAATTCCAAAGGCTGTGGTTCATTGTCAAGTGAAGGAGGCCAAGCGATCTTTACTGGATCACTTCTACACCCAAGTGGGTAAAAAGGAGGTAGGGAAAAAACCTTGGCATTTCATATTCTCCAATGGGGATTTGATGTCATATAAACTTGGTGTTTTTTTATTTTTTTTTACCATTTGCCTACTGCAAGACAATTACAAGAACGTGTTTTATTGATTTTTCAGTCATTTGTTCTGTAGGGAAAGCAACTTGCAGCATTGGTAGATGAAGATCCTGCGTTGATGGAAAGGAGGCAGAAATGTGCAAGAAGGCTTGAGTTATACAAAAATGCAAGGGATGAGATTGATTCAGTCTCATGGGCTGCATGAGATGAATCGTGAAGAGAAAATCTGATATAGTTAGTGACTGACAGGCATGATACGGCAGGCGGATTATATTAGCCTCTCGTGCAGCCAATTCCAGTTTTTTCAGCTGGGGTGATTTTTTATATATCCTGAATTTTTCTGTTGCAAGTCTTTCAACCGCTTTCATTTGCGGATGTCTAGTAGATTGCTCGTACAATCCTCACTCAGGATTTTTTTTTTATTTGTTTAGTACGGTGGTTTTTTTTTTTTCACTTCAAAATGTAGTTAAATAATATTTTTTATTTTTTAAATTTTATTTTTAATATTAATATATTAAAATAAAATAAAAATTAATTTAAAATTTTGAAAATACGCACTAGCGCCTTCCCAAATGCTTCTTAACTTTCCTGCTTTGAAATCTAGCTTATTCCCTTTTATCCTTATGAATTGAAAAACTTAGATGTTATCAATTTGTACATTTATATAGTACAAAATACAAATTTGTTACATGCTATAAAATCATTTCTAATTAAAAATAATTTATTTTTTATCTCAAACTCTTACTACTTACAACTGGACTATCTATATAGTTATAATAAATTATTTTTAATTGATTGTTATTGGAGATTTATTTAATAGTTAATTTTAGAATTTATAGAAATTAATTGAGATATGTGTTCAAGGTAGTTCGAATATTTCAAGTAAATAAAAAAATTGGTTTATTGTTTGAAGCAAATCTGAACCTGATTTTTTTTTTTTCATTTAGCATTCTCACTTGGAGCATTGGTAACCGCAGCCCGTTTCTACTTTCTAGCCATGATCTTCAAACCATTTATTATTATTATTATTATTATTTCTTTTATAAGCCATCTACGGTCTTCATTCTTTCTGGGGCCAACATGTATTTTTCCGTAGGAAAACTCGCTTCCAAGAATGTGAAGAAGAGTATCATAATCACAGGGTTCCATCCAATATCAAATAACACTGCTCTTAGTGGGTCTTTTGTTGGCACACGCTACTTCCCTGGTAGAATCAATTTTCTTTTCTAGTGTACATAGATAATGTTAAGGTATTGCGCGTGTTTTTCAGCAGTAAAAAAACATATATTACTAATCTTATATCGATAAATGCATATGAATTTCAGTCAAGCTCATGTATTGCCACGTGTACCATAAAATATGAATAGAAACTAGAGTTCTGAAGTTTTAAAATTAAAATTAATAAAGGAAGACTTATATATATTCTGCAAAAAAATCTTTAAATTCAATAATATGATGAAAATAAATAAAATATCAACAATTTATATAAAGATATAAACTGTCATGATTAAAAGAAGAAGCCAAGGTAATTAAAACAAAATCTTTTTAATCTAATTCAAAAGTCATTCTAAATTGTGCTAGTTACAACAAGTTGACCCTCTTATAAAATAGAGTTGGTAGAATAATCTAATAAAATTTAAATCTAATTTAATGATAAATAGTTGACACACGCTACATCACAAGTAAAATAATCTTTTGTAATGTACATACATAATGTTCATGCAAATGTTTTTCGGCAGTAAAAAAAATGAGTCATTAGTTCAAAGTAAAGTTTTAATTAAAAATAAATTTAATAATTTTAATGTGAATATATTAAAAAGTATGAGAATAACACAATACTCATAAACGACGACATACTAAATCAATTTAAGCTAACCCATCAAACTCACGACATGAGTCATAGATTTAACTAGGTTTAATAAGTTCATTTTTTAACACCATTTTTTATTTAATTATATATTAACAAAAATAAGCTAAATTTTCTTCATCAATCATACCTCTAATAACCATAAAGTTAGGTTTCGATTGATTTGATAAAAAAAAAAATAATCTTGTTTTTCAATCCTCTTCTCACTTAAAAACATCTAAAAAAAAACCTAACATAGACTTCAATATACCCATAATTAAACTCACATTACCCTTCAATCTTCCCAAAAACAAAAAACAACCCGATGAAAAAAAATTCTAGAGCCCTGATCTACATCTTTCACTAAATTAAGGGTTAAAAATACTATAATAGAACTTTTTTTACTGGATAAAATCTATTGACACTAAGAATAATTTTATTTTGCCAAATACATTAACCAAATATTATTTTTTTATGTCATGAGAATCATATATAGGTCAATCAAAACAAATCATCAAAAATCCATGTTCAAATCAACTTAATGTAAAATGAGCAAATTAAGAAAAAAAACCCAATACTAAAAAAGAAAAATTAATGGACAAAAAAATATATCAAGTATAATCCACAATATAATATATTTGTATGTACCAAAAACCTAGGTGATCTTATATTTTTTTTAATTAATATAAAAAAAATTAATTCTGCATCATATAATAAGCTTAAGAGCTTGTTGGTATCATAGTATTGGTTTCTTTTTAAAGTGTTTTTTACTTGAAAATACATTGAAATAATATTTTTTTTAAAAAAAATTATTTTAATATTAGCACATCAAAATAATTTAAAAATAATCATAAAAATAAAAATAAAAAAAATCAATTTTTTTAAAACCAACCAACAAGCTCTAAATCATTATATCACCACGGCCCTATCCCAAATTCCTAAATCAGAAACTTCCCGTTCACTTTGACCCCTTTATTTCTCCAAGGTCCAATTATTTTAGCCAATGATGAAAGCGAGACTCAAGTTTCCATTCTCTTTTTCTTTTTTCCAGATTTATGGAAAAAATTTACAACATGAGAAAACTATTATTTAATCCTGTGTTTTTAATAAAACAATGAGTTAATAACTTAATTAATCTTTATGTTTTTAGTATCAATCCCTTTAATTTTAAAAAATAAATCTATAAACATTAGCGGGCTTTTATATGTGTCTATAGCTTAGTCATTTTATTAGTTTTCTATGATAATTTCATTGTTTTTTTTTTTTAAATGTCTTTTATTTTTATTCAAAAATCTTAGTCTCACTTACTAAAGGCAAAAATAAGATTGCATTTGAAAAGACACTTTGAACATTTACAGAAGAATTTAACTGTCAAGATGCTATTATTAGACCTCATTTGACATCGCAAGCCCTTAATCAAGCCTGTAAGCTTATTCAAGCCTGTGATCGTGATCCTTGCTCGAGCAGTATGTTTTACAGGTTAAGCAGTAAATAATGGTGGAAAGATGAGCAGTAATACACTATTTTGCCAATGAATTATTCAAACTACAGCTTTTCCTGCACTCTCAAGCTCTTCCAGTGCTGCCCAGAGTTTCGGATCATTATAATCCTTGAGGAGAAAGGTAGGGTTTGCTTCCATCAGCGCATGCTCTGGGTTTCCTGTAGTCAACCCAACAACCGGCAACCCAGCTGCCACCCCAGCTTTTATCCCTGAAACAGAATCCTGTTCAAGTGAAAACCAGAAAAGCAAAGCATCAGATTTCACGAAAGAACAATGGCTTGGAGCAATATTTGGAGGGAGCTGAGGAAGAAGGGATACCTCAAATACAAAAGTGTGGTCTTTTGACACCTTGAGTGCTTCAAGAGCCTTCAAGTAGGGGTCTGGGTGTGGTTTTGGATGCTCACATTCACTTCCTATTATAAGAGCTTCAAAGAAATCTGTGAGCCCCAGAATCGATATGATGAGTTCAGCATTCTCTCTTGGAGCGTTAGTGACTGCAGCCCGTTTCAAGCCATGATCTTCAACCCATTTCTTCATTTTGTATAAGCCATTTACAGCCTTCAATCTTTCCGGGGCCAATCTGTTTTTCCATTGGAGAAATCTCATGGTAAGGGCTTCAGGAAAACTTATATAACTATATAAGAAACATTGGCATTTTACCTCCGAAACACAGCTTCTTTATCAGCAAGAAATTTCATGCCTCCTTCAATATCATCAGGGAAGAGAACCAAAGCCATATCTTCATTGTGCTTGCCAGAAAGTTTCTCAGAGAAGAACTTCTCGGTAATAGGAACCCCTCCGTTGAAATTTATCTATTACAAACCAAAATGTTGGTTAATCCCCTCCACTTCATTTTGTGTAATTTAACTCATTTGATCATTGATCAGAAACAACGACCCCATTCATTAAACAAATTACCTCTTGAAGCATTTCTCGAAAGGTGAAATAGTGAAGGGGATCAGAATCGCATAAAGTTCCATCAACATCAAATAATACAGCTTCCAGTGGAGCAAATCCAGAAAGAGAGCTTTTTCTGCACCCAGAAAACGAAGACAATTGAATCAAGATCATCAATCGCCATGGCTCGTGAGTCGTGCCCCTGATTTCTTAACCACCAACTAAGCATCAAAATCGCATCTTCAGTCCAGTTTGCTTATCATATCATGCGCAGTGACTTGGTTATTATTATTTTAAATCCGCCTCTATCCATTTCCTTCCCCAGGGCCTAATCTATTTTCCACAAAAAAAGCTGAGATGTTTGAACTTCAGGCAACGTGAAAATGAAACTCGTTTTGGATCTGGTTTTTGTTTCAATACCATTAGAAACATCATTTCCATCTTCGTGCTTACCATCTATTTAAAATTTGTATTACATTCAATAAAGAGGTTCCATGAAATAATCAGCCGAGAAAACAATATTTGGCTAGTTAGGTGGATTACAGAAAACAAGGGATGTGTTTTCAGCTGTCCTAACACTCAGCACCACTTGACCCGATGGATTCATCACATTTTTTATTCTCGTGTCTCAACTCTGAAGTTTTATGCTAACGCTTTTACTAATATCTGCTAAAATCTCTCCCTAAATGATACATGTATTTATAACATAAACAAAACACCTGGTGTAGAACCAGGTAATTAATTACAAAACAGGACAGAGTGGATTGAGACTGAGACACAGAATCACAGGCAGTAAAACCTTTTTGGTTTTCTAAACATCCATTGACGTACACAATCAACATTAAAACTTGGAAACGAAGATGAAGCACGAAAGGAGATTAAGAGAAATACCTCTCAGCCGAGTTTTCACCAGAAGATACTGTCATTGCTTTAATTTGATGCGAGGCTGCAAATAGCACAAGGATCTATCTATATACTCTTGGAGAAGAGAGAGCTTGTTCTTCTTCAAGGGGGGATTGAATGAACAAGAGGTCCAAGAGCCCAAGATAATTGAAGAGAACCAAATACGGAATTGTTTGGGAATATAATTTTAGTTTTTTTAAAATATGTTTTATTTTAGAAATATATTAAAATAATAATTTTTTATTTTTTAAAAAATATTTTTAATATTAACCTATTAAAATAATTTCACAAAACTAAAAAACATTAATTTAAAATAAAAAAATTAAAACTTTTTTAAAATCATTTTTATAACATAAAAACAAACAGGAAAAAAGGGGAGCAAAAGACGCGGGTGGGCTGGTTCACTGCCTTCTTTTTTCTTGTTCCTTGACTGAACTGTCGTCCTGTGCATCAGCAAGTGGCTCAAAGTGCTTTTCATATCTTTTTAATTTTTTTAAAGCTAATGCATTTCACGTTACTACTTTGTTGTCTATTAATAAATACTGACATGATCACGGCCCGAGGCATTTTAAATATTAACAAACATCTCCTAGTCTAATATTTTGTTTTTTCCTCTAGCTGATACTCTTTAAATCCTAACACATAAATTTACCCCCCCTGCTGTAGTTTGAATAAAAAATCTCAACACAAACCCTAACTGCCAAGTTAGCTAGATTGGATTGTGCCATTATCATTCTGTGAATCGGTGAAAGGTTTGGAAGGGTTCATTCTGAAGGGCCTATCTGTTAAGACGTGGCTCCGAAAGTGACGAGTTCCGAATAGTAATTATCAGAAAATGCATAATCAGATCATAATGATCGAACATAAATTTGTTTTCAGATTACACACCGAAAGTAGAATACAATTGTGGATTGTGATTCCATTTATTTTCAAGTGATTATCCCAGTACCTTTGTGAAGCACTGCATACGCATGGTCTGTATGAATGTTAGGAGTGACACGTCCCCTAAAACCAAATGGACGCCATTCATTATGGGCCAATGCGCTTGATGTCAGACCGCAAGCAGCTTCAGGGGGTAAGATACGCAAGTTCTATTGGAAAAGAATTATTCAGGCAAATCATAATCCTTCTAGTTTCCAAGGAGATTATTCAAGCAGCAGGTTTTGCAGCAGCTGCTTGCTTATCAAGTTCTTCCAGAGCTGTCCACAACCTCGGATCTTCATAATCCTTTATAAGAAGTGTAGGCTTTGCCTCCAGCAATAAATGTTCTGGGTTTCTGGTAGTTAAACCAACAACAGGCATCCCGGCGGCCACCCCAGCTTTTATGCCTGAAACAGAATCCTAACCAGGGAAAAACAGAACAGAATGTTAGGAAAATCTCCCGAGCTTCAGAAGCTTAGAAAATAACAAATCCAGGAAGAAGGCCAACCTCGCACACAAAGGTGTGGTCCTTTGACACATTGAGTACTTCAAGAGCCTTCAAGTAGGGTTCTGGGTGTGGTTTGGCATGTTGACAATCATCCCCAATGATAACAGCATGAAAAAAATCTGAGAGGCCCAGAAGTGAGATCATGAGTTCAGCATTTGCTCTTGGAGCATTCGTAACTGCAGCTCGTTTCAGACCACGGTCTTCAACCCATTTCTTCAATTTGTATAGACCATTTATAGGCTTAAGTTGCTCAGATGCGAGCCTGTTTCAAATAGAAGAAGTTACATGGTTTGGACCAAGTGAGAATCTCAACAAAGGAACTAACTATTAGGTGATCTACCTTCGAAACATGGCTTCCTTATCATCCGTGAATTTTAAGCCTCGCTGGAGATCATCGGGAAAGAGGGACAAGGCAATATCCTCATTATGCTTGCCAGCAATATTCTTAACAAAGAATTCCTCCGTAATTGGGACCCCATCATTGAAATTTATCTGTTGGACAGCGCAATGTGATTAGTTCTCCAATCTGGATTAGTAGTTTTCAAAAAGTATAGCTTAAGTGATAGGTCTATCAATTAGACAGCATGATTTAACATATTCACCTCCTCAAGGAAAGAACATCTCCTGTTACAGCTTTGCATGGTGTGATGCACATGTGTGTGGAAGAAAAATATGATCACAACACAATGAAGACCTGAGTTTTCGGTACAGAAGCATTACCTCTTGAAGCATTTCTCGGAAGGCATAGTGGTGGAGGGGATCTGAATCACAGAGAGTCCCATCAACATCAAATAGTATTGCTTCCAAAGGAGCAAGCCTGGAAAGAGAGAATGTACTGCATCCAATTTAAAAAAACAAAAAAACAAGTGTGATCAAATAATGAAGAATCCCAAACGGCGAACAGTACAAATCTTTTATCACCAGATTATCAGGCAGTTACTTTAGCATCAAGAACCAGTGTCAAAACCACTTTGCCACTAGATTGAGTCACTAATATCCTTTCTCGTCATTCATTTTCTTCCAACTTTACATGATTTTGACAAGAGGAAAAAAAAAAGATACAAAAAACTTGTCCATTTAAGCTTGTTTCATCAGGCACATGATATGGGCTCCTAATTATGATTTAAAGTGATAACAGGACAGTTACTAACTTATTAAAAGCATTCATAGCCAACAGTTCCAGATTTGGGAGCAACCAACTACTTTGAACCTATCATATCCTAGCTAGCTCTTCCACCACCAGTTCCTATCAACAACACTCATGCTTCGATTAAAAAGGAAGATCAATCCTAACAAAAACAACTACGCTTTGGGAAATTTATAAGACCTCTGTATACTCTCGATGAATTGTCCTAAGATAATTGTCAAAAGAAGAAAAAATAATATCGAGAGCAATGCATGCAATATGATCTAGCAGATCACAGGGGAAAATAATAATAACAAAGACTTGTGGGTCTCCCATTACTGAATCAATACGTATATGGTGGAAACTCTAAAATGCATTAAGAAAAAAGATTTTGAAAATCAAGCCCATGGTTAGAGGGATCATAACTCCAAAAATAAAGAGAAAACCAACATCAAAAGAATGAAACAAAAGAGACGAACACACGCACACTAATGATCTTAATTTGTATACAAATCAAAGAACTTAAAAGGACCAAATAAATAGCTTGCAAATATTTAAAAAGAAAAAGAAAAAAAAAACGCACGCATCATCAACAATATTTTCTGCAGAAGAAACCGTCATGCTCTGATGTTAGGGAAGCCTCGAGTGTTTTTGCTTGCTTTATCTTAAGAAAAAAATATAAAAATGGTTTGTGTTGTGAATTATGATATAGGAAAGGGGCTGGTTTATTGAAATAATTTAAAGAGAGAATATAAAAGAGAATCAATTGTTGGAGGTTGAAAGATTCCAGTTGCCGACTTGCGTTGCGTTGCCTTTCCGGGAAAATATTGTTGTTTTTTTTTATTATTATTATTATAGCTCCCCGATTTTTCTACAAATATGAATTGATCCCCCTTTTCTTACAATTTCTTTGGAGTTTGGATAATAGACCATTAGCAATTTTTACCAAATATCTTCTCCAATTAAGTGAGTTCCATCAACATAATGGTTTAAGTTTTGAGCAGAGCCGGCTGCTTATGGCGAATGGAGAACAGAGTTTTTTTAAATTCTTAAAAAATATTATTTTATTTTTATTTTTAATGTATGTATGACAAGTAAAGTCATAGATAATCTTCATTTAGTACCTGGAATTCTTTTTTAATTGAAGGTAATTTTTATTTTATAAAGTATAATTGATAAATATATTTTATTTATTTTTCAGATTTATCATTATTAAGTGGAGATCTTAGCCATTGTTCAAGTATTCATTGACTTAAGTCAACTTTGATTTTAAGATATGATATAGAAAATTTACGATTTAGTTTCTTAGCTTTAATTTTATTTTAGGTGTGTTTGAAAACGCGTTGTATTTCCTCAAATTTTAATTTTTTTTATTTTTTTATTTAAAATAATTTTTTATATATATTTTTAGATCGTTTTGATATGCTGATATTAAAAATATTTTTTTAAAAAAAAACTTCGTTTTGATGTATTTTTAAGCAAAAAATATTTTAAATCGTCATCACTTTTACAATTTCAAACACATTCTTCATCTATCTTAAAAAATCACTAGTTAAAATATGGTTGCTGGTTAACAAAACTTGTCACAAGTTTTATATATATATTTACAAAAAAATTATTAATGCTTTTAATTACTAAAATTCATATTTATAATTTAAAAAAAAAACATTATACAATGAATGTTGATGAAAGTGAATTAATATTTAAATAAATTAAGATTTTGAAAATCAAAATACTATCTAGTATTTAAATCTCGAATGTCACTTTTCTTTGGCTTATTTTAATAAAATACGATAGTTCCCCCCCCCCCCCCCAATCAAAGTCAGTTTTTTTAAGGGACTGTAAATTTTGTTAAGAGTATTATAAACTAATAAAAGTGTTGCATATAAGGACAATTAATGAATAAATGAAACTAGAGGGGTCTTCTAGCCAAAGTGTTGCCTATAGGGACAATTAATAAATAAATTAGTGGCGTCAACCTACCCACCTGAAAGATACTAGATATATGTGTAATTGAGATTTAGAACACTATAAAATAAAACGATATAATAAAGATACTAGATAGACGACAACTGTGGGGCTTTCAGGTGGGTATATATATATATGCGCGCGCGTATTCTTTATAAAACTTTCTCTTATTTAATTTAGAAACAATTTAAACATGTTTATGATGCTAATAACTTGTTGTCATCCTTGCAATAATAATAATAAAAAAAGGTTTTAATAAATTTGAATTATCTATCCCTTTAGATGAAAGATTCATGATGTTGGATTCGAAGTTGGATTGCTCGCAATTATTTAATTCAATTTGATATGATGAAGACAAATTAAATTATCTTATAATTAATATGCGTATAAATACAATTAATTAAATCTTACATGATAGGCATAATATGGAATTATATCAGATTAATTAATTACAAAAAGTTGTGCATGGTAATCTAAGGCTAAAAAGCAACGGGTAAGAATATTCTCTATTATTCCAACAACTCCACTTCAAAAGATTGCCTACCCTTCAAAGTCTTCGAACCAATAAATTGACTCGATTTTCTCTCTATGAATAGTAATCTAAGGCTAAACGCAAACAACGTGCAAAAAATAAAAAAGGATGCACTGACATAAAAGACATAAGAAAATACAAAAACAAAATAGGCGAAACATATATATATATATATATATATATATATATATATATATATATATATAAAATCTTTCTCAGGTTTTGGTACCTCTAAACAGTCCCCCCAACATGATGTTGAAGTTTTTTTTTTGGAAAAATATATATATTTTTAGTTATTTTTTTTTATTTTTTTATTCAGTGTTACCATGCTTTTCAAGTTTTTTTTTTATTTGAAGAGAATAATTTTTCTATTTTATTTCTCCTATTCAATATTATTTCATTTTTTTGTTTTTCTATTAACATTACTAAGGTTTTATAGTTTTTTTTTTTATATAAACCATTGTAATAATTTTTTGAAATGAGAGATATCCATGCCTTGAAAAGTCACAAAATAAAAGATGCTTGTATAGAAAAGAGTGATGATATTTTCTACTAGGAAAAAGATATTTAGAAACTAATATATTATTTTCTTCTATGTCAATTGCTTTTATTAGAAATTTTAATAGTGGAATCCATGATAGGACGGATCATATAAATATGTTATGTTAAAGATCCATAATAGGATATAAAAATGTGGTGTTGAGACCTATGATAGAGCAATCCATATAGTATTATGGTTTAATAATGGGGTGACATACATATAAAAAGATATTCATTGTAGACTGAGGTCTAAACTCGAGGATAAATTTCTTATAACCTGAGAAGATTGACACATAAGTTTTTTTTGGAAAAATAAATATTTTTCTTTGTTATTTTTTTGTTATTTTATTTTATATCACCATGCTTTTTTAGTTTTTTTTTATTTGAAGGAAATATTTTTTACTAGTTTATTTATTTATATTTAATATTACTAGGGTTTTCTAGTTTTTTTAATATATAGTTTTCATAGCATTTTGAAAAGCAAGACTATGATAAAATAAAAATTAAATATTTTAGATGTTTCTTTATAACTATAATATTATTGGTATTTAAGGATTATGACTTATAACAAATTTCGTTATTCTTCACTCATATTTACATCACAACCTTATTTATACAAGGAACTTGGATGCCATAATTAATTTCAACAAAAGAAATTAATTCTAATATTTTGATAAAATAAAAGCTAATTTATTAGTGATGTTTTAAACTATCCAAACGTTTTTTTTATGTTTTATTTTTCAATTTTAACACCTAACATTAAAAAATAAATCCAAAACGTTCATATTAAACTGATAAAAACTGATCAAATAGATTCAGTGAATTTTAACAAGTATTGTTTATGGGTTGGAACAAAAAAAAAATTCCAAGACCAAAAAATTATTTTTTCAATTGACCAAACCCAAAACCAAGTTGGATGCATGAGAGTGAATTAAACCCAAAGTCCACATAGTCTAGGGCCTCTCACCTCTAACAATTTTGATGTCCAACCAGTCTATTTTTTATTTTTCAGCCACATCTATATATCTATATAAGCCATGAGAAAATCTTGTCATTTTTTGATGTATGATTAAGGTTTTGGGTTTGAATATTTTTTTCAATCAAGAATTATTTGAAATTAATTTTTTATTTATTCATATGTGGTTTTAGATATGTTAGAATTTCATGTTAAATTATTTATGTTGGAGAATATTTCTCACCAATTAAAGTACTTGTATTGGAGAATAGTTTTCAACAAAACTTAACTCTAAATGTGAATAACTCTTATATTAATTTGATATCAAATGTGCTCATTAACTATATTTAAAAATAATTTCTAACAAATAAAACTTCTTTTGCTCTAATTTAGAAGTTTTATTAATAATAAAACCAAACAGTCAAGATAAATTAATGCATGAATTTTTAGAAAAAATAAATATTTTTCTTAAATATCTTCCTTTTTAGTTTAGTAATTAATTTTATTTTCTGTCATGTATTATTGGGCTTTTCTAGTTTTTTTATTTTTATTTTCCTATTATATAGCACTCAGGTTTTATAGTTTTTTCTATATAAATAATTGTAATAACTTTTTAACAAGTAAAGTATAGATGAATAAAATTAACTATTTTGGTGTCTTCTTATTGTTATGTTATTCTTGATGTTTAAGGATTTTAACTTCAATTACATTACAAATTGATTTATAAAGTTTTCATTTACTTGCTGTTTTGTGTGAAAGAATGTATGAACAATATTGTTTTAATCTCTAGCACGCGCATAAAATAAATAAGTATATATAAAGTTTTCAATGACTATTATATTTTAGAACATTGTAGGGTAAATCCTTTTTTTTTTTTTTTTTGTTACAAGGTAAATATATGTTGACCTCGAGTCTTTTGCACTTCTTATTCCTTCTCCTCTGTTACTTACTAGCTACTAGCACTTCTCTTATTCAATTTTGGTCTCCTACTTTCAATCTCATATAAACAATAAAAATAAATAAATTTTTACAAAATCAAGAATCAACTAAACACCTAATCCTAATAAATTCAATTTTAAAGGATCAAATAAAAAATTGAGAAATTAAAGAACCAAGAAACAGGAGCACTGTTCCGGTGCTCAGAGAATATTCACTCATGCATGATTAGAATTTATTATGAATATGAATTTATTTTAATAATTATAATATTTTACAGATTTCCAAAACTGTAATAAGACTTTGTATAACTAATTTTCCTTTTAATTTTAGAGACACGTAATCCAATCTCTAGGCACAAATAAGTGCCCTTAATTAGTGGCAGTCTACTTCTGGGAAGCCCCAGGTTCCGGAAAGTTGATGAGAAGTTGATTACTTCTTTGCTACTCTGGGGTCTCTGCTTTACACGAGCCAGCAGTGGCGAGGTGGTTCAGAGTAAAGAAACCAAATAATTGGTTATTTCCTGAAAACTTTTTCCGGGGCTAGATATGGTTCATGAACCAGCACACATAAGGTCAAACTGATCATATCAAATGACATTATATGGGTTAGATATGGTTCATGAACCATCACCCATAAGGTCAAACTGATCACATCAAATTGCATTATACGGGTTAGATATTGTTCGACTCAGGTGACATAGGCATCACTGTGAAGGTTTCGCACGAGGGTTCGGCCATACCAAAGTTTTACTAGATTCTGATATTTGGGCTCCATTAATCCAGTGCTTGTCTTGCCATTTCACACAGTCCAAATTACCTCCGTGCACTGCAACGAGCCGAGTATATGATAGTTTTTTTTTACAATGCAATTATAGTTGTTTTTTAAATAATTTTTTGTGTTAAAATACATATGAATGATATTTTTTTATTTTTTTAAAAATTATTTTTAACATCAGCATAATAAAATAATTTAAAAATACTAAAAACATAATAATTTAAAGTTAATAAAAAAATAAAAAAATTTCAAATTTTTTCAAAAATATTTTAAAAATACAAAAACAAATAGCCAAAAAACAGAGCACATTGAGCTTTTACGTGAAGTAGAGGCCATAGCAAACCTGTCCGGATTCTCGAGGATGGAGTCTTCCCTTAATTTATAACCTCTTAAAGGAAAATGAAGGAGGCCATGGGCGAAAGAACAGAGAGGGAAAGAGGACGGCAGTAGCTCCGAAACATGCTACAATCATATATTCCGGGAGGAGACTACTGTTTTAAAGATCGGACAAAACAAGTTTGGTATTAGTAACAATGAAAAACTTTGAGAGCTTGAACAAGGTTTCATGGTGGCATCTGACCTACGCAGCACGTCATAACTCGTTCGAGTCATGTGATACAGGGCCTGTAATTCTCGTGTAAAATATCAGGGGCCGTCACCAAACACTACCTTGCTAGTTGCTACGTGAAAGGTTCACGCGCACTGCACAGATATTTTAAAACCTTTTGAATGAATTTTACGACGGCTTGCTGAAACTAGTGCTTCCCATGTCATGGCTGATGTGGTTCCTGCCAGACTGCGTCGGCATTCTCTAGCCTGCCAAGTAATGTCCAGCCAGCTTGGCTAAATTCCTGCGCTCCTGAAACACAAATAGTTAGAACAGGCAACGATAGTAAATGGACTCAACATGACAGAAGAAAAATAGAAGAGAAAAAAAAAAGAGAGTTATCATGAAAACCTGAATAATTATAAAAATGCCAAACAAAATGAATGAAAAAGGTGATGAAGCTTGGATCTAAGTTAACCGAAAGCAGAAGAACAAAATTTTTTAAAAAAAAACAAAAGAAACAAATAACTTGAACGAGCATACCAACCAAATCTGCAACGAGTTAAAATGATATCACTCCATCAAGAAAAAACACATATCCCAATTCCCAACAAACCCTAAACCAAAGGAAGAAATTCAAGAAAAAAAACTCAATTTTATAAAATGAACTAAAACAAAAAATAACAAAAGAATAAAAATTAAATTATAAATTAAAACAAAAAAGATGACATTTTACATCAACAATGAAATTTAAAAACAAAAATCATAAAAAAATAGCAATTAAAAGAACGAAAACCACATCTAAAAAAAATACAAGAACTTGCAATTTTTTAATCGAATAATAAAACTAAAAAAATTAAAAAAGGATCAAGAACAAAAATATAATAATCAAAAAATAAATATTGAGAATGAATATCAAATTTAAAATGGCAAAATAATGAGGGGACAACTGTGAAAATTAGATTAGGCAGTGTGAATTTCAAAGAAGAGATAGAAAAAAGAGCTCAATATTAAGAAAAACTTGGGATGACCAAATTATATATATAAAAAAAAAATTAGGCACCAAAAAATAAAAAATGACAAAAATATTTTCCATATCCATGCAACTTAGCCCCTAAAGGTATAAAATTAAAAGGGGTTGATATTTGTCAATATCTCAAATTCAATTATCAAAGATTTAATTTTTATAAACTAATAAAATTAAATTTTATTTTACCAAATCAAGCATCAATACATCATTAAAATATATTCTCAACATCTCAAAATCCTTATCCATATACAGACAAAACAACCTGCAAAGCCTATACCCACTTAATTGCAATGCTAGAGGGCCAAATTAAAAGAAAAATGGAAGAACAAAACATAAAAAACCAAAAAAAAAAAAAAAACCCTATTGTAGATTACTGTTGTAATCCATATTATTTAATGAGGTCTATAGTAATTTCAACTTCAGTTTTGCAGGGACCAAAATATAGAAAACTGGAGGACAAAATAAACTACTGTGGATTACGGTTGAAATGCAGAGTGTTTACTGAGGAAGTGTACAGTAATTCCTCCTTCACTTTCAATCTTTCTGTAACTCTAATGTAATGTGATGTCATATCAAAATTCTTTGGAATGCTTGAAATTGTGACTTTTGTAACATAACATGCCAGTCATCTCAGTGGTCTTCATTCACATCTTATGATACAAGTAAGTTCAATGTTTTCAGAAGAATCTGTTATTTACTCAAAATCCAATGCACACTTTTCAGTTGAGCAACATCATGACTTTATATTTCATTAAAATTTAAAAAGTAAATTTATTAAAATTTAATTTTTTATATTTTTAAATTATTTTAATATATTGATATCAAAAATTATTTTTTAAAAATAAAAAAAATATTATTTTAATATATTTCTAAATAAAAATACATTTTAAACAACAATAATTGTTACACTCGACATCTCTTTGAAGATAAATGTGTGTTTCGTGTACACCTTCCTACCCATATAAATCAAAGCCAGTGTGATTATAACTAGTGAGAAAATTAATAGATGCCTAATCCATGGGCACTTTGGTGGAAAAGCACCCAGATGCCCTCCATTTTACAAATTTCTCCCGTCACATTGTTTAAAGTATCCAATCCTAGTTACATCCAAACTCCCTCTCCAAGCAGCCATCATGGTCCCGCAGCTGGACTGTGTGAATCTGCTAACATATGTTTCCACTAATGCACCTCTATAACATGCTTTTAATGGAAAACAGTAAAAGATAAATTTTTTTTAAAAAAAAAAAATTTATTTTTAACGTACAAAACATCCAAAAATAATTTAAAACAAAAAATATATTCAAATTTTAGCAAAACATGGCTCAACCTCGTTTCCAATCACACAAGTGGAAGCAGAACAAAACGTGATTAGAAATGCTGGCTAGAGAACTCTTGAATTTGGCAAATTAAATAGAACATTTCACACTAGAATGCAGATTAAATAAAGACTTTTTGCTAAACCAAAGACTTCAACAAAAAAAAAGAAAGGAAAGGCGCTATAAAGTTTAAAGGGAGAGATTGCAGATTTTTATATTTTACTAAAACTACTTACCAAGTGTGTGAAATTATAATAGTTTTTATGATTGTGATTTTAAAAAAATTGGCTTGAGAAATTGGGTGTTTAGTTAAAATTACATGGATGAATTTTTGTATGTAAAATAAACAAAACATAAGTCTAATAAAAAAAAATTATTTTAGCTTCTATAAAATCACTCGAAATGCATAATTGTGCTCGGTCCACTCAATGAAAATATTCTTTTATCTCAATGTCAAACTTGGCAATGCCTACCAAACTAAAGAATATGGGCGGCTTGTTTCGCTATAAATACCACAAACCTTGTTCATTTCATGCATTACCCTCTCATCTCCTTTGCTTTTATTGTCTTTGCTCTTTGTATGCCGATAATGGTTCCTGCTCTGCAGTTCCTTTTGTTCCTTTCAGGAACTTTGCTTTTTATGCATACTCTAGCAGAGGCTGCAACATGTAGCGACTGTTTCATTCATTCTAGGGCAGCTTACTATCCAAATTCTTATGAAAATGGAACAGACAGTAAGAGACCTCTAATCAAATATTTAAAAACAATTAGATTAACCGTGCACTTACTACCAATTGAGCATGCATTCTTACCAGTCTCTTTTTTTGATTTGCAGCAGGCAGATGCGGATATGGTTCCTTCGGTGCAACCCTGAACGGCGGGGATGTATCAGCTGTATCTGACCTCTACCGTGATGGTGTCGGCTGTGGTGCTTGCTACCAGGTACTAATTAAAAGCATCATAATCACTTGTAAGCAAAATATTAATAAAAATAATTGCACACCAACATTTTTTTTTTTTCTGCTATAGCATTACATAGCCTGATTCTGATATTGGTTCTCTTTATATGTCGAAATACTCACCATAATGATTTACTGAACCAGGTAAGGTGCACCGACAGTCACTATTGCACTGACAAAGGAGTCACCATTGTTGTAACCGACCATGGATCAAGTCATAACACTGACTTCATTCTCAGCAAAAGAGCCTTTGGTCGGATGGCTCAAACAACAGACGCGGCCGCATCTTTAATGGCCCTTGGAGTAGTTGATGTTGAATATAAACGGTAAGATGTGTATGATGACTTTATGCAGAAGACCTCTTATTTTTTGATTCACAAGAGACAGGTAAAAGAAACTTATGACTCAATCAAAGAGTCAAAGACTACGCTTTTAATAGGTTGAGGAAATGGAAGTGTACTGGTTTTAACCATCAGCACGGCCAACACTTCAAATAATCTCCCCAAAGATGAAGTCTTAAAATAGTAGGGTTATTAAGCATCATTATTACAAAAAAAATGCTCCCATAGCTGGCTATTCCATCGTTTTCCTACTGAAAAATTCTTCTGCTCTGTATTTCATGAAGTTTTGTCATGTGATGTGGACTAATTCAACTCTTTCTCCATGTAGTGTTTCATGCAACTATCCAAACAAAAACATAACCATCAAAATCGATGAGAGCAGCGACCACCCTTCTTACATGGGTTTTGTCATTTGGTATCAACAGGGAAGGAGGGATATCACTGCTGTTCACCTGTGTGAGGTAATATGCACTGTATGTAATATTAAATGCACCTTTTAATCTTCGAAATAATTCACTATCCAATCACTTGATTTTGTATTCAGCTTCAAGAAAACTATGTGTCACCGACAATATTAAAAGGCAATTTAAATATGACGGCAAAGGAAATATTAGCTGATATAACACAGGAAGAAAAAACTGAAAGTAAAGATAGTAAGAGCAGCAACTAGTCTCTAGCTCATTGTATAAAAGCAAGCAAAATTAAATCGTCCAGTTTTTACATGTTATTTGAGTCGGTGAAACTGTTACTAACAAAAGTTTTATGCGCAGACACAAAATTTTGCGTGCAAGGTCTTGGACAGAAGCTATGGAGCTGTATGGACAACTACTTCACCCCCCAGTGGACCCTTGTCACTTAGAATGTTATTCAGTGAAGAGGATGGAGATGAGACATGGGTAGTTCCAGTCAACAACATACCTAGTGACTGGAAAGCTGGGCAAACATATGATACAGGAGTACAAGTGAACTCATAAAATCATGGGAAGCAGATAAATTTATCCAAATAAGCCCCTAGCTCTTCATTTTATTTATAATTTTGTCTTTTCCTCTTTGTACACGGGTATAGGGTCTAATA
This sequence comes from Populus tomentosa, assembly GCA_018804465.1. Classification (NCBI taxonomy): domain Eukaryota; kingdom Viridiplantae; phylum Streptophyta; class Magnoliopsida; order Malpighiales; family Salicaceae; genus Populus; species Populus tomentosa. The sequence goes on along the minus strand of CM031969.1, from coordinate 12,183,854 downwards.
AGAGAAATTCATGAAAGTTTAATGTTGACTATAAAATTTCCAGGTATACTAATAAAATTTGAATTTTTTTTCTTTACTCTCCTCCTTATCTTTAGCCACAACGTCTGCTACTAGTCAACATCACAAATTTAATTTAAATAAAGGAAAAGACTCCACTTATCCCTTTAGATGCTTACAAATCAATATACTTTGGCCCATAGCAGAGTTACTGGCGAATAAGATTTCCAACTTCTACACCATTGATCACCGTTGGAAATAGAAGGGTGCAAGAGGGGAAAAATTCCTCAAGACATTTACAAAAGTGAAGTCCAACACTTCCTTGTTCCATCTAACAATTACTACATGGGTACTGTGTAAAATATAAAGAGAAAATCAGTTGATGTCAGCAACCTAACCTGATTGTGCTAATTGACTCATCATCCTTCCATGATCAGAGATTAACAGCATCGAGCAGCATCTTTGACTGAAATTCTCAGAAGATGCAATCAGACCGGAATCCTTGCTACAATGACAAGATGTAATGATAGTATTGGAGACCTCAATTTGGTTGCGGGATAAAAACAAAGTTACAGATAAATAATAAAAGAATCATGGTTTTCCTTTCACAATACCTCTTTTACTTGAAGATTCAAAGTTATGTAGCATGCACCTAAAATCCTGTAATTACACCACCTTCAAAAAGCTCCGAAATCTAGAAATTTGCAAGAGGGATAACCTTTTAAGTGGAGAGATTACTCTCAAGCAACCCATCTCTATCTGTTAGCAAGAGTGATTGAGTTCAGCTTATCTAAAACCAAACATCTGTTCAGTTGAGTTCAAAACAAACAAAATTTCACACTGGAGGTTCTGTTAGTGAGAGAAGTGAACTACCTTACAGCCTCCATTGCTATCACTAATATTACATTGTTCTTGCAGAAAGGAATTAAGATTTGCTTGAGTAGCTCAATCTATTGCTGGTTTTGCAGGAACTTTTGTGTTCCATAATGTTTCTGCTTCAAGTTTGAAAAGGTAAAAATAGCCCTTTTTTTCAAGTTTCCTTGCATGAACTGACAGGAACATGTGATAAAATTTATGCCTACTGTTTAAAACCTGGGAGAGAAGATCTGAGACTGTCTCACGATTGTTTTACATTCTACCCAAAAGTTTGTGCATAACTAGCGATGAATTGGACTCCCGGAGCCAAATCTAACTTCAACTGTTCTACAGTCACTAGGTATTAACAACAGCAATGAAGGCCATGATAATTACACATCTCATCTTCATGAGTGGATGAATAATACATTGGAAAACCTAAAATATTAACCCCCTTGAGGACCATGCCATTGGTGATCTGCCAAATTTACAATCAAAAGGTAGCCATTCCAGTAGCGCGGGCTGGTCTTAATCTTCATAAATAAGCTTTCCCAAGGGGAATAAATAAATAAATAACACCAAACATGAGTTTTTGCATGTACTTCCACCAAATCTACTGTTTCTTGTTCTCTTTCCCCCCGTTTAGATGACCCTATTTAGGTAAGGTTTGGTATTACAGTGGCAGTTATTTTTTAAAGTATTTTTTGATTGGAAATACATCAAAAACAACAAAGAAGAGGCAACTAGACACAAGCAGCTTCAATCAACCTAAAATTTACTCTATAAGCTCCGAATACAGTGACAAGACTCCGTGCCTTTCCCTAGAAATAGTGCAACCGCGTTTTCCAAATAAAGTTTTCCTTGATGGCATATTAGAGATCGCAAGGATAAGCCATAATTGATCACTGATCTCTGGGCAATGCTTGAAGTCTCAGGACCTGATCCAACAAGAACTCAGTTCATGACCACCTTGAACTAAAGTTGTTGCACTTTTTACTAGTCCAACATGCTTTAGTTTTCCTAGTGTGGACAAAGATAGAAAGTACCCTCAAGCTCTCCAGATGAGAGAATATTGTTGGGAAAACTAGGAACAAATAATCGGACACTAATCTAGCCGGATCAATTCACAAGTTCCAATTCTTCACTCTTTGTGCAATCAAAATCAAGATCAAACAATCAACAAATATAATACAACAATCACACAAATCAACACCAGAATTTTTACGTGGAAAACCTGATGCGGAAAAAACCACGGGACCGTAGTCCACCTAAAAACTTCTACTATCAACAAATAATAGGTTTACAATTGTTCTTCCTCAGATTCAACTAATGACTACAACATATGTATCATCAAGAACAATCTATTCTTAGAATACAATAAAATTAAATAGAGCAATGTTTGAGAAAAGCTCACAACACTGACAACCCCGTTTTCTATCAAAACGACCAGCTTCCACACCACCAATCTTCAATCCAACCGTTCATAATGAAGAGTAACATTTCTAGAAGCTGCTGTCAAAATCTCAGCCCAATCCAACAGTGAACAAGCTGGAAATCGAAGAAAAAAGACAAACTGCTCTACTGCCTCTTCTTCTTTCTTTCTCTCGTTTTTCCTTTGTTTTTGCTCCTTTTCAATTCTATTCTACTCTCTCTGCCTTCTACAGTGGCAGACCATATATTAATTCAAAGAGGCAGTCAACTACCTCTTATTAATTAATGTGGTGGTCCCACCATCACATGGTGCGGGACCACACACAACAAATCTCCCCCTCACGCACCATGTGAAGAATTCGTCATACTGGCGATTAACATGTAAGCTTCAATTTAGGAGGCTTTACCAAACCTACCCTTTTGCAAAACTCAAACTTCTCTCTAGGTAGAGATTTGGTCATCATGTTGATCAACGTGTCAAATATGATGACCAAACCTCTAACTTGAGAGAAGTTTAAGTTTTGCAGAAGGGAAGCAGACTTGGTAGAGCCTCCTAAATTAAAGCTTACATGTTAATCGCCAGTATGACGAATTCCTCACATGGTGCGTTAGGGGAAGTATGATGAATTCCTCACATGGTACGTTAGGGGGAGATTTGTTGTGTGTGATTCCACACCATGTGATGGTGAGACCACCACATTAATTAGTAAAAAGCAGTTGGCTACCTCTTTAAATTAATTTATGGTCTGCCACTGTAGAAGGCAGAGCAAGTAGAATAGAATTGAAAGAGAGCAAAACCAGAGGAGAAAAATGTGAGAAAGAAAGAAGACGAGGCAACATAGCAATCTGTCTTCTTTCTTTGATTTCCAGCTCATTCACCGTTGAATCGGGCTGAGATTTTGACAATAGCTTTTAGACATGTTACTCTTCATTCTGAACGGTTGGATCAAAAATTGATGGTGTGGAAGATGGTCGATTTGATAGAAAACAGGGTTATCGATGTTGTGAGCTTTTCTCAAACATTTCTCTCTTTAATCTTATTGTAATCCAAGAATAGGTTGTTCTTGATGATATATATGTTGTAGCCCTTAGTTGAATCTGAGGAAGAACAATTTTGAACCCATTATTTGTTTATAGTGGAAGTTTTTAAATGGACTATGATCCCGTGGTTTTTCCCGCATCGGGTTTCACGTAAAAATCTTGGTGTTGATTTATGTGATTGTTGCATTATATTTGTTGATTGTTTGATCCTGATTTTGATTGCACAAAGAGGGAAAGAAATTGGAACTTGTGAATTGATTCGACTAAATTGATGTTCGGTTATTTGTTCCTAGTTTTCCCAACAAATATAAACCTCCACATGGATACTGCAAAACGACGATAGATCTCCTTGCATCATTTGCTGAAAATCAAATACACTGCAAATATTATATTTATCCAATTTCTTCGATCAATTAATTCAAAATATAGGTTAGTTCGTGTAAGAGCGAGCAATTAATTCAAATATGAACTCACCATTACTTCGATCAACCCCATCCCAAAGTCTTCCTGATTTTATACCATATTGATCAATTTGGTGCAGCATCAAATCCTCGTTTTATCCAGTTGGGACTTGGTATGTCCTGGGGAATTATAAATCTTGATTCCATCATCTTCTCACTATCCCCTAGGTCTGCAAGAATAGGTTCGGAGCGCTTTTTCTGCATCATGTCAAGAATATCCGACAACAACATATCAAGACTCAATATTTAAGGGTCAACTTCAAACAGAAAATCATTTGTATTTTCAGAAACAGAAAAAACTAGGTACCAAACCATGCAAAATCTAAGCCAAATTTTAATCAATCAGCTAATCACCTTGACCAAATGTTATAATGGGATCGTCTCATCGTACTCTTTTCTTTAGCCTTTTGTTAAGCTCAAGATCATCCCTGCAAATACAACATGCATCAACAAATTGCTATATCACACAAAGGTTCATTTCCTTCCCCATCTTTCTTTGGATCTAAAAGAAGATTCTGACAGACACCCCAACATTTTTCCCTCATAAAAAAGAACAATAATATTAAGTTAAAAGAAAAGCTTTAAGGAAATGATGCGATCCTTTCATGAGAGAAACAAGAAGGATACAGCAGTCCACAATGCTATTAAATAAAATTAACAATCAGGGAGCTTTCATCAAGCATCTTATTCATCCAACACGCTAATCTAGTGTTAAAAAAACATTCAATCCAAGATTTCAGTTTCAGAACAAATACACTGCCTATTTTGCATCGAGAAATTGTTCATTGCTAATTCTTAACAGATTGAGCAGGTAGCCTTCAAAGAAAATTTGGAAAAAAATGGATATTGAAAGTGGCTAGCTTCTCAGCTTCTTATTTACCTCCAGTTTTCTCGTCACACAGTGCTAGTCTTTGTTGCCGGGATGATGGGTTTAGCAAATCAACTAGAAGGGTTTTCTTTTTCTTTTTCTTTTTTTTTGGTATTTTTTTAGCCAAATGGTATTTTTTACAGGAAGCTGAAATTCTATCAACACCACCAGCAACAATGATGACAATTGCAGATGTGTCCAATAGTTAATCAATGACTACTTTAGTATGCAACAAGCAAAATTATCACATAGACTTTTGGCAAGGGAAATGGGAGAGTGTGACATGGTGAGAAATTCGATTAATAGCGAGCAAAACAGAACTGACAAAAAATAAGAGAGAAAAGGAGAGATTCCAGAGGTTTATTTGGTAAAATAGCCAGCATAATTTTTTTTTCAGTTGACTGATACAAACATGAAATTACGACACATTCAAAGCAAATACTAGCACCAAGGCATTGTTCGGTACACTTAGTCTTACCTAGTCTGTGCAAATAACTTTTCCTTCTCCAGGTCTAACTCCTCCAACCTAGCTCAGCTTCCCGCTGTTGAGCCAAGCCCTTTCCCCACTCTAACTTACTCTACTGATTAAACAATGCAGCAAAGAAGTAAAACTCATGCTTCATGTATGAAAAAAGGATAAAAAGATAACTAAAACACAAAAAGAACAAAATAAATACAGAATAGTCCAAAAATAGTTACAGGAAACAAGGAACACTCATTTTGCAGCATGATGCTTTATCGAAGAAAATTTCAAACCTATTGGAGGCTTCATAATATTAGTGCCCTAAGGACATGTCTTTGGTTTGTTTACGGCATCATAATATCATTTCCCTCAACAAACCAAATAGGCATCCAAACTCCAAACAGTACCAGGATCCAACTTAACTTCCCAACTAAGCCCACCATCTAAGCGTACCCTGTTTTCAAAACCCATGCTGCGAACCACAAGTTGAATTTTTCTGGTAACTATGTGCATGCAAACACTCACACAGAAAGAGATAAAAAGCCATTAAAGAACTGTGCAAACTGCAAAACCCCAATCCCTGCAAAATAAACATCCATTCAAACGTATAAACTACTTTAACTAATATCAACAAGGCTCTTTTATCCCAAAATATCATATGGTTCCGAGACAATACCAGTCAGATTTAAGTCAGTGAATCCACCACCACAGAAACAACTAGAGTATCAAATTATGACGATAAGACCACTCAAGAATATGCGTTCATAAATACAAGTTAAAATAGTTCCCCAGGTTTTTCTTCAACTTTTTGTTTCAATTTCAAGTAATTATCCTTTGATATGCGCTCTTCTGCTGTATTGATTAGTAAAACATGGTTAAAAGCATGTTCAAAGTATCATTGGTTGCACTCTCAAATAGGACGGGTTTCATGAAACCAAAACATAAGCAAACACCAGCTCGTTCACTTCTCCATGTTACTGTCAGATTGTGCATTAGCTATATTAAATCAGTATAGAATGCCACTGCCCTACACCATGATATTCATCAAGGGCCACCAAAATGTTCTAGTTTAAATTAAGCATCAATAAATGCAAGCCAAAATTGTAATAAGAAATTTAAACAATTTAATGGTAAAAGGAGCAAGAATTATAAGAGAAAAGGTACCATTCCTTTTTCCAAGACAAAGAAGCATTTTCCGGCCATTAGTGGTAATTTTTGCCCGCTTCAATGTATTTGCAAGCTGAATGCTGGAAATATTACTCATATCACAAGGTCACTTAAATATAAATACAACCCTCTTGCAAAAACTCACAGGCTTGATGAACCCCAAGTTTGGCAGACATGTTGAACCCTCAGCAAATGTTACTGATAAATCTACAACTGACGTTCCAATTATTCTCACCATGATCCATGGCAGTCCCCTATAGTAATTTAGACCACAAGGCCCTTCCTAATATTTTCAACGTCACAAACACGAAACAAAGGGTCTATTGTTTCACCATCGAATGAGGTTAAACCCAATTTCAACAAAAGCGTTTTCACTTATTTTCGGAGAGTGTAAAATATAGAGAGACTTGATTGGTTTTACACCAAACAATTGGAAATGGAGGAGTATTTTAACACATTTTGGAGTAAAAAAAACCAACTACCACAACCAACCACCTATGCATGATTTAAGAAATTCCTACAACACTAAGTCCATATCCTAGAAACACACAGAAAATCTTCTTTCCCATCTTAGAACATCTTTACCCCATAGTTCAGTTTATGATGAAACAAACAGCAGCTTCAGCTTTCACAATCACATGTAAGAAATCCGTATGGTTAATGTGTGCCAGAGAGCTGATACTGGTTAATAGAAGGTTTGCATTCAAAAGAACTCACAGTTGAAATGAATATGTGAACAGACATTGCGCAGATGGAAAGAACAGAACTACTTAATTAACCATGAAATAAGACAAAATCAGCACATGAAATGAGCAAAGAGATCAAGCACTTTAGGCGCTCATAGGAACTTACAACAGTGATGCGTCCATCTTAGTTTTAAAAATTTCTTCCCGCTTACCACTACCAGTAATCAGACCAGTTGTCGGCTGTTCCTTTGAAGAAGCTGAACCAGATGATTCTTTCCAGTTTTTCCAGGTGTAGAAATGTCTTGAGCCATAGATGCACGTGAATTACCACTCTGAGTTGACCCCTACTGTGATGATTGAGAATTATCAGGTGATCCTGATCCCTCAACATCCTTCTTGCTTCTCCTTGGGGGTGAAAGATCTGACTCGGGTTTCGGTGAAGGAGAATAGTGCCGTCGCCTCTGTTGTCTTGGAGGAGACAAATCAGTATCTTCTCTCAAAGGCTTCAATTTAGGCAGTGGAGAAGATGATTCAGTATCAGCCCTACGTCTTCGAGCTGGTGACAAATCAGGATGCAGACCACTGGAATATTTGGATTTCGTATCAGGTTCAGGTGATGGAGAATGATGGAGTTTTCGCTGCCTTCGTTAAAATCACAAATCACTAACTTCTCCTGAAGGCTTCATCGGCGGTTCTGGAGATGGAGTATCATTTCGATACCTTTGTTTAGGAGGTGGTGACAAATCTGAATTCAAATTTGTATCAGGTGCAGGAGATGGGCTATGGTACTGTCTCTGCCGTTGACGTGGAGGTGACAAATCTGTATCATCTCCACCATATTGCAAAGAATTCCCTTCATGCTGAGGTGAAGGCTTGTCGATCTGAACTTTCCTTTGAGGAGGAGGATACATGTTGGAACAAGGATCAGCAGAAATCGCACGTTTAGGAGAAAATGTAACCCAACGATTTCCATCCTCTGCTATTGCATTGTAAGTGCGTTGAGCTCTAATTAGCTCCAGTATCCTCGTTCGTTTAACTTCTCTGTCTTCTTCGTCAACTTGAGGCTTCTCTTCATCTAGAAACACACGAGAATAACACACAAACACATTGTCAAAGCAAGATCCAAATCCTCAAATACACTAAAGTATAGTGTTGATATTTTTTATTTTTTACCAGCTGAATCATATTCTTCCTCTTCTTCAAGCTTTACTGGTTTTTTCCAAACAGGATCTTCATCCACAACCAATGGCGGAGCCACATAGTACAAAAGGGGGCAATTGCCCCTTTATTTTTTTTTTATTAATATTTTTTATATTAATATATTAATATAATAATGTAGTGAATGGTTGATATTGAAAAGTTGTTATTGGAGCTCATTTTCCTTTCCTTTTTTTTTATCTGACCCTAATTATACAAATTTTTTAATATATCCAGCTTGTTCTTTGGCTTTCTCCGGTATACAAATTTTTCTTAAAATACAGTTAAGTAATTAACTTTCTGATTTTTTGTTTTTTTGCTTTAGGTAAATTTTTATCATTTTTTTATTTATTTTATTATCTAATTTTAATTTTATTTTTTTATAGTTAGTTATTAAAAATATTAGAATTTATAATAATTTAAGGGTTTTGATATAAATATATTCAAAATAAATATTTAAATCTACTAATTTAATAAATTAAATATTTATTTTTTTATTATAAGAAAATAAATTAATATCATGCAAAACCATTATTATTGGCATCTCTTGTATTGGTAGAGTAGTTTATTGAAATTTAATATTTTCAGATGAATTGTTTATAAGTAAAATATTAAGTAGAAAACATGTTTTTCAAGCATTATTTTTATTACACTGACATAAACTTTGTTCCTCAATTAAATGTTTAGAAATAACTAAGTATAATTTAATCAACATATTTATTATATGCATATAGATATGTAAGTTTTATAAAATGGTTTCAAAATATGAAAACTTGAAGAGAATAATTATAATGTAAATTTTTTTTTATTTTAAAGTATTTTTAAATTAATTTTACTTTATATAAATTATTATATATATTTTAAATTAATTTCTATATTTATTAATAATTTGTCCTTTCATATAAAAAAACTCTAGCTTCGTCATTATCTACAACTAAAACACTAAGGCCATCCGGTTCAGCTTTCTCTTCTTAGTTTTCTTTTCTTCTTCTAGGTTGTTTCTTTCATATTTTTTTTCAAATATTCTTTGAATGACTTGTATACATTATTTGAAATTATGGTAATATTTAATAAAATATGTTTTACCTGTAAATATATAAAAATAATATTTTTTATTTTTAAAATTTTATTTTTCACATTAATATATTAAAATATTTAAAATTAATAAAAATTAAAAATATTTTCTAAACACGGAAGAAACACACTCTTAAAAAGTATTTAGGATTGTGATAGCGATAATAGTTCAAAATATTTTTTATTTAAAAATATATCAAAATAAAAATATTTTATTTTTTAAAAATTATTTATAATATTAGTAAATCAAAATGATATGAAAATATTAAAAAAATTAAGTAACCAAATTCCAACATCTTCCTAACAAGTGCAGATATGTAAACAGTTATAGACTAGAGAAGAAAAAAGCGAAATATAATCTGATTTTTCTATCTTAAAACAGATAATCATAAAATTAAGGATAAGCAATTCAAACGCATATAATAAATAGAATTGAAGAGAGAGGGAAATCTAACCGGTGAAGGAGTATTTGCAACAGCCAGAGAATTCTGATGGAGGCGTCACTCAGTTGTCATCGGCAAGTTAAAAAGATTTAGGAGCTTATTTTTGTGTTTTAAAAAAAGATTATTTGTTTTATTTTAAATTAATATTTTTTATTTTTAAATTATTTTGATGTGCTGATATAAAAAATAATTAAAAAAAATTAAAAAAAAATTAAAAAAAATTAAAAAAAATAAATAATATTATTTTAATATATTTCAGAGTGAAAAAAACTTTGAAAAGAAACTGCAACCACACTTTCAAACACGCTATAAGATAGTGTTTATTTTTATACTGCTATCGTATTTTTAAAAAATATATTTTTTTAATTTAAAATTTTTGTTATGTTTTTTAATAATTTTAATATATTTTTAATAAAAAAATATTTTAAAAAATAATCGTCTCTATAATATCAAACACTATTATGGCAAAGTATTAATAACGCAAATGAAAACAATAACAACAATAATAAACAACATCAAATTCAACCATATAAGATTATAATGTTAAAAAATCTAATTTAAAATTTTATTTTTCACTAATTATTATATATTTTTAAAAATAAACTCAAGAAATTAATATAAATAAATTAGCAAACTTAAAAATAAAAGTTATAAACACTAGATAAAATAAAATTAGTAAATATAATATTTAATTTTTAAACTACATATAAATAAATAAAAATAATTAAGAAAACAAATAATTTTATCAAAAAAACTCTCATGGATTTGTTTTCAAGTTGGAAAGAGCTCTTCTTTTAAGTTCTAGCAATCTATATACCTACATTATATTGTTATCGACCATTAAAAATATATTAACATCATTTGCACTTCATTAACCTCTAACATGTTAATACTATAAAGTTAGTTGACACGGATAAATTAGGCTAGGAATAAATTTTCAAAACATTTTGAATTTTTATAAATCATTACTAGTTGTTAATAGTTGTTAATAGCTTGATATACATCATATCATTTCTTATGTAGCTGGGTTTGCAGCGATTAGGGTACTAGGAAGTTACATGGGTATACCTCAAACACATTATATAAATGACTTAACACATGTTTTTATGGATTAATATTTTAGACTCAAAAGAAGACTTGGTCGCGCCAAACTAAAATAGTGATATAAAATGGCGATAACAAAAAATATAATTGTTGGATTGAACTCCAATCTTTACAGGAAATTTTACATATCGCAATTAATTTTATATGTTATTGGATTGTTGGGTCTCATGGAATTAGGCTCAGAAGTTTTTTGCTTGGGTGAATTTTGTTAGTTTTCTTTGATTTTCATGGATTTATTGTTTATTTTGGATTTTATATTTTTTTTTATGTTTTAATATTCTAAACTTTTTTCTTAATCTAGGTCAGTTTTTCTAGCCTATAAAAAACATTATAAACCTCTTTAAAGGACATACTTGGTCATATTAATATTTCAAATATAAAATGAGGTTTTAGTAGTTTTGTATATTAACCCTATTTCAATATATTTTTTGTCTTCTTATGCTTCTACCTGCATATTTTCTCACATAATTCTATTATCTAGAATCTTCTTTCTTTTTTCTCTTTCTTCTTTATAAATTGAGATAAAAAATATATATTTTTACCCCTCCTCTCAACAACTGTCCTATCCTCTTTACATGTTTTTTCTTTATATTAAAAGTATATGTATTACATTGTCCATCATATATAAAATTTATGTTATATTATCATAATGTACCTTGTAATAAATAATACGTATTCATAAACATTATATTACACCAAGCACTATCCAAATATTTCTTATATATATATATATATATATATATATATATATAAAGATAATGTTCATTCATGATTGTTTTGATATCTCGATTCATGCACTTTAATGTGTAGGTCCAATGGTGTATTTTTATCTTGGGCTATAATTTTTATACTATCTCGATTGACACTATGTTTTCATAATTATCACTTTCAATATCAAATTAAATACCTTATTCTTGATGACATATGTTGAACTGAAGATTCATGAACTTGAACCAATGCCCTCTTGATGATAGAAATGAAATTGGATTGAATAAATCTCAAAAGAAGAGTAGCCTCTAGTAAAAGAACAACTCCTAAAAAAAAAATCAAAGCAGAACAATTTATTAAACACACAAAAAACATCAATGTTCCAGATCTTTTGATAATGTCACTGGGCCTTAAAACTTGTAAGTCTGGAAGCTACGAAGTTAGAATGGTTTCGAAGCTTATTTTCATGTATCTTTGAAAAATTTTAAACATGGAATTAAACAAAATATTAATTATGGTTGTCAAAACATCAAGATAACATCACTAACACCAATCCAGCAGGCATTTTGCATTGAGTGAAATTGACTCCAATTCATCATAACATTCACAACTATCTGGCAATAAGACTACCAACACTAGTATTTTTTAAAACCCTAAAAAACTCAAATTGATTTTCGTTGGTTGTACAATCCTTAATGAGAAAGGAAGTGAAAGAAATGAGAGAAGAAAAGAAAAGAGATTGGAAAAAGAAATAGACATGACATTTATTTTATTATATATGAAGATAATTTGATCTTTTTGATTATTTTTGAAATTTTTATTTGATGAAAAATATAAAATATGATTTCTAACACGGTAAAATCTTATAAGATTTTATGTAATTATATATAAAAAAACACAAATACTTCAACAAGTTTCAAATATTGTTATTGGACAACCTTACTAAATTGAAGTATCAAAATAGTCTCTCAATGAATAATATTCATGTCATTGCTAAAGAAAACTAAAAGAAGATTTATTTTGTAGGCTCTGTTTATTTCATGAAAAGTAGTTTTCTGGAAATTACTTTTTAAATTTTTATGTGTTTGTTTGTCATATAAAAAACCAATTAATGAAAAACACTTTATAGTAAAAAAGATTTGGCTTGATTTTCAGCAAAAAGTGTTTTTCTTTTATTTTAGACGGAAAACACTTTTCAGAAGTTATGAAAAATTTAGAAATATCATATTATTTGTTGATTATATCAAATTTGATTCTCAAACTTTTGATTGCTATATATTTTATTTTCAATCTTTTTTTCCTTCAATTTATTCATTAGAATTTGATTTAATTTGATTTTTATATTAATTTTGATCTTTATTTTTATGATTGTTATTTGCTTTTCTCTTATCATATTTTTAATTGAAATTTTTAATATATTAAATTTGGTCCTTATTCTTTTGATTGTTACTTATTTTATTTGAAATAATTTATGAAATTGTAATTATTATTATTTTAATTTTATCATCTTTTAATTTTTTTATTAGATTTGATTTTTATTTTTTTGATCGTTATTTATTTTATTTGAGATAATTTATTAAATTATATATTTTTCAATTTCATTATCATTCAACCTTTTAATTTGTAAGATTTATTCATCGTTATTTTAATAAACTTGAAAAAAATATCAATAAATTATTTTTCAAGTTATTTTTTATAATATAATCAAATATTAAATAAATATTTTTTAATTTATTTTTTATAATAACATCAAACATCAAAATATAATTTACTTTTCAAGAATTCAAGGCATAATCCTATTTTGAATTTTATGCACAAAAGATACTATAACACGTGTGCAATTTTTTCTTGGAAGAAAAACGTAAATAAAGTAGAATGTTTGGCAACGTACAGGGACCAAAGACTTTCCACTTGAAAAACCGAACTTCCATTTGTTCACGTCGGCTCGTCTCTTTAGCTCTCGAAAAGAGAAGCATGGAGTTTTTAGACGAGGACGCCAGGCCTCGATTCCTCTTTCAATCTCGCCCGATCCCATCTTCACTAACCAATACCCAAACCCAACAAAAACCACTTAACAAATTGTTCCTCTTCCTATCAATCTCTCTCTCATCCCTTTTGTTGCTTCTCTCATTTCTCTACCTCCAAACAGAACCAATCAGATCCCTCCTCTTGTGGGTCTCCATCTCCCTCCTCGTTGGCCCTTTCGCTCCCTCTCACCTCACTGGAGGTGACATTCGTGTTGGTCAAGGCCCAATCCTTGAACCCCTTGAACAAGAACCCGAAGTTGTAGAAGAAAAACAAGCTAGAAAAAAGAGATCAAAACCGATTAGATCTGAAGAGATTGTGAAGAATCCGATTCAAAATGTGGAAATAACAAATGGGTTGTCGAGTAAAGGGAAAAAGGCTGAAACTTCGGCTAGTGGTGAAAAGGGTTTGGTGAGAAATGAGGGAGAGAAGGAGTGGAATGAAGAGGATTCGGAGATTCTGAAGAAACAAATGGTGAAGAATCCTGTAGGGAAGCCAAGGAGATGGGAGGTGATTGCTGAGGCATTTAATGGGAGGTATAGAGTGGAGAGTGTGGTAAAGAAAGCTAAAGAATTGGGAGAGAAGAAGATGGATGATAGTGATTCCTATGCGAGATTTTTGAAGAACAGGAAGCCACTGGATACAAGAGCTGAAAGTGGGAATCAAGGATTGGAGAGTGATGAAAGTGGGCAGGAGGTTGGTGGTGGATTGGGGTGGACTACAGGAGAGGATATTGCTTTGTTAAATGCATTGAAAGTATTTTCTAAGGATGTGGCAATGAGGTGGGAGAAGATTGCAGCTGCTGTTCCGGGGAAGTCAAAGACAGCTTGTATGAAAAGAGTTACTGAATTGAAAAAGGATTTTCGGAGCTCGAAAGCTGGTTCTGAAAGTTAGAGGGAATGTTGGATTTCTTTGTTGATTATAGCAGATTATAAATTTGAGGCAGCATTGTGGAGGTAATGGATGATTGTTTCACGACATCTCTATACTTTCCCCCAAATACTGGAAGTGTTTGCTTTTTTGTTCAAGTTTTGTTGATTGATTTTATGGTTGCTAATTGCTTGATATGGATATAAATCTATAATAATATACATGTCACTCTATATTTGTGGAGGCCATCTTATGATAAAATTTGGTGTCCATTCTGGTTATTTTAATGTCTGGACTGCTGGGAGTCTGTAATTACACCGTAACATTGCTTTAACCATTTACTGGCTAATTAGTTCAGCACCACACACATGTAGTCTCCAAAAACCATATTTGATCATTTGGTTTTGATGTTGTGGTGCCAATTGGAGGATCTTAAAACTTCCTTCCAAAAAGCTGCCAGCTAAAATAGCTGGGAAATTTTGTTTGAGGTTGGGCAACCATCTGACACCCCCCCCCCCCCAACTATGAAACCTTTAAATTGCTTGCAAACCAAGGGCACTAGGCTTTAATGTTAGATCATATTGCTGTACTGCTTGCCACTTGTAGTTTGGCCAAGGATTAAAAAGGTTAGTTTTCCTCTTGTTAGATGCAACTTCAGAAGATTTTCATTAGAATTATCAGTATGCAACTTCAGAATACTCTACAAACATGGATTATTGATCGTGCAACATGAATTGCACAAAAAGTATTTTGCTTGAACAATAAGTGGGAGGTTCATACTTTAGTTGGTGGAAGGGGTTTATTCGAATGTTTATATTTTTCAACTTCTAAGAAGCATGAAATGATTCTTGAGTGAATGGACGCATACAGTTTAGAGGAGGGGGAGAGAGATAGGATGGAGTGGATCTCTTTGGAAAAATAAGAAGCTTTGAGGGTTGGAATGTCCTTAAGAAAGGGATCAGTGAACACCCCTACCTTGCACTTGTTATTGGATCACTTACACTTTCAGCACTCGTTTTTTACCTTTTGGTCTAACAATGTAGAAGATGTAACCTCTTGGAATTTCTTACTCTTTACCTGTTAGTGTCTTATTAAGAGACATTTGTCAATTAGAAGTGGGTTTGATCCTGGTATTTTTTTTATTAGAAAAAGAGCTCTAGTTACTTACTTAGAGAGCAGGGCCTTTTTAATGCAGGAGCATTCCTAAATGATGTAGGGACATGAAAGGCAAGCAAATTAAAATCCATATGGCTTAACGGTGGCCTGGGACATAGTTCGCATAGTTCACACCTGTATTTGGTCATAAGTGATGGACTTGTGTTTGGTCATAAGCGATGAAGGATAGCCTAACTTATCGCTCTTTGATTGAGAGACTGGATACATCTAAGCCTATATTATTGAATTTTATTTGGATTTTATTATTGAGCTTAATGTTATTTTATTTTAGACTTCATTTTATTTCTAGTGGGCCTTTAGCCCTAATTGTTGGTTGTGTAGGGTTTTGCTATTCATATGTAATTTTTTACAGTATGTACTGTTTTTAGATGAATTTTAAAAATTTACAGATTTCCTCCTCCCTTTCTTTCCCCTCTCTCCTCTCCTCCTCCTCCTCTTCCCATCTTCTCCTTCATTCTTTCTCTTCTCTCCTTTTCAATCTCTCTTGTCCCTCATCCGCTTTGGTATCACAGACAGCCAGGTTAATGTCATCGGGCACATCCAATGTTATTGGATTTTATTATTGGGCTTAATGTTATTTTATTTTGGATGAATTAAAAAAAAATTACAGATTTCCTCCTCCCTTTCTTTCCCCTCTCTTCTCCCGCTCGCTCCTTCTCTTCTTCTTCCCAGCTTCTCTTTCTTTCTCTTCTCTCTTGTCCCGTGTAACTAAGGCACCCTAAAGTATTAAATGAGCAAACCGAGGATATCTCGTAGCCACCCTAATGTATCATTTCTTTTCCTCATCAAGCTAGCACTTTAGTATAGGACCGAGTTTTCTATGTTAGCTATAGTAGGTTGGTTGAACTTCTCATGGCAATGCTTTCTTTTGTCTTTTAATTGTAAGTTTTAGCTATATATATGTTACAACCCGAGGATGGAAGAGGAGCGAATTTGTTCAAGTTAAAATTAAAGTGAGCTTGTTAAGCTTATTTCTAGTTTTGTATCTCTTTGGTGGATTCCATTGAGTGGCGAGCTATCCTAAAGTCTAATATCTTTGTGATGTGACTGTATCAGTGAGATTTATGAGTTTAATCCTTGTTATTCCTCTCTAGAGCGGTGTTTTCTGTATCTCTAAAGGGTTGAACATTATCTATCCTTCCATTCATCCATCTTTCCATCCATTTCCATCGTCCTATCCTGACTAGAACTTCCACTGAAACTCCAGCCCCCCTCTTCATGTATCAGTTTTCTATACTTCTTAAGACCGTGTAGTTTGATGTTGTGTGATATATTATATGGTATTTAAAAGGGAAGACAAGTTTGGAAATTTTCTTTAATGAAGGTTCAGTTTGGCAGAGTGCATTAGTGCAAGGAATACTGCCCAGTGGAAGGAATGTGCTAGGCCACATTATCTGGTTTTAGCTGCATCATGCAGGATTGCTTGGTTTTGGTGAGCGATGTTGAGCCGCTCAGTATGAAAAGGAGAAGCATGGTGTTGAATGCAGCTTTATATACCCTGTAGTATTCAGAAGAAATGCAAAGTTAGTGCATTGTTAGCACCTATGGCTTATTTCATTCATCATCATAAAACCAGGAGTTGCATCTGTCAATTTCATCGTTAATTTTTGTAAAGTTACAAAAGAAGGGAGAGAAATACGTAAGCCCAGACGTCATCTCTTTCATATGTTGGAACATATTCAAATTCTACAAGCTATCCAATATAAAGTGCAGAGGAAATTTTAGAATCAGATCTAATACCGGTTGCTGCCATCTGAGTATTTCCTATTTCTGCCTTGATTTTCACTAGAAAGACTCGTCTTGATCCTCGGTTTTTTCTTCATCTGGAATGAAACTCTTAAATATCATAATTTGTGAAGATATCATCAAATGCCGTGCAGTTCTGTGAGTTAGTGATAAGAGGGCGGCATCAGACAGTCTCTGTCGTTGTGCGTTGCCTGCACAGGTGTTGTCGAGTGCCGTAAATTGTTTTTTTTTTTTTTTTTTCCAATTTTTGACCCTGCAACTACTTTTGCAGGGGATCGTTTGCTGGCGGATTATATTTCAAGTATATGCTTGTTAAGGCCTTTGTGGACTATATGTTGAAGAATTTGAAGATTATGGTTGGTGATAGGTTCTGTAACCAAAATGTAATAAAAGTTTACGCAGATTTGGCTAATATCTGCTATGTACTTTGCAGTTTGCTCTGATTTGTCTTTTGAAACAAATCATAAATGTTAAACTGGTCTGGCTGAGTTCTGCATGTTTTTGAGGGTTGAGTCATGCTCTCATCCTAGAATCTGGCATGGGTGCTGGTTTAAGTGAAAACTTGCAGGCAAATACTTTACCAAAATTCACTTGGATAGTTTGTCTTGTACTCCGACAATTAAATGCCACCATATCACTGAGACCCTCCATTTACCAGCCCCCCCTGTCATACAAAATATTGCATGAGACTCGAGAGTGATAAAAGCCAGTTGAGTACTACGCGCGTGCTTGACAGTCTGCATATTTCCATCATCTTGAAATTTTTCGAGGAATTTTACTTACGAAATGTGATGTGGAAAACATGCTCGAGGATCCCTGGACATTCAGCGTGCCTGAATTTATAGGGAGCTTCAGCATGGGAAAATTTATAGGCCAATCCATGGTGCGTCCTCAGGATAAAATGTAAACAGCTGCAATGTTGGTTTCAAGATTGAAGTTCATGAAGCTGTCATGTTGTTAATTATTGTGGGGCTTGTAGGAAGCATTAAGTTTAAGGTTGTACTTGCCAAGGCCTTGTAACCAAATGGTCCAAGACGGTTGGGCCCAAAGGGGTTGCGAGTTTGACCCTCTCTCCCAATCAAAAACAAAAAAAAGAAATAAACCCCGCTGTCCTTCCCTGCCTTGATAAAAAAAAAAAAAAAAAATTGAAAATAACCAGAGATATTCGGCCAAGTGAAAATGCTACAATTTTTCCATTCCACAACTGTAAATGTGATAAACAATATGAACTCTGTAATTAAAGTTGGTGAAATGAGAATCCTGAGAGTGACAATGTCATCATTTTGGTTAAAGAAAAGAGTTGAAGGGTAGAGACCATCTGCCTATCCGGAGTTGCCAAATCCGAGGAACTGGTCCGCAAGTTTTGCTACGGAGTTGGCAAGGCTGTCTGCTGCTTCTTGGATTGATGCCTCTGCATATACACGTATGACATCCTCTGTTCCAGATGGCCGTATGAATGATCGCCCTCTAGGGTATTTTGCTGAACAAAAACAATTGAAGAAGACATAGTTAGCCATATGAAGGGAAAAACAATTTGTAGCTTGAGAAATCCTCATCTGCACGTGCAAATGCAAATGCACATGCACATGCCCATCCCATCCATTGCCACACGGAGTGTTTGTATACTATTTACATGCTTAGCGTTAATTAACTAGAAGTTGCATTTTTTTTTTTGTCAACATAGGACCTTGCAGTCTGCAGTCAAGGGGTTAGCGTTGGTGGTCAGTAGTTAGTGGGACAAGAGAGTCGTGTTACCACGACAGATTGAATTGGCCGCCACTACAGATATGAGGAGCTACAATGGCCTCTTCTTGTAATGGAGCATTTTTTAAGCTCAAATTCTACAGAAGAAAGATTTGAAGCTCTGACCTCTTGCAAATGCAAGGAACTCACTAATACTAAGTCAAAAGGCCTATTGATAACTGGGATTTTCATGCTTCTATGCTGTTATTATTTTTGTCTTCTAATCAAAGCTGAGCAAAAAAAATGGATGGTGTAGACCAATAGTGAAACTCGGAGTATGCGAGAAAATCACACATGCAAATCTAAAGGCATAATGTGCAGTTCCATAAAATCAAGTTTCAAAAATGCTATTACCAACTTCAACGTTGATGGCTTCTTGAATGAGAGGGGGTCTCACTACCACAGTTTCAGCATTTGCCGTAACAACAGCAGTTCTGTCCACGACTTTAACCTGTCAATAATCCAAAGCAGCACAAGAGTTAATTTCTGAATTTGAAGGAGAAAAACATATGTTGTGTAATGGTTACAAATGGAAGCTAGTAATTTTCTTAGCCTATTTGACACAATGCTTCCATTAGAGTTTCAAAATTGCAGAAAGGTGCATGATGGGGGACAAGTGGTGTCACAGACTAAAACATGTGGTGAGAAACATAAACTCAAAAAATGGGCTTCTTCATGATAAGTAATCAAGAAAGTAAACCTTAAGCTGCCTGCTTGGTAGGTCATGGTAAAGCTCACTCCAGTTGTGCATTGACCATCCCTTGTATTGTAAAATGGCTTCTACCAACAGCAAACCACTTAAAGCATCCCCAACAGCTTGGTTGATCAAGTTACTAACTGCCAATAGTCGCAAAACAGCCTTTTGCAGTTCTGACCCTGAAGGAACCAAATGCTTCATGATATTTACTGACATTCAAGACTATCAATAGAAGATCATATCAGAATTCAGAAATAACCTTTAGATTTGGAAGAGAGCTCGTTATTTCTGGCATCTAACCAAGATAAGAAGCCCTCTGAGAACAGGATGGTGCCATGGCCATTGGCCTCAAAATAGATCCCAATATCATACTCAGCAGCTTTCTCATGCAAGTATTTCACTCCCGTAGGAGTAAACACAACTTCCAAGCCCAACTGTTTGAGATAATCTGTGGATGCTCCATTTGCATAAGCTGTTTGTACAACCCCAAGACGAGCTTCATAATTTTCATCTACATGATCATCCCCTTCCATTTTAAGAATACTTAATTGCTCCTTGATGAACAAAGCAAACAAAGATAGTATCTTGTCCCCGTCAACAAGATCGATATTGCTGGCATTATTTGATTGCACAGAAAAATAAACAAGCCGATCAGCATCTCCATCCAAACTTGCACACCTGAAAAACTAGAAATGCCCATTCAATTAGCTTCCCCTGCTACAAGTTGGAATCAAACGAGACCTAGGATATATCAATTTCAGCAAACATAATACACATCTGATTTGACTTAGAGTGATACCCCAAGAGGCAAGAATAAATCTGCTGCTAATAATATAGTTACAAGCATCAGTTATACATTCAAAAGAGAAGCATAAAAAAGTATCATTCATTCTGATTTAACCATTCAAATGCCAACAAATCCATGCAGCTTAAACCCATTAACAGAAAGCCATAATATCTTGCTATGAATCTACGGTAACAAACATGGAAATCATTGCCAAATTATATTGTACTTAACTCCATATTAAACACACTACTACGAAATGCACATGCAGGTCACTAGTGCAACTTCAGTAAAATTAAGCTTTTGCTGCAAGGTTGACTACCAAGAAAGAATAAAACTACTGCAAGATATGCGGAGATGGCTGACCTAATCCCAACATCTTTCAAATAGAATCCTTGTGGAACAACTTTTTCTTTCTGCACATAATCAGCACCAACTCCTTCATTAAGTACACCTCCTTCTTTTCCAGAATTACGAACCTCAATATCCATGCTGTTCAACATCTTCCTTAACACTTCAAGTTTTTCTCCACCCACACCATTAGCCCCATCCACAACTAACTTGTCATCTGTGTTGTTCATTTTGATTTGATTTGGAGTCAGATCAACCAAGCACCTAATAAATCACATAAAGAACTTAAGTGGAGACAATTTTTTGTATTTAGAATTGCATAAGTTTGAAAGTAATCACTTTATTGGTAATGCAAAACACGCTTTGTGTCTGAAACAAACCTGAATGAGCTTGAAAGCTGTTCAAAGTAATCAAGTTCAGTCGCTTTCATGCCCTTATTTCTAGCACGAACCATCCAATGTAATTGGGGAGTAGTTAAAATTCCCATATCAGTGGCAGTAGCTCCAACGATTGAATAGACACCCTTCATTTAAACATAAAGAACAAGCAAGAAAAAAAATGATTTCTTATAGATATGAATAAAGAATAGGTCCAAGATTATACATTTTCTCTTTCATACTGGGGATTCATGGAAATTGAAGGGAGGGGATACCTGTTTAGCAGCTTCAAGGAGTGATTCACCACTAGGCCTCGTGTCTCTTCCCAACAATATCTCCGCAGACCGCACTCCATCAAACCGGATGTTCTCCTTCTTCACAAATTCATCTATTAACTATTTAACAAGAAAAGAAAAACCGAGACACCATAAGTCCAATATTTTCTCCAATTTAAGCAATCTAACAAAACCTATGCCTCTGCTCTGAATGCTAAACAACTAATTGGGTCTTAACCAATCAACCAAAATTGAAACTTAAGCACATAAAATCCATGAAAGAAAGACAAAGAAAAAAGAAGAGATAGAATTATCCGATAGCGACCTGAACGAGATGTTGTGGAGTGGCGGAATTGGCAATGGCATCAGCGAAGGGCTCCCATTCCTGAGTGAGCATGCCACCACTGGGGTCAGCGATTTTGACACCATTGTCATTAACTTGATTATGAGAAGCGGTGATCATTAACCCGGTCAGTGATTGGGTTTTCAAAGATCGAAGAGCTGCCAATATCCCAACCCTGAATACTGTTGATTCCAGGATTGATGCATCTGCTCTGAACCCTGCTGTACCATATGATAACTTCACTCCTGAAAAAAAAAAAAAAGATTTGATGAAAAGATGGAGTTAACAATGGAGAAAGTGAAGATGGGTACCTTGAGGAAGTGGGTACTTAGACGAGGAGTTGACGATTAGTGATTTTTGATTGTCGTTCATGCTGGTTCTGTTGTTCAATCTTCACACACAGAGAGAGGGTGAGAAGGTTGGTGTGTGCGAGTCCGTTATTCGTTTTCTTCGAGTCATTGCACTGCTTAGATTTCTTTCTTTAGCCCTTTTTTTTTTCGATTTTTTTTAAATTTTTTTTATATTTTAAAATTATTTTAATATTAATATTAAAAATAATTTTTTAAAAACAAATTATTTTAATATACTTTCAAGTAAAAAATATTTTAAAAAATAATTATCATCATAATGTTAAATATGTTTTTTATGTCAAAGTACTAACCCCATGCTTTCATGTTATCACGTCAGTTTTTTTCGTGTAAAATAATATTTAGTGTGGTAAATGCATTTTAAAAAATAAAAAAAATAAATTTATAAAATCAATTGAGTTAAATAAATTAATTTTATTTTAATTAGATAATAAAAAAATACACAAAGATATAAGATGGAAGAAAATTTTAAAAAATAAGATCACGAGAACTTAGGAAAAAAATATTTTCACAAAAAAAACAAACAATATAACTCAATTCTTAACCAATTAAATATAGGGGTATGAAATGGTGTAAAAAAAGACCTAAACAAATCGGCCCTCATCAACTCTAGTTAATATGAAAAACTTGTAATACCAATAATCACTAATCAGTGCCACGCCAGCTCGAGTTATCCTGCAAAACTCGTAATTCAGATTATAAGATCAGAATAACACGATATAAAAAATAAAAAAAAATCACAAAATCTATTTTTAAAAAAATATCAATTCATATTAATTTTTTAAAAACTCATAAGCCGAATCATTAGATCCAAAGCACCCTATATGAAACAAAACATAAAATTCAATTCTCATTCAATCAAATATTAAAAGATAAAATTAAAAAAATAATTTCAATTATTCAAAATAATTCAAAACTAAAAGTAAAAATAAAAGGAATGAGAATCAAAGTTGTAATAGAAAATAAATTTTATATTTTATTGAAAGGTGAAATTAAAAAGAATAATCAATTTGACAAAAGAATTAAAAAAAATTAAAAGAATAAGGATCAAAATTGACATACAAAATAAATTTTATATTTAATTAAAGAGTAAAATGGAAAAGAAAACATAAATTTAGAAAATGACCAAAAAGAATCACAAGAATAAGGATTAAATTGATAAAAATAATATACCATTAATTGGAATTAAAGAAATTGAAAACAAATAAGACTTTTACAAAAAGAGCAAAGAACAAATAAAAATAAAAAGAATAACGACCAATTGAAAAACATAATACATGACAAATTAAGATTAAATGATGAAATTCAAAATAAATAAAAAATTTACAAAAAGACCAAGAACAAGAATTAAAAATCAAAAGAATATGGACTGAATTTGAAATATCAACAACAAAAATGATCAAGCTGTCATTTTAAAGAGAGAAGAGAGAAAAGAAACAAAAGAAAGAAGAAAGCCTCACAAACGATAAACTGACCACTCAACTTCAACAAGCATTGCCCAAAAAAAAAGAGATGTGGCGACACTTACAATGATACAATGAAATTATAGTTTTGGGTGCTAGGAAACGTCATACGCATCGTTGGAAGGGCGTGGATGTCTCCCACACGCTGGTGATTGCTACGTACATACTAGCTACTTTTTATTTTTTTTTTGTTTTCTCTACTTATGAAAAGATTCAATTGCCCTAAGTTGATATGATAATAACAAAAAAATATATATACCTTTGTAAAAAGATGAAAAGGCCTCTTGAGGCTAATTTTAGATTTGGTTTCCTGCATTTTGGTTGTTTTAGTGTGCCTTTAATTCCTTTTATTTTATTTTTCATGTCTATTCAAATGTCAAATTGTCCTTTGTCTAACATGATAATTATAAAAAAACCATTGTTAAAGTACCAAATTGCACTTTATTTTTTTTTGCTTTTTAAGAGTATTTTAATTGTTTTACCATGCTTTTTAAAAGACTATTTTTCCCGATTAATTTGATGTTGACTAATGGACCTTGTGAGAAGATATTAATAACTCAGATGTCTAGTTTTAAATTTTTTTGGAGTGAAACACAAAATTACCATTATACTATTCTAATTAACAAAGTTTCTAGTATAGGTGAACAATATTTTTCCAAGCCTTTTCTTTTGTTAATGTTTTGGCTCCTATAGTTTCATAAATGTTTTAGTTAGATATTGGATCATTGGCCTGTGCTATATCATGAGTCAAATCAATTTTTATAATGTAAAAAAATGTTCATGCATTACTAATATTTTTTTCTAGCAAATGAAATTAAACAATGTGAGGGTTGATCTGATTAACTTGATGGGTACAAAGATAATTTGCATGACTAGTAAAAATATAGTTTGATTAAAAAAAAAAACTCGAGACAACATCTTTTTTTAAAAAAATTGAGATGGAAACATGTTGAATCGACTTGAATTAACTTGTCAAATATACAACCCTAATCATTATACCATAATAACCTCAACATAAAGTAAATCAAAATAAATTATGACATTTAATTTTTAATCAATCTAATGTTGAAGAATGAAATTGAAAAATAAAATAAAATAAAATAACATAAAAATGACCCTAGTTAATCTAGATTAACATGTTATCCCTGCAACACGAGTCATAAGATTGGGATAACACCATAAAAATAAATTATAAAATTCAATTCCTAATCAATTGAATGTTGAATGATAAAATTGAAAAACAAATTCAATTAAAAAAAACACAAAAAACAATTCAAATCAACCATAATTAATTCACTAAACTCATGGGAAAAAAGATGGTTTTGGGATGGTGATGCAATGGTCCATGGTTGCTAAGATTGGTGATTTTTTATTTTAGTTTTTTTAGCAATATTTATAAGGACAAAATGGATATTAAATCAATTATAGTGGTAAACTTAGAATATTTTAGAACTTTTTTATTGATTGAGTTTATGAGTTTTTGACTCAATATGTAAGGTATTATCAACTATATTAACAACAACAAAAACAACAACATAGGAGGAAGTTAATAAAAGGTGAAAGAGGGTTATTTTTTTAACCAAACGATTGGGTTTGGGTGCATATATAGAAAAAAAAAATTCAACAAGAAAGATATAAGTTGATGCTGTGAGAAGATGAGTCATTTCAAGTCCTTGAAAAAATTAATGATAATACCTATAAAGTGGATCTATTAAGTAAGTATGGTGTTAGTGTTACTTTCAATGTTTCTGATTTTTCTTTGTTTGATGGCGATGAGGATTCATAGATGAATCCTTTTAAGAAGAGAGTAGATAATATGATCAAGACTACACTAAAAGATCCATTGCAAGTTCTAATCAGGTCAATTACAAGATTAAAGGCAAAACAAGCTTAAATATGCATTCAATGAGCTTATTCAAAATACTTGGGTCAAGGTGGATTTTAAAAACAAGTAAAGATCTTACCTTAGTCAATTTAATTTTTACATAACAAAGGCTTAATTCATCACTCCATATGCTTATTTAAATTTAGAATCAAGGGCTTTTCTTGGGGAAGGCTTGTGGCATTATTAAAGAAATTTAATTGAAGTAGTTTTCTTATTTGATTGGAGTACCAAGTGGAGACAACATGTCTAATTAGTTAAGAGTTCTTTTCAAGCACAAATTTTATACTACATCTAATTTTCCTAGTCCATCATGGCGGCAATTGGGGTTTTAATTTAGAGTTATTATTTTTATTTTATTTTAATGTTTGGGTCTTATTTAAGAAACTGTGAGCGTCATTTTATTATGGATTGATGATAGTCCGTTACATTAACTATGAGTTTTTAAGTATAAATGACATTATAAAAACATTTGTTATTTTAAGTTATTAAATACACTCTTACCACAATTTCATGTGGGTGTTGTGAAAGATTTCTCTTGCTTTGATTATTAAAGAATTTATCTTCACTTATCGAATAATTAATCAATCTTCATGGTATCTTTAATATTTTTTTTTCATGATTCTTTATAATTGTTGGATGGAGGTTTGTTTACTTAATTTTAGTGTCATGATATAAATTATTGTTATATCAAATTCAATTCCAAACTTAATTTTAATTTTCTTAAAAAAAAATGTCTCACTTGGTTATCACTTTTTAAATCTTTATATTTACTGGTTCACATTAGGTTCAGAAGTTTTAGACCTTCTAAAACTATGATCTATCATTTTTAACTTGGAATTAAAAGATGTGTTAGCAAGTTGATTATTTCATGGAAATTGTTGTTCATTGATGATTAATCGTGTAATCAATACGCTTAAACACTTTCTAAAAGCTCTTGTTTAGATAAAACATATAAGAGTAATGTAAACAGGGTATCAATTCAAGCCCTCTCTTGTATTGAACCCTCTCAGTAATGTCATTGAACATAATATTGGCCATTGATATGAAGTTTGCAAATACAGTAGAGTCAACGTAGAAAGTTACAGAGGATTAGTTAATGGGGTGTGCATTTAGCAGCTACTTCGGCTGGTTCTCTCTTTACTTTTCTTTTTTCCTTTGTTTTTTTCCCCCTTGCCATTTACTTGGGCTGCGTGGGATTCTTTTTAGCCTTCGTTGAGGTTTCCAAGTCTTTGCTGCTGAAAATTCGAAGTCTTTGTTCTGCTCTTTTCCTAAGGCCTGAGAGAGACATTCATACACAAGTAGGGTGGTGGGAAATTTCCAAGTCTTGTGCACAAGTCTTTATTCTCCATTTTCGTAGACTCAAAGACTCTTGCAAGTTGAGATGAGGTTTCCAAGACTTTGATGGATGACTGCTACCTTTAGCCCAGTATATATCCGCTGATTCATTCCACAGATGTTCAGGCCACCCTTACCATATTCAAACTCCAAGAAATATAGGATCGTGGCCAATAAACATTCAACAATCTCTTTTAATCGGTGATTTTGTTGGAAATATAAGCAGTGTTTCGTAATGGGTTAAAAATTTTAACACTTTCCGGCGGAATTATTAGTGATGGAAATTTTGTCGCGAATTCCGTCGGCTTTGCCATCAACAATATTTAGTTTTCTCTGACTACATAGGCGATGGAACATGTCATTGGGAATTTATTTATTGATAGAATGACGATGAAAAATTGAAAACTGGTCAGTGTATTTTATTGTTTTGGTGTCAATATTTCATTGGAATTACTAATTACCGATGAAAATGTTAATGGATAGTAAATCTCCGACAAAACTTTTTTCTCTTTGTGATATTATTTATTGCAAGTTGATCCCTACTTGCATTATCAAAGCTCCCATTTCCAGAATATTTTATTTCTTTCTTGCTGACTTATGACTAGAATACACAAAGAGAGGGTTTCCCATCACATGTAACCTTCACTGAATATGGCGCTCTTTGTACTATCTAATAGAGTGTTTGGAAATATAGTTGTTGTTGTTTTTTAAAATGTTTTTCGTGCCGAAAAACATGTCAATAATATTTTTTTATTTTTTAAAAATTATTTTTGATATCAGCACATCAAAACGATCTAAAAAGTACAAACCGTATTCAATTTTAATAAAAATAAAAAAAATTTAAATTTTTTTCAAAAACAATTTCAAAGTAAATGCCAAACAGGCCCTGTGCTAGGATAAAGAAAGACCAAGAGTTGACTTTACTGTGTTAGATGCTAAAACAGGACAACATGCTGATTCTCGCTAAAATCACCAAGACAGAGGCGGGGGGGAGGAGCAAAGTTGAATTAACATGACAGATCCCATACCAGATAGGGTCAAGAGGCTATGGGATCATTGGAACATCAGATCTGCTATTCTTGCTAGCCTCTCCTTGCAGGTCTTTCTCATACTGTTTGCCTCCCAGAGGAAACGCACTGCCCACAAATTAGTTATTTTCTCGATCTGGTCGGGTTACTTACTGGCAGATACAGTGGCAAACTTTGCCATAGGACACATCTCCACCAGCCAAGGAACCAGCGACCCTAAGCATAGCGACAACAATGATCTCTTGGCGTTTTGGGCTCCATTTCTTTTGGTGCACCTTGGTGGCCCAGACACCATCACTGCTTTTGCTCTTGAGGATAACGAACTCTGGCTTAGGCACATGCTTACATTCGCCACGCAGGGCTTCGCTACCCTTTATGTCTTCTTCCTGACACTTACCAGTAGTAAGGTATGGATCCCGACAGTCCTCCTTTTTTTTGCTGGTGTCATCAAATACTTCGAGCGGACATATTCTTTATACCGTGCGAGCATGGATCAGTTTCGTGACTCTATGCTCGAAGATCCAGACCCAGGACCCAACTACGCCAAGCTCATGGAGGAATATGATTCGAAGATTGAGGCCAAAATCCCGACAGAAATAATAATAATTGAGGAGCCTGATAAGCAAATGCAGGCTACAGCTCGCGATACACAAATTAAGAAACTGAAAGATGATCTTGAGGTTGTGCAGAGAGCTTATTACTACTTCAACATTTTCAAAGGACTGATTGTTGATCTCATCTTCAGCTTCAAGGATCGGAATGAGAGCCGCAAGTTCTTCCACAGCATAGATGCAGAAGATGCTTTGAGAGTACTAGAGGTAGAGCTCAATTTCATCTACGAAGTTCTCTTTACAAAGGCTGTTGTTGTGCACTCTGTAATTGGATATGTTTTCCGCCTTTTGTCCTTCATTTTGGTTGTGGTTGCCCTTGCATTATTTCGTTTCATTGTCAAGAAGGACACATTTCACCCGCTTGATGTTAAATTTACGTACGTGTTGTTGTGGGGTTCCGTTTCGCTTGATACAATAGCCTTCGTCAGGGCCATTTTCTCTGACTGGACAGTGGCTGATCTCAATAAACTTGGGAAAGATCCCGATTCTTGTTGGAAATCTTGTGTGGCCTTTTTCTCTGCATGGAAAGTGCCCCTTTTCAATGTCAAACGTGCCATCTTTAAACTCATTGGTTTTCGTAGCTGGTCTGAGTCTGTCAAAGGCTATAATTTGGTAAGATACTGTGTCAACAGACCTAAAAGCCGGATAGGCATTTTCATGGACAAAGTTCTTGATTTTGTGGGTCTCAAGGATTTCGTTGATGGGATATTTCGAGTGTCCAACAAGCGATTCACTTATGAACTTTGGAAAGTTATATTTGATGAGCTGCAAAAGAAGTCCGATTCTGCAGATGATCCAGAGGATGCCAAGACAATATGTTCAGCTAGGGGTCATTTGGCTCTCCAGGACAATGATTGGGACAAAAACCTCAAGGAGAAATTAATGCCTTACGTTGTCAATGTTACTTATGACGAGAGTCTTCTTCTGTGGCACATCGCAACTGAGCTCCTGTACAACAAGGACGGCAATGCTGATCAGAGATCTGATGATAAAAGTTTCTGCAAGCTCCTTTTAGAATGCATGTGCAACTCCTACGATGTTACAGATCAGAAATACGATGACAAAGAACTCAGTATGCTCCTTTCAGATTATATGATGTATCTTCTCCTTATGCAGCCAGCCATGATGGCAGCCGTGGCTGGTATTGGTAAAATAAGATTTCGAGATACCTGTGCTGAAGCTGAAAGGTTCTTTAAGAGAAGGGATCTAGGACCCAATAAAGAACGGGGAGCGTGTGACAGCATTCTTGGTGTGAATACAGAGGTAAAGCCTGTCGACGTGAAAGGAGATAGAAGCAAGTCTGTGTTGTTTGATGCATGCAGGCTGGCCAAGCTTCTACAGCGGGAGGAGAAGAGATGGGAGCTACTGAGCAAGGTGTGGGTGGAATTATTGTCCTACGCTGCAGGTCACTGCAGAGCAACTGCCCATGCCCAGCAAGTAAGTAAAGGTGGAGAGCTCATCACTTTTGTTTGGCTACTGATGGCTCATTTTGGCCTAGCAGACCAGTTCCAGATCAACAAGGGCCACGCAAGAGCAAAATTGATTGTTGGCAAGTAAATGTTGATAAATTGTTGTAGCTAAGAATTTCTCGGGGCTTGTCAGATTAGATTACTGTGTTTTGTCTCTCTTTGGACACTCCTTTTTACTTTGCATTTAGCAAGATCTGAAGCTAGAAATCGACCTGATCCATCCATGCTGACTTGAGGTAGCATGTGTTGATCCAAATCTAAAAATGAATAATCCAGTCCACCTTCACTGCTGTCAGCTAATTTCTATTTAACAATGGCTTTTCAAGATTTTGCAAGGCATATGGTTATCTAGCTGCGACCCTGCTTGCTTGTTCTTCAACTTAATTTTTATACCAGTTTGTGCCCTGTGCAATAAGCGTTCTGGGAAATCATAATCTCCCTTTCTGCTAAAGAACCAAGGCTGATTGTTTAAGGTATATTGAGTAACTGTTCTGGTCGAACTGTCACAGCTTGCGCTAATCAACTGTATATTGTACTTCAATAACAAATTGTTCTCTAGTTCTTGTCAGTAGAGAAGCTAACAGAGTAGCTGATTGGGTTGCCGGACAAAGTTAAAATCAAATTTATTAATGGCCCGCGATACACCGCGCCAAGATGTATCTATACTCCATTTTCTTAATATATATGAGATAGAAACGGGACTGTCAAAATAAATAATAACATATTTTAGATAACATTTCATTAGATATCAATCAATTTAGCATTTACTTTTGAACAAAATTCTAGCCTTTTTATAATGCTAGCAGTTATTTTGTTAATTATTCTATTTGAACTGCTATGTATAATTATTAATTTTATGTTTGTGATCGTGAATATTCTACAAAAATAAAGTTCAAGTTATTATATTCATCACAATTTGTTTTTTTTACTTTCTTTTATTTTTTGTTCAATGAAATATGCTTCTTATATTTTATTTTATTTTTAAGAAAAAAGAGATATTTCATGAATCATTAAAGAATATTTTAAAAAAATAATATATATTTCCTCTATAATTTTTTTTTCTTGTAAATGTCTTTTTTAAAACATATTTTTTTAATTAGAGGAAAATATGTTAATAAATTATAATATGGTTCTTTTTCCAATAAAGTTAAAATTATTATATTTTCTTTCAAGAATCAATTCCATTGCATAATTAAATAAAAAAATTATAAGCTCATTGTATAATGTGATCAAATATCTTAATGTTTTGGCTCAATTTATAATTAAATTCATAAACTTTTTTAACATTTATTACCATAAATAAATTTTTTTATTAAATCGTGTGTGTATATATATATATATATATATATTTTATCATATTTAAAAATTCTTCTTAATGAATCTACACGCGGCGGAGTGTGAGCAGATGATTAGTAGTTTACAAAAAAAAAAAGAAAAGTAGAGGGTTATTTTCGTAATTCTGAAGACTGAGAACAAACCCAGAAATAAAAAATTCATTTTTTCCCGAAACAGAGTAGCAAATCCCCAAGCTAAAAGTTTGAAAGCCAAAACATGGGTCTCCTCTCGTGGTTCAAAAGAAGCTCCAAACCCGAATCAAAATCCGCTTCTAGCTCCACGAAACCCGAAACCTCCCCGCCCCCCGAAATCCCCGGTATGAACGGCGCCGTCGAGGTACCCCGACCACCCCCCAAGAACGTCACCGTTTTCGAGTTCGGGTCTGTATCTGCTACTGCGGATAAGGTTACTCTTGCCGGGTTCTGCCCCGTATCCGACGACCTCGAGCCTTGCCGCTGGGAAATCATGCCGGCGAGTGAATCCGACGCTCCTCAGTTTCGCGTTGTATTTTAACTGGGCATTTCAGACTGGACTAGTGAAAAGGGACCCCCACAGTTTTTTTTTCGAGTTTGAAACCTGTGTTTTAAGAGAATGAGTATAATCTTACCCAGTAGTAATTATGTTGTTCTCTGTCCGTTAGATATCTATGATACTTTTCAGTGATGGGTTTTGTTTATTTTTGGCGGTTTAGTAGAGCTTATTTATTTTTGGTTATTTGTGCTTGCTACTTTTTTTGGTTTAGCAAAAAGTGAGGAACTGTTCTTTCTTTTTTGTAGCTTAGGTTGCTATTTTGGATGAAGAAATGATTTGTAGTAGTTATAGTCTTCGTGGCTTAACTTGTTAGCTGAATTAGGATTTCTTAATTATGGAGTCACTGCAAGGTAGATGGATTATAGGTATTTTGTTTAGTTACCATCTTATTAGATGGTTAGATTCTGAAGCTTATAGGCATACTGCTTAATGAACCCTTTTGAATTTAGAACCTTTTACAATGTAGTTGACTGATAAATATCTCCACCATGATTTGAATTTGGTGCAAGGCATTTTTGACTCGATGTGACTGCCTTCAAGTCAATTCTCACCTGGTGGTGAGGTGTTAAAGTAGGCTTAATTTGTTTCATCATCTCATCATCTGAATGGTGATTGCCCTTGGAGTTGGAATAGTAGTAGTGTGGATAAATCTTCTACTGTTAAAGCTATCCTTAACTTGAGCTGACAAGCATGTCTTGTAACTTTTTTCTCATGACAATTAAGTGATTTATGAAGCGTGTGGTTAACTGGCAGCTATTATTTTGATGTTGGTTGGTGGTTGTTTATAGAGCTAAGCGTAAGTATTGAGATGATAAAGACCTGATTTAGTTGTTGTTTTTGGTGAGTATGCTAGAGGGTTATCAAGGATTTCATAGAGATTTAGGCCAGGGCTTTGTTACAAAGTTAAGGTAGTATCACTCGGAATGGAGCCCTAAGTAGTTTGGTTTGATTCGATTGAATGTATTGCTAGGTCTGTTTTGAATCTGTATTGTATCTATGCATGTTTCCAAAGAGATTTGTTGGAAATAGTAGCAGAGGAAAGATAAGCAGGGCCTTGACAATTGCAGATAGAGAGGAAAACAATTTATACAATGCCCTAGTAAATATCAATTCAGGTCGCAGCAGCTTTTCCCCCTTTCAAAGTTGAAGCCCTCTAGTTCTGATTCTGTTACCTATTGCTTGCCAGCGGAAGGATAATAAAAGCAACTACATTGAGAACAACTTCAACTTTTGAATTTGAGTTATAATTTAAAAGTTATATTTCCTAAATAATTTATGATGAAAACGAGTCAAGTTAGAAGTATATTTGACAAAAAAAACTGATTCAAAGCAACTCTTTTTATGAATGAAAGTAATATAAGGTAGAAGTTAAACATTTTAACCTTTTGAAAGCAACTATTTTTATGAATGAAAGTAATATAAGGTAGAAGTTAAACATTTTAACCTTTTGATTTCATTTTGTAACCATTTTTTTTATTAAATTAAAAGTTATTTCTAGTCAATATATCTGGTTTTTTTTTAATAATAAAAAAAAAAGCTTACATCTGTTTGCACTTTGACAGAAGGTTTTATTATTGTTTACAGTGCTTCTTTGACTATGTTGTTGACAGTTTGTGAAAGAAAAGAAAATTGAAAGGGGTGTTATGTTGTTGACAGTTTGTGAAAGAAAAGAAAATTGAAAGGGGTGTTAGCAAGTTGATTATTTCATGGAAATTGTTGTTTACTGATGATTAATTATGAAATCAATAAACGAATAGAAAACTATGATCTATCATTTTTAACTTGGAATTAAACACTTTCTAAAAGTTCTTGTTTAGATAAAACATGCAAGACTAACGTAAACAGGGTATCAATTCAAGCCCCCTCTTGTATTGAACCCTCTCTAATGTCATTGAGCATAATATTGGCCATTGATATGAAGTTTGCAAATACAGTAGGGTCAACATAGAAAGTTATAGAGGGATATTTCTGAAATAACTCGAGATGAAATGAAACCATTGCAGTATACTGAGTAGATTAACACATCCCCGACTCACAATTTGTGGAGGATTATTAGTTAATGGGCTGTGCATATAGCTGCCACTTCGGTTGGTTCTCTCTGTACTCTTCTTTTTCCTTGCTTATTTCCCCTTTCCGAAGGCCTGAGAGTTGAGATGGTGGGAAATTTCCAAGTCTTGTGCACAAGTGTTAATTCCCCAAAGTTAATCTCAACTGTCAAATATCTTAATCAGTTCACAATGGATACAGGACTAAATGATATGTGTGATGTGTAGTTCTCCATTTTCGTAGACTCAAAGACTTGCAAGTTGAGATGAGTTTTCAGTTCTGGCTGGTTCTTAGAAGGAAGAAGACTTTTATGGATGACTGCTACCTTTAGCCCAGTATATATCCGCTGATTCATTCCACAGATGTTCAGGCCACCCTTACCATATTCAAACTCCAAGAAATATAGGATCATGGCCAGTAAACATTCTCGTATGCTCACCTCTCCAAGCACATGGTATCTTCTATCATGGCTTCACACTGCAATATTCTTAGTGATTTCCACCATCTTTTACACCACCATGGTTTCTTGCTCGAGAATTGACATCCCTTACAACAAGCACTGTGCCTGGATTGCCCAGAATCAACCAACTCCTAATGATGTTCCTCAATTCACCACCATCCCTTTTGCTCCAAACCAAGATGGGTACTTCCTTGGTGGGGAAGAAATATTGAATCATCCAAGCTCATCTCAGTACTTCTATCCTCAGTAAAAACCTAATATACTGTGATAACACACTAAAGACACTCATCATGTACAATATATATCATTCAGTTAGAACAACACCATGTTTGCTGAACAGTAAACACACATATATGAAGGTGAGGCTCGCTGTAACAAGAAAGAAAAGTGTCCTGCAAAGCACTAAAATCAACATTTTTTTACACCTGTAAATCAAGTGGCTGCATCTCAGAGCATAGTGTAATCATCATCATCGTTCCGGCCTATGTAACACATTATGGCAATGACAAATACAAAAAATGATGAAAGCTCCATTGCTAGCGCTCCCCATCCAATAACACCGGCATGCTTTAAAATAACTGGTATTGCAATGCTTCCAATTGCTGAAGCTCCGGACAGGAACTTCGTTGCATTGACCCAACTGTTTCATGAATAATCAGGAAGCACAGTATAGCTAACTGCTTTAGCGCTCTATTTTAAACTGACAAAAAGTCAAATGTTGACCTGAAATCATTTAAACGTCAGAGCCTTACCCACTATCAGATTCTGTGAGAAGTGAGGAACGATTAGAACCCACAGAGAACAGCAAAGGCATTGGAAGAAGCACGTACATTATTACTGCAAGAGAAAAGGAGTTGTCATCAGCATTGCTAATTTCAATCCCGTATATCTCAATGACTGATGAAGGCCATCCTCTGTTTCTCAAGCATCAAATTTAACTGCATGGAAACTATTCAGGATAAATGCAAAGGCCCCCTCTACAGGAAATGAAAAGAACTAACAACGAATTATCCAATCAAAGCAACACAACCAAAATACTCTTACAAGCTCAATGTTCACAGTCACATTAGAACTACAATATCTGTGAGCTCAAACTAATTAATGGACACCCTCTGTAATCTTTAAAAGAAAGAGATATGCCTTATCTATCCATGGATAAGAATACCAAGCATGACTTTTCTAAGACCGGTGTATGAGCCTAAACAAGCAATTCAATTTAAAGCAAGGTAAAAATTATGCAAAAAATGCATTAAAGTGCATGCATGTTCTTGTTCATTTCCATATAATTTAAGGAGGCAAAATGTGGCAAGCTACCGGTAGAAGATAGTCAGTGATATTTGTTCTTGAGAAAGAAAATTAATGCCATGCAAGGTACAAGAAAATAGCAGACATCGCTTTCATTTACAAGAAGGCAACAGTGAAATGTAGACAGAATCATAAGAAACTCAACTTTAGTTCTGGAACAGATGTTGAGAACTAATATAAGAGCACAGAAAAAAGCATCCAGTATGACAGGTTAGTTGGAACAATATACACTTACACTAGTTGTGCCAGGTAGGGTTATGTCTACAGGAATGCAGCAGGTGATGACTCTACTGATCAGAATTGCTAAAGTGTCAGCACGCCAATGTCCCAATTGTGAAGAGTTGTGAGTACTTGAAAAGGGTTTCGATGCGCTAGCGTTTTGTAATAAAGATAGGCACCATAGGGACAAGTTTAGTTAGTTTGTTAACACAATTACACATTCAAAAGAAAAACCTCATGACGATAGAGTGGATGCTTAAGCAAATTCGGATTTAGAGAACTAGGCCATCCTGAATCATAACTTCAGCTAGCACAAATTCTTGCATAACCTGCACGTCACTTTCTTTTACTTACTTTATACTGAAAATTGCGATTTCATTTTTATTCTGCTTTTCCTATTTGATTAATCACACTGAAAGAGCATGCAATTGATCTCCTTTCATATGAGCAGTTGCGAATACCTTAGAACCAGGGAAAGAAACTCTAGAACATTTTCAAGGATTCTGCATATGAAATACAGTATCCATATTAGGGTGTGAGAATAAATTAAAGGATTCCTGTAACTGTGAACCTTACATTTTCAGGAACATGGTAAGCTTCTCACTTTCAACAACTAGATTATGCAGTCATGACACAACAAGTCAGATAAAATTCCAAACTTTCGAGTTAGAAAATATGAACAACAACAATAATAATCATCATCTTAGGCAAAAACTCACGGTCACTTAGTCTTACCAGATAGCATCGGCCACCAGTTATTGTACAAGGCACATGCCTGCAACACAAAACACAGGAAAGAAGAAAATTATGATTAACTTTGCCATAATATAATAGTTAAACTAAAAAGATTGAAGGTAATTAGAAAAGAAAAGAGTACAAACCAAGATTTGCAACACAATTCCTCCAGAAACCAAAATGGCCAAGAAACCAAGCTTGCCAATACGTAAACAGGCCCACATGTAACCCAGTAAGTCCGGCATCATCACCTCACCTAATCATCCATGGAAACAAACCTGTTGAAATTTCATTCATGCAAAAGTAGGAATAACCCATCAATAATTCAAGCTTCTTCAATCGTAAACTAATCCCAAAATTGTATTATTTTATACTGAGTTTAAAAAATTACTACAATTTATCACAAACAGAAACAAAAGTGACAGGAAAGGAGAGAAAGCAGTGAATTATGAATTATACAAAGAAAGTAGATTGAAAATTAGAAAGGGAGACTAAATTAAAATTAAGGAGAGATTTACGTACTGTTGCTGGGGGCTCTAAAATTATACTCCGACAAAGACAAACTAAGTGGTTATCAGTTACATCTTGCAAGGAATCTAAACGACACACCTTTGGCGTCCTTTTTCTTGGGGGTGTATGTATGGAAAATTGGAAGTGTACGATTTTATGATATATTACAATTACATCACATCTCAATTACAACTACAAGTTAAATGCCTTTTTTTTTTTTTTTTTCATACTCAATTCTTTTTCAATTGCATCCTAGTTACAAATTTAACTTAAAATAGAAAGTAACAATACCAAACTATAAGAACCCCGCGGGACCAAACTGAAATTCACATGAAAAGTTCTTTTCAATCCACATACTTCGTATTTCTTTCTTTACCATACTTATAATTTTTTAAATTTTAATTTTGATTTAAATATACATTTTATTTATTTTTCTATCTCTATGCTTGAGGAAAAGAAGAGGAAATCATAGAAAAATGAAGAGGAAGAGATAAAGTTATTAGTTGACATGAAAATATCTGATTCTAGTGTCAAGAAGTTTGAGAGAAATTTCATTAGAGTGTTTTTTAACATCTAACTTGCTTGGATTTGGATTGATTTATCATTTAAAATCAATTTAATGTGTGATTTAAGATTGAAAAAAAGGTTTAAAGGTGTTTTTTATGCTTTTTTTACAAAAAAAAGTTGAAAATTGTTATAAAACAAACAAAAATAAATTATGCAATCTATTTCCTAACAAATACAATATTAAATAATAAAATAAAATAAAACAAAGGACCAAAAACAAAAAAAACATATTTGGTCAATGGGTAAACTTGTCAAACTTGTGAATTGAGTAACTTGGACTAATACGCCAAACTTGTGAACCGGGTTATAGACTCCACTGGAATTATAATTTTTTAAAAATATTTTTTATTTAACTATATGATAACAAAAATAAATGATTGCAAACGGAACACCGATCCAAATAACAAGATTTTTTTAAACCAGAATAACCTTATAAAAAACAAAACGAAGCTGAATTCTCAATTAATTCAATATCTATAAATGAAATTTTAAAAAAAATATTAAACTTTTAGACCCGCAAACCATGTCAACCAGTCAAAATTGTGAATAGGTTCATAGATTTTATAAAGTTTAATAACATAATTTTTTACTGAAACTATTTTTTTTAACTATATGAAAAAAAAAATAACAACATGTCAAGTTCAATTAAAAGAAAAGAAAAAAAAAACATGTCATCTAACCCATAAACCGGGACAACTTGAATTACCCTAATAAACTCGCAGACCATTTTAATTCTATAAAAATATAAATTAAAAATAAATAAATTATAGAGCTTAATTTTTTATCACCTTAATATTAAAAAATAATATATGCATTGACTTTTTAATTTTTTTTCATGAAAAAAAACATTAAGAATACTTATATATTTATTTTTTATGTTAAAAATTATTTTTATCCCGGGCGGAGCACAGTACGCTAGTTACTTCTATGGCAACCATTTGATTGACATAAATGATAATACCTAGTTTTCAATCCTTCATTTTAGAGTAATAGCACTTTAGATCCTCAAAGGAAGAAAATTACACAACAGTCACTCACTCAAGAAAGCAACCTTTTACTTTGAGCAACACATAGTTTTCAACAGGTCTCCCTTCCATCTCCTCCTTTGGCTCCTGCAAAAAACAGAAGTAACAAAACCCATGTCTTTAACACCAAAAAGGCGCCCAAAACGGGATTTATCCAGTAGCTCTTCGCACCCGTCTACTATATCATCTAAAATTGAACCACCCCATAACTTGTTTCCTTCAAAGCAAGAGTTTCCCAGACTCATCGCAGTACTTGCAATTGCATCCTCGGTAGCTCTGACCTGTAAATTCATTGCTAATTACATCGATCATTCTACAAAACCCTTCTGCGATACCAATTTAGACTCTTCAGATTCTTTATCCAGTATGTAATCCCTGTTTGTTTGTTTTCTGGGTTTTTATTATTATAACCTGCCTTTTAATGCAATATCATTAGTTGAACAAGCCAATAAATGTTGAATCTTGTGCAGTTTGAACTTGAGTTGCATCACCTCACAAAGGATTAAACTTGTGTTACTTGGTTTCTCATAGATTTCTTCTTGTCCATGTTTTGTGTAAATTGTGTCTGGTTTGTTATTTTGTTGGGTTCATTGTTTTAGAGCTTGACATTTATAGTTAGAGATTTTACGAACCCTAGCCTTTTCGGACTCCAAATCGAAACCTTAAAGCATGGGATTGAGTTTGATTGTGGGGGTTCTTACTTTGTTACATACATTATATTTTGTGATCTGAAGTTATCTTTTCTCAATCTACATTTGCAATTTCCAAACTTTAATTGTTTTGTTATTTGTAGAATCAGCAAGAGCGTATGGTAGAATTTTGCCGAATAAAAGATTTTATGGGTCCTTGGAAGACAGAAATATTTTTGAACAAAAAAATATGATGGATTGATGTTGAATTGGTAAAACTCACATATCATGTGCAAGTCTAATGCAATGAAGCTCTGCCTGTTTTTGTTTTTAGCATTTTGAACATTCTTTTTCGACCTTTTGAGTTTTGACTTCCGACTTCTTTCAAATATTTAATGACCAGTGCTACGGTAAATCCTGATATTGTAGTCCTTGCTAATACTTCTCAACTCAATGTGATACTTATTGCTTATGTCAACAATTCCTCATAACGGATGCTCACTTTCAGATTCATGTGAACCTTGTCCAAGAAACGGAGAATGTAATCAGGGAAAGCTAGAATGTGCTCGTGGCTATAGAAAACACAGAAACACATGCATAGAAGATGGCGATGTTTATGAAAGAGCTAAGAAACTTGTCTGTTCTGTGAATCTTATTCATTCTAGTGTGATGATTTTCTGACCACGGAAGAAACACAGTCTTTCTAAAATCTTCCATTTGCATACAATGCATCTGCAGATGGAGGGGGTAGAAAATCATCTTTGTGAAGCCTATGCTGATTTCCTGTGCTCTGGGACTGGGATAATTTGGGTGTGTAACTTCTGCAACACTCCACAGTTTGAAAACCATATCTTCCAGACTATTATTTATTCACGTTAGTGAATGTGGTGATTCTTCTATGGGTTTGTTAATATGATTATTACAATTCATTTTTAGGTCCAAGAGGATGACATATTGAATGATTTGGATGGACACCAGCTGTTGGAAACTTATAGCTCAGACAATCCAGTGTATGTGTATACCAAGATGAAGGCAATGGAAACCATTAGTGAAGTATTGCAGACAAGGACAAATCCTAATGGGTATGCTGTTTATTTAGTGAAGCTTTCAGACCCCTGGTTTGGAAGGCCCCAATTACTCTGACATTTTCTTATTGGTAGGAAGAAAGAGTTTAAGTGTCCAGACCTGTTGGTGGAACATTACAAACCATTTACCTGTCACCTTCGTCAATGGATTTCTGAGCATGCTCTTGTTATCGTGCCAGTTTGTGCATTGGTAATTCACTTTTAAAGGCATGCACTTATGCTTTAATTTAAGCATCAATGTTAAAGCATTCTCACTGTCTTGAGACCTGCAGGTTGTGGGATTTGCATTTTTAGTTTGGAAAATTCAACGGAGATGGTATCTATCAACCAGAGGGGAAGAACTTTACCACCAGGTATTCAATGCTGTGACTTCTAATGGTGTAAAGACCTTAGTTGCATGATTATTATATTTGATGATCGCTCCTTGCCATAGCTTAGCTCTTGTACAGATCACCATGCATCATTTAAATGTTCTTGATTCAAGACCTGTTTCCTACTTATCAATTCTACAGTTATAATTTCAGATTTAAATTTGAACAACATGTTTAGATAGATCAATTCTTGGAGGACAGAGACCTGTAACCTGCCTCCTTTTCTGCATAGAAGATGAATTATTAAAGTCTGTTTGGAAACAATATTTTAATAGCTATAATCCTCAAAATGTCAATCTTTAGGTCCGCTTGCACCTCCTGCAAGGATAAAATTTATTGTTTTCCTCCCTGGAGTTGGGATTCTTACTTTGGACCGAATTTATCAGTCTTCTTTTGCTGGTTTAATGTGATCCTGTAAAGTTGATATTAGGATACCACACTAGATGTTATAATGCGCACAGTGGCAACTTGGCTCTAATGCCTCTGCATTAACAGGATTG
This sequence comes from Populus tomentosa, assembly GCA_018804465.1. NCBI lineage: Eukaryota > Viridiplantae > Streptophyta > Magnoliopsida > Malpighiales > Salicaceae > Populus > Populus tomentosa. Next base: position 12,142,495 of record CM031969.1, on the reverse strand, counting down.
AGGCAAATGACCACTGATATATGTCCCCATATTCATTTGTTTTGCTCTTAAAAGAAATAAACACTAGTTGAACTGTTGTCTTTTTGTAAGGTTTGTGACATACTTGAGGAAAGGGCCTTGATGTCAAAGAGAGTAAATGCAGAATGTGAACCTTGGGTGGTGGCCTCTCGATTACGGGATCATCTACTTTCTCCCAAAGAAAGGAAAGATTTTGTTTTATGGAAAAAGGTATTAATCTATGAATCTGATCATGCCTACAATCGTGTATCTTTCCCTACGGGTTGATATTGCAAGCGAAATAGTATTTGCTCTTGTGTTGACTTGCTTGAATTGGTTGGGAAAGTTTGCTCTAGCCATATATTTTTTTTGTTTTTAAGAAATATGAGGATACAAGCAATTTTAGAGGAAGGAGCTGTTGCTCAAACTAACTGCAGCTAAAAAGGGGTTTGGTTTCTTTAATCAATACTACCCATCCTTTAAAATATCTACTTTTGAAAATGTAGAGGACCGTATCTTTTGTAATTTGTACTGGCACCATCAGCTCTGGTTAGCTTCCATTTTTTGTTAATATCTAATTGTTACTTCTCCAAGGCGACCAGTTTCCCCTATTGTCATCGTCATCAAAGCATTTGGCTAGAAATTTTTTAAAGCATTTGTTGTAACTTTGCCAATCCTGCACTCAAATATTTTGAGACCAATTCATTGCAATTAGAACACTGGTTTGTTCTTTGTATTGAATTTCTTAGCATTTTTCATTTGTAATGGAGTTTTGCGATACAATGACTTCTATGCCTGATAAATAGTTTTGCAATTAATGATCTTATGTTTTGTGGTGATAAGTAATTTATATCATACAGGTTGAGGACTTAGTGCAGGAAGATTCTCGAGTAGATCGGTATCCTAAGCTAGTGAAGGGTGAATCAAAAGTGGTGTGGGAATGGCAAGGTACAAGAGCTGCATTATTTCCTTTCTCATGCAAATTGTGTCCTAACTCCTAATTGTTCTCGTTTCATTGTTATCAACACAGGTATGTGAAGAGTATAACTCTAAATAAAATATCTTTGGAGATAAGGCGCTTTTGGCAAAGAGCCTTAGAATTTAAATGAACAGTAGGGACTAATTAATTTAAGAATGATCCGAGTATCTGACAGCCAGAGCAGGGTTCTTATGACTAAAATGGTTTCCCCCATGCTCTGCATTATGGTTAAGTAAATTTTTTTATTTCCTTTACATTTTAAACCATAATGGACGAATCGACCACTTTCTGTAAAGCATCAGATTACCTTTTGTCATCCAAGATGATGGCATGTGGTGTAATATCTGCAAAATTTGTAGGATATATCTTGGATACATGCACAAGTTTTCCATTTCTTCTTTGTCCCTTGGAGGGTGGGAGATGACAGGGTTGTTCTTCCTCTGGAATCCTTGGAGTATGATTGTTATTTTCTATTCAATGCCACACAATTACTAGTTGGTTATTCCTTTGTTGTTAAATGGCTTTCATCTTGTCTGCTGTGGGGTTTTGCTGCCTGTTACTTTTAGAGTGCTTCCAGTTGGTGGAACAAATATTAATTTTCAAGTGAATGACATTGCTATCGTGAAATTGGGATAGATTAAATATAAGAGGCTCTCAATCCTCTTTTTCACAAGTCCCAACTCTGGTACAAGTTCTCTGATTTGAGTAAACACAGGTTAACAAAAGTTAGCATTGTGAAACTAATGGCATGAGTTACATCGCAATCAATTCAGCTGGCCTAGTTGTATTTACACAGCAGTGGCCTAAAAAGCATGTGTATACCAATGAATGAAGGGATCAAAATAATACTGGAATGACTAAAATAGAATCAATGTTGACTCTATTGACTCCAAACCAGAAAAATTGTGCTTATTATCCCATGGCCATTTTAAAATCATGTTTGATCTGTCACTTTACCAAATTGTACAATTGTTTAGTTGGCAGTTTATTTTGCTTTCTAAGTTGGATTGACATGTGTCTTATCTTTTTTTTCATAGTTGAAGGTTCCTTGAGCTCGGGGAGAATGAGAAAAAAAGTAGAGTCAAGCAAATTAAAGTCCAACGATGGTGTAAAAGAAAATTTTGATAAAGAACGCCATGAGTTGAAGCCTGGTGAGCTCATGATTTAATGCTCTTTGTTTCACAATTGCACTTCATCCAGTGACTTGATGAACTTGACCTGTTCACCATTCCCTTTCTCAGGTTGCATTTTTCTGGGATTTCTTTGCATGCGGGTTTATTGTTTCACTAACTTGTATAGATGACAATTGTTTGTACAGAGCCCAAGATACTGATGTTTTGACCTGAGGTGCTTTGTCCTCATTTATGAGCTAAATCGACCAAATCCTGGCAAACATTTGGAAGGTTCTCCTAGCTTGTGTATTGAATCAATTTTGTATAAAATGTCTTTTCAATGGAAGAGAACATGATAGAAGGATGTAAGACTTCTGCGAGTTCTGGATAACCTGTGAGTTCCATGGATGAGTCAGGTCTTCAGAGGTTGGGAGGTGTCCTATACATTTTCTTTGTCCCTGGTTTGTGTGGCTAATAGTTGGAACATTTGTTTCCCTATTTGAAGCAATATGAGGCCAAATGGGGTATTGGGCGTAGGAATTCCTTGTACAAGGAATTTTCGTATGTAATCTGAGATGTAGCTAGTACTTTTGGCTTTAGAAATTAAATGATATGTGTTTAGCCTATGCTATTTTGTCAAAACTTTTGATCAAGTGTGTTAAAAAGGAAAAATACATGGAAAAATGACTCAAGACTACATTGATTACCAACCAAATGTTCTGCAAAGTGGATATAACTAGAAATAAATTAGTTGCTCTTTTGTTCAGTAGTTTTAGATTATGCTTGTTTATTGTTACGGGATAGAAAAAATAATCGGAAAAAAAGATTTTTTGTTTTGAAAAAACATGATTTTATTTTAAAATTGTCCTTGGTTTATTTCCTTAACTAAACATGTTATTGTCCCTTCCTTCTACATTTGTATTTATATTTTGAGATACTATAAACTAAAAGGGAAGGGAGGTCTAAACAATGTCCTTATCAGAGCTAAAAACTAATTTTATTTTTTATTATAATAATAAAATGACTCTTTTACCTCTAAATCAAATAATATTTGTCCTGACTGATAACGGTAAAGAGGTGAGTATATTTTTTGTAAGTGGTAGAAATACTAAAATGTCATTGGAGAGAGAGGAAAAAAAAAAAAAAAAGCCTTGTCTTGAGGGGTAGTTGTAGTTTTTGAGTTTTGGATAATCAATTAGATTACTTAAATGATTTTAAAGTGAATAAAAAAATATATTTGAAAAAGTTGATTGCGTGTGTTGATGCTCTCATAATTTAATTGATGTGTGTGATGTCTCTTAATAGTGAAACATGTTTTTCATGTTGTTGAATATGTTTTCATATTCTTTTTTTTTCTGTGTGTGATGTGTGTCGGCTGTAAGTGAGATGTTTGTTGTTGATGGATTTTTTTTTTCTTTTTCATTTCTCTCTCCTCACCCATAAATTGCATATTGGCTTTTTTTGTTTATTATATTTCTATTTCAGCCTTTTTTTTCTTTAAATTTCTAATTTTTATTCTCCAATCTTTGGTAAAAGTCTTTTATTATACTTGTGTGCGTGTGTGGAATTGCCTGTCTTACCATGCCCAACATGGTTGGGTCTTGGTTTTTTTTTTCTTTCTCTAAATTATCTTCTTTCTAATTAATTTTTTATTTTTTTTCTCTATTTATTTAATTTATATTTAGATTAATATTCCTTTTTTTATTTTGTTTAGAAAGTTTTTTTTAAATGATAATTTTTTTTGTTATATATTTAGATTTTGAAGAGTTTTTTGGATTTATCTATATATTTTTTTATCTTTTGTATAGATAAATTTTATTTTTAAAAATAATCTTTTTTTATCTTCAGGTAATATTTTTATATTTACAACCGTGCATGATATTTTTTTATTTTTATTATATTTAATTAATTTAATTTATCTCTATTTATATTATTGATTGCTTAAATAAAAAAAATCAATAAATATAATTGAGTAAATGTATCTACTTATGAAATTAAATATCTTTATTTATATTTATTTTTTAGTTTTATTATTTTTATTTTTAGTTATTGTTTATGGTTTTTTATTTATTTATTAATACACATGGTTCTTGTTTTATTTAATTACATTTATGCATAAACTTTTTAATCTTTATTTTTTTTAACTACAAAAACATATATAAGAAGCTTGTGTATATAATTTTTTTTATTTGACAAAAAAAACATGACAAAGCATGGGTCAAGTATCTAATTTACACATAAATAATAATATCATCATCTATCATCTTCATTAAAATCTTGGATTTTTAAAAAAATTAGCATAACATTCAATTTTTTTTTTTTGTAGAATAACACCTTTTGAAGATTTTTTTGGCAAAATAATATATTTTTTATCTTATCATATTTTAAAAACATAATTTTATTAAATATTAGTATTTTTAAGCACGATAAATTTTAATAATTAACAACTTCAAAAAAATTATTTGAGCACAGTGTGGATGAAAGCCAACAGCTTCCACCCAATTTCATTCAAATGGATGATAATTGATGCTGAAACAACAATTAATTATATCACGGTTGATATCCGTGATCTCAATTAAAAATTTTTTTTACAACTGTGATATTATTTAGTTGTTTGTAGTATAGCAGTGCTACATTTCATATATGTGCGAACTGTTACAAACAAAAATATACTATTTCGTAAAAACAAAAAATTGTCATATTAGTTTGCCTTTTTTTTCTTTTCTAATTTATTTGCCAATTTTCCAAAAATCTTTGATTGAAGATGCACTGCTGTCCAATCTCTGACTGCAGATAAAATTGTAAATAACCAGGATAGAAGTTTTTTATCTTGTGTAACTACCACTCTACCAGACCAGAGTCCCGGTGTGAATATTTATCTATGTACAAGCTACTAAAACCCTGTCTTTTAATACTCTCTCTCCCCGCTTGCCTATCTACTTGCACTGGGACACTTGAAAACCCAGTTCTAGCACCATAGAGATCGAGAGAGGGAGCAAGGTTGCTTGTGAGTCTGAGGTAAGCTCTCATTTAAGAGCTAGCTAGATTTATCTTTCAGGTTTGAATCGTTTGATCCATTTCTCTACTTCTTTTACTCTTTTTTTCTTCAAAAGTTCAATTCTTTTTGCTTAATTGGTTGGTGGAATGCTATCAAATGATCTCAAAAGTTCATGTCTTTTTGCTTGTTTTGCTCCTTTTTCTTTCTGGGTTTTTGAAATGCTTTCAAATGATGTTACTTTCTCTCTATCTCTCTCGCTTCGGTTTGCTGATTTATGATCTTGTTGGGTTAAAGATGGTAACTTTGTTGTCAAATCTATTGCTTGACCATAAACGTTTAATTCTTCTGTCCGTCTTTAACATAACCAACCTTTAGGCCTATGAATCGCAGCAATAACTTTGAGAGTATCTTTTAGCTATTACAGCTTAAGAAACAAATCCAGACCTTTTAGACCCAGGAAGTGAATCTAAATTTCTTTTAGCTGCTTGTGTAACAATTCATGACAATAAATGACTTCATTTGTAAATCTAGATCCCAAATTCAGAGCGAAGCGTTCTGCTGTTGTAACTATTTGTGCTGTTTCTTTAAGTTTGTTCTTTAATTCCGTGTCAATGAGCGATGACAAATTTGAGAGTTAGCCTTCCATGGAAGTAGATTTGTTTGTTTTCCAATTTTTGAGTTACTTCATGAATTCTATCGGAGACTGCTAATGTTAAAAATGCTAAAAACACTGGTCAGAGATTCTCGTGATACATCTTGTTCTTATTAGTGAGCCCGCGACCATCTTGATAAAAAAAGAGCTTAAATTTTTTATATGAGACAGCAAATGTATTTATTAATTGAAGTAAACCTGAAGTTAGCAATGATTTCACGTGGAAGACAATCTATTTGTCATACGTGTTGAGATTAGAAGACATTTTGTCAATCATATATGTAAACAATTTGAGTATATTAAGAGTCATGCATTTGCCTTCTGAATGGCAGTAGGCATCTTAATCTACTGATAGTGTGCTTAAATCTTAAATCTCACCTTTATTCTCTCCCATAAATGCTACATGGCAACTTAAATCTTCTTCTAACTATATTACATCCTATTGTGTGCTTCAGGGGATTCTCCCAACCACATCATCGGTACCAAGCATAGCTCCATGGGCTTCAAAACACGAAGCCCATTGTCTATATTCGTTGTTATCTGTTTATGTTGTCTCTTTTACATCTTGGGAGCATGGCAGAAGAGTGGTTTTGGAAAAGGAGATGGCATAGCTGTACAGATGACCAAGAAGACAGATTGCAATATCTTTACTGAGCTGAACTTTGAAACCCATCATAATTATGTTGAGATTATTGAGCCTTCTCAGCCAAAAGCCAAAGTATTTAAGCCATGTCATGTTAAGTATACTGATTATACTCCTTGCCAAGAACAAGATCGAGCCATGAAATTTCCACGGGAGAATATGATATACCGGGAAAGGCATTGTCCTCCTGAAGAGGAAAAACTGCACTGTCTTATTCCAGCACCCAAAGGGTACAAGACCCCATTTCCTTGGCCTAAAGGACGTGATTATGTCCACTATGCTAATGTTCCTTATAAAAGTCTAACTGTGGAGAAGGCTGTTCAGAACTGGGTTCAATTTCAGGGTGATGTATTCAAATTTCCAGGAGGAGGAACCATGTTTCCTCAAGGTGCAGATGCATATATTGATGAACTTGCATCTGTGATCCCGATAGCAGATGGCTCTGTCAGAACAGCACTAGATACTGGTTGTGGTGTATGTTGATTGCTCTTATTATCAACATTTTCAATCAAATTGTAATCAACTCATGCATACGCAAATTGTATATAAATGTTCAGCGGCCTAGTAAGCTTAGAATTGAGCTCCTACCAGTGATTAGTTTGAACTTTTGGTTAACTGTTTTGCTAATATCTCTATAGCTATTGTCTTGTCTTGAGATATTTATCATGGGTGTGGAGCCACCTAAATACTGCTTGATAGTCCTGTAATGCTTTACTGAGTTGGATATTCCCTTGTAGTTCAAGGGCTGTCATAAATTCATCTTATTTATAACCAGGCACTTGGTATTGTCCTTATTTCGATGCGATGGCCAAATAGGGGATGGCCACACGTCTTCAAAGGTTCTGATATCTTTATGCAGGTCCAATCTTGAGTCTCTAATGTTCCATAGTATATCCCTTGTTTTTCGGTGATTCTTTAAAGTACAAAAACCTCTTCACTATCTTGCTCACCGAATGTCATATGGCCTGTCAGCTTTAGGATCATTAGGTTTTTCCTTTTTATGTGTTAATTACATGACCGTGGAGAAAAAAATGTATCATTTGTTGCACCAGTGGTCCTAACATACTGCCCTCCTACCCTTCCCCTCTATTCTCGCAAGCAGTGCATGAAAGCTACTCATTTTTAATGTTGGTTTCTTTTTATCTCAAGTTGCAAAACTAATGAATGCAATTATCATATAGGTTGCAAGCTGGGGTGCATACCTGATGAAAAGAAATGTGTTGGCTATGTCCTTTGCACCACGAGACAATCATGAAGCACAGGTACAATTTGCATTGGAGCGGGGAGTACCTGCTGTTATTGGGGTTCTAGGTTCAATACGCCTTCCTTTCCCATCAAGAGCCTTCGATATGGCCCAGTGCTCTCGATGTCTTATTCCATGGACTGCAAATGGTTAGTGCTACTACTATTAATATCAGTGATGATTTTGTTTATATTTCTTAAAGCAAGAGACTTCAGTGTTTCAGCTGATAGATGGAAATATATAAATTTATAGCATTAAGGATCCTTTTCATGAAAATTATAAGTTTGCAAGAGTTGATTGATGATTGAATGCTAATATATATATATAACCAATTGATGGCACTTTCTGTTCACTGCAGAAACTATATATCAAAGTAAAAACATTCATGAAATGTGAACAAACCATTTCTTGTAAAAATCACTTACAACTTCAAAATAAAGAAGGATTCTTTATGGTGCTTATGAAGAATTAGGATTCTTTATGAATTAACATTGAAATTATGGTAGAAGTACCAAATCTAAAGAGGGAGCTAAATTGTAAAGCACAAAGAACAATAAGTCTGATCTGAAATTTTTACCAATGTTTATTTTGATTCACAAGTTCATTTTATTTGTGTTAAGATCTTTTAATGAGAGAGACTCACCAAAAAATGGCGGTAGAAAGAGAAAGTGGTTGGTTGTCACGATTGTGGGCATACAAGTGATTAAGTTTGGTGCCCAAATGTTCTATTCAACTAGGGAAGTTGGATGGTGTGGGTTATTGGCATTTAAATTGGTCGAAAATACAGATTGGGGCTTGGGAAAGACATAGGGTGTAAATTATGATATTGCCCGGGGGTTTACATGGGGTCTTGGGTTGATTTTTCATTTTTTGATCGATTGTTGGCAACTTAAGGGGACAAGTGAGTTTTTTGAGTTGTGTATATTGTTTTTTATGTGTTCTCAAGTGAAAAATTGGTAGAAAATGGATTGTTTGGTCCAAAAAACTAGAGAGTTTTTGCCCCCTTCAGTCGTCGGAAACTGGGCAAGTGAATTATATGTCACTTGCCTCAACATATGACGCGTTGTGTGCACCCTTGATATAAAAAAAAAAAGTTATTCCAGGGTGGGCCTGCTACTAGGGGCCTAGCAATGGGCCTGACCTTTTATGTCCTTTTTTTTTGCACTTGAAAACAAACAATTAACACACTGCTTCACTTACTCATGGTTTTTAAATAATATTATTATTTTATTATTTTTATTTTATTTTTCTAAGATAGCACCACGAAAAGAATATTTCTTATTCTAGTTTAACATTTACTTGTAACTTTTATGTTCAATTTATCTGAAATTTAAGGTTTCATGAACTGATTGTATTGAATAGATCTCTGTTCACCTGGTGGAAGTTTACAACCTTTTAACATGTGGATTCCTGTATCCAGATGGAATGTACTTAATGGAAGTTGACCGTGTCCTCAGACCTGGTGGATATTGGATCCTTTCTGGCCCGCCAATCAATTGGAAGACCTACTATCAAACATGGAAGCGGTCTAAGGCTGATCTCCAAGCCGAGCAAAGAAAGATTGAAGAGCTGGCTGAAAGTCTTTGCTGGGAGAAAAAGTACGAGAAGGGAGATATTGCCATCTTTAGGAAAAAAGTAAATGACAAAAACTGCCACATGAAGTCTGCTAGTGTTTGTGAATCAAAAGATGCTGATGATGTCTGGTGAGTTTGCATGCAACTTGATTTGCTTGTATTTTATTATACCTAATGGAGATCTTAACATCCAATTAGAAGATGAAAACATTAATTGTTTTGCTCATCGAGTCTGATGCGATGTTGGAATGCTCATGGATTGCGAAGCTCGCCATATTTACTTTTAGAAAGATGGCATTGAGTGGTGATTTAAAAGGAAAAGAAGAAGCTCAAGAGTTTGCTTCCTTGTGTTCTATTTGGTTGAAATTTGGAGGGTTAGAAATAGAAGATTTTTGAAAGGGGAGGATATCCCATTTCTAGGTTAAAAATATCTCTTTTGAGATGTTTATAGTTGGGCTTCAGAGTAGTACTAGGTTCACCCTTGTTTCATTTGTGGTTGTTGGTGAATCTTCTTGCAATGCCAAGGCTTAGTTTCACCCTGTTTTGAATTCATACCAAGCATCTAAATTAGAAAATGTCTTATTAATGGTTGGACTAACTAGATACATAGCTTGTGACATATGCTCAAAATAAGATAACCATGGATTGACCGACTAATTGAAGGGGCCAAATATAAAATAAATAAATAACATGATTGCAGGTCAACCTGCAGAAAGAGTGTTTTGTTCTATGTGCCATTTTCAATTAAAGCATCCTTTTCTTCTTCTTTTATCCATTTCCATGGTGAACTAATCGGATTAGCCTTCCCTCAAGTGACCCCTTTGACAAAATTGAAGGTATCACTGGCTATAATGGTCCTTGCAATTTCTATAATTAGCAATTCGTTCCCTAATTCTTTCTTCTGTGATTTATTTTAGGTACAAGGAAATGGAAACTTGCAAAACTCCTCTCCCTAAAGTATCCAGTGCAAATGAAGTAGCAGGAGGGGGGTTAAAGAAATTTCCAGAGAGGCTTCATGCAGTTCCTCCTCAAATAGCCGAGGGACTTGTCGAGGGTGTCACAGCTGAATCTTTCGAGGAGGACAATAAACTTTTGAGAAAGCATTTGCATGCTTATAAAAGGATCAATAAGTTGATTGGCACTACAAGATATCGGAACATCATGGATATGAATGCAAGGCTTGGGGGATTTGCAGCAGCACTTGAATCCCCAAAATCTTGGGTGATGAATGTAGTTCCAACAATTGCTAAGAACACTTTAGGAGTTATTTACGAGAGAGGTTTAGTTGGAATTTATCATGACTGGTATGTCCTTTTGAATCTTACCTCTTTATTCCATGCTAATAGTGGTCTGATTTTTTCCTTTTGTTTAACAGTTAGGTTATGCAATGTGCCTTAGCCCCCCCCCCCCCCTCCCTGGTGCAAGTAAAATCCAGTTTTCTTGAACTCTTAACACCAACAGATTTTGCCTCTAAATTAATACCCTTGAGCACTTATTTACAAGAAATTAATGCAGTTTTCTGATCATACTGGGATTTACCGAGAAAATGTAGCATGAGGCACCGTGCACAATGTTCATGAGAATTGGCTTATTTTATCGACTATGTCTTGAGTATTTTTACTTGCTTGCAAAATTTTTGTTTTCCTTTGAGAAACGTTTAGTTCATTTTTTTGTAGTGAATTCATTTTTCTAATTGAAACTTTTGTTGCTGCTGTCTATCAAATTCCTTGCAACTCATTAACCACCAGTGTGTCATGGCAATTGAGTGGAGTTCTACTTATCCTCAATAGATAAGAATATCAAATACCAGAAGGTAAATAAATAGAAAATAGGAGTGTAAAAGAGAGAATGTGAGGCCCTTACAATTATTCTCAAGCAAAATGCCTATGACAGTGCAAATGGCAAATACGTTGAGAATCACAAGCCATTTCTTACCCCTTTAAATTCCATCTCTTAAATGAAATACATTGAGAGATGAACTTGAGAATTTCACTATTGAAACCTAACAAGGTCATTGCTTTGAAATCCTCATGACATTTTCATTTTTTGTCTTCTTTCAGGTGTGAAGGGTTCTCAACATACCCGAGGACATATGACTTTATCCATGCCAATGGTGTCTTTAGTTTGTACCAGAACAAGTAAGCCTCATCTCCATCACCATCATCATTTTCTTCTCCCTGCAGGCCATAAATTGGGTCAAATTTCAGTAATATCAAATGATTGTTCATGAAGGAATCGCATAATTTATTGTTCACGAAGGAATTGCAGAATTTTATTTAATTTGCCAGTAAGGATTTTTTTTTATTTCGTAGACGAGTCACATGATGCATTTTATGTCCATACTAATGAGCTTTTCTTTTGCTTAACATACTGTCTGAGCGCAAGTTGTGCATTTAACTTAAATAGATGTCATGAAATCCATATCTTCTACTTTTCTTACATAAATCTGCTTTAGAAATCTGATAGACAGCTCTCGACTCTGATATTCAAAATATTGATTTGGTGATTTCAAGAGCTGGTCATTTCAGTTGTAGTTTGCAACATGACTAAAACCTTCTAGTTTAAAAGTCAAATAGAAGTTGGACCTGTCTAGTGTCAGCTAAGAGTTTTGCGGCTTGTCATCCAACTTTGAGCATCACTGATTTATAATCTAATGTACCTGAATGATTGAAACAGGTGTAATCTGGAAGACATCCTTATGGAAATGGATCGAATTTTGCGGCCTGAAGGGACAGTAATTGTCCGAGATGAAGTTGATGTTCTGAACAAGGTCAAGAAAATTACTGGAGGAATGAGATGGGATACAAAAATGATGGACCACGAGGATGGTCCCCTAGTACCTGAGAAGATACTGGTGGCTGTTAAGCAGTATTGGGTTGGTGGAACAGGAAACAGCACATCAAGTGATCAATGATCCGGCTGTCATTGTTTCCAAGGCAAGAACATGCCAGCAATTACAATGCTAAGCAAGTGATTAACTGCTCTACTGAGATATCGCAGAACTGAAGGGTTCCGATTTCTAGAGATGGCAGAATGCAAGTTGCTAATCTGTTATTGGTGAAGTGGAGCATATGCTCGAGTTGGCGAATTATCAAGATTCAAGAATGCGATACCGATGACAAGAAGGACGTCCCTTGCAATCAAAGATTATATATATTGTTTAGTTAACCACAGCCAATATTCAGTAAATTATATTCTTCTAATTCATATGGATTCTCCATTTTACGAAGTTTTATGCTTCTCTTCTCCTCTCTCCTTTTTCCTCATGGGCAATGCAATGCAAACTTGTGATTTTGCAGGTGCTCAAGAGATTGGATTCATTGTTCTCTAACTCATGCTGCGTGGCTCTAATGGAGCAGCAGGCAGCATTAAATGCAACTGAATTTAATTGGCCACCCAAGTAGTAGCTAGAAAGATTTTCCTGTAAGATAGATGAAATGTTTGGGATGATAAATGGGTCCATTACTCCATTGTTGTCTGAGGGTGCCCTGTAAAGCACAGCTCCAACAAAGGGTGGTTGGATAAATGAGAGAGACCATCAACATTGTGACATGCTTACCTGGAAGATCAAGGTCACTAGGCCCGACCTATCTCCCCTTGGTGGCCGACAACTGGAGAAGCCGACCAGCATCTACGTGTCGCTGCCTCAACTATGTAGGATCTGGGAGATGGCCATGTTAGTAGAGCTTGCCAAGGAGTACAGCAAGCCGAGACCTGGCCCAAGTAAAGCCTGAGTCACTTTTCATGCCACGTAGATGATAAAATGGTAACATCAATCACACTCACACAGTTGACTCAATAACTGCCGAGTTTGATGACCATACCAGGATTTTTCATTAAACAAAGTTTCTGTTTGGTAATGTTTTTTAAATGGGGTTAAGTAAATTTTGAGATTTCTTTTTAAATTTTTTTTTTTTTTTTATGTTTTAGGATTGTTAAAAATAATTTTGAGAGGTGTCAACCCAACAATTTTGTTTTAGGGGAACTGTGGTATGTATGTTGTGAGAAGAAAATAAACCCTCTCGATGACTACACGACAATAAAAATGAAGGTAAAAAAAAGAGAGAGTTATAAAAATATTTATATTAACGGGAGCTGTTATAACTTGCGTGCATATTGGGTTACATTAAATTGTATAGGAGTTATTTGAGTATGATCAATTAATTTTATTAATTTTATGATTTAAAAAAATTTGAATGATTGTTAAAAATATAATTTGATTTTAAAAATATTTTTAAAATAATATAAAAAAAAATTATGGAAACGACGACATGTTAAATTAACTCGGGTCAATTTAGTTTAACCCATCAAACCTATGTCATGGTCATGAACTCTATTATATTTAATAATTTTATTTTTAAAACTATTTTTATTTAATGATATGATAAAGAAATAGATACTTGCAAAACCAAGCACTAATTCAATATCAGGAATGTTTTCTAAGACTTCGATAACCTCATAAAAAAAATTAAAAAAAATTATGAAATCTATTTCTTAATAGTTATATTTTTTTTCTTGAATAATTTTTAATTTAATAATATGATAAAAAAAATAGATGCTCAAAAAACAAAGCACCAACCCGATGCCAATATGTTTTTTTAAGAACGCGATAACTTAGAAGAAAATAAATCAAAATAAATTATGAAACTCAGTTCATAATAATTATATTTTTTTAAAATGATTTTTTATATTGACAATATGATAGATCATTTTTCTTTAATAATATGATGGGAAAAAATAGACGATTGTAAAACTAAATACTATTCAAATGCTGAGATGTTTTGTCGAGATTATAATAACCCCGCACACAAAAACTAAAATAAATAATAAAATTTAATTTTTAATATATATATATAAAGGGGCAAAAAAAGATGGGTTATTGCTCGAGTGAACAATAACATGTGAGGAGGGGAACCATGATTTCCCCTCCCCTGTTAGTTCTTGTTAATAAAAATAATTGAAGTAGTTTCGCTATCAAATAACTTGATTCGTACAAAACACAAAAATTATGTTGTCGCCCCTAAAAATGCGGAGACACTCGTATTATCTAGCATTTAACCTAGGATATTATAAATGCTAATTTTACAAATTTTAGCAAAAACCACAAATATTAAACTAAAGGAGGGTCTTGAATGTATGAATTTTACAAATGATCACTTAACAACATTAAATTTCATATATTATGAAAATTCTACTGACAAAAAATACTAAAAATCTTATTACAAGTACTCAAAAATATTAATGATAAATATATGGTAATAAAATAAAATATTTATTTCATTCCTTTAGCTTAACTAACAAGTTAAACTGATAGTGTAGACTTCAAACTCAATAAGTGTATATTTGCATGTGTTGTAAAGATTTTTTTAAAAAATATGTTTTTACTTGAATATATATTAAAATAATTTTAAAATTTTAAAATTTTATTTTTAATATCAGAACATCAAAACAATAAAAAAAACACACAAAGTCTAGCTACAACATCGGACCCAAGAATATTGGATGTGGATCTGGCTATAAGGTCGTGTTGTAAAAGTATAATAATTAAATAAATTAATTAAAAAGAAAAAAACCAACATGAAGAAAAAAACCTATGAAAAAAAAGAAAAAAATTTGAATTAATTGGGTTAACTCTTTAAACCAGGTTATCCCATAAAACCTGAGATTTACGTCATGAAAGTTTGATAACTAAATAAAAAAAATTGATGGGTTTACTCAGAATTAACTGAGTTAACCCATCAAACCAAGTTAACCCGGTAAGCCCAGGATACGTGTCATGAAAGTCTGATAATTAAATAGAAAAAAATTTAACATTAACAAACTAAACTAAATGAAAAAAATTAATTAAAAAAATTCGGGTTAACTCGTCAAATCAGGTTAACCCATCAAACCTGAGATCTGTATCATGAAAATCTAATAACTAAATAAAAAAATATAACATTAACAAACTAAATCAAACAAAAAAATTTTCATTAATTTTTTTTTAAAAAAAACAGTTCTATAATATAATATAATATAATAATTATTATTATAATAATATAATATATTAATAAGTGATAGGCGTTGAGAAGTTACAGTGCTTTTCCCACGTCTTTTTAGAAACCGTTTGGGAACATGATTGAAATCGCGTTCCCACAAAATAAATAAAAAAATTGCTAAAATTTAATATGATTTGTATGTTTTAGATCGTTTTGATGTGCTAATATCAAAATTAATTTTTTTAAAAAAAAAAACCATTAGATGCATTTATACACACACACACAGAGCAAGTCATCAACACTTGTTTTTACTTCTCATTCAATACCATAAAATATGATTATACTCTGATATAAAATTATTATGACCACATTATATCCGTGACCATGCTATTAGTTGACTATTCTTCACCAACTATTAGTTGACTATTCTTCATGAACTATTCATAGCCCATTGATAAGGGTCGCTGCCAATTATTATAATTTACTGGTGGGTTAATAGAACAGGTTCCAGAACCCATTCACCATATATTATTATTTTATTCGTAGTCATGTGAGAGTCATTATGCAATCTTTTACATATTCATTTCAAAACACTTTCTTTCCTAAATCAATTTATAAAATATTCTTACAAAATTTCTATACAATACATTCACAAACATCACATATAAGCAAATCAATCTAAACATAGCAATTTTTTGATCTTTTTTTTTATTATCAAAATGTAACACATTTAGTAGATGAAAAATACACAATTCAAAAAAATATCTATTATATTTAAAAATAATAGTGCATGTGAATATACTTTCTTTTCTTAAACAATCAAGGTTTAAATTCTTAGCTCAAAAAACTTATTTGCGTTAAAATCCCCCAACACTTAACTACAATAATTTATTAACTACATGCTACCTAATAAACTAATCATAGCTCCTTCTAGAACATTCATAATTCCATATGGTTTCTGGGTTATAAACTAGTTTCAATTACCTTGCAAAATCGCCAAAAACTCCTAATTTATCTTGCAAAATCTTTTTTTGTAAATCAAGAGAACGTAATGTTACCTGAATCCTTCATGAAGGATTCACTGATTTGGAACGGTGAATAAAACTATCCCAAGAATATTCGGGACAGGAAATTATATTTTGTTTTCATGTACACGTCAATGAGAGCTAACCAGTTCTGTGATCGATCAAATCATGCCAAGCAGCCGAGAATCTTTACACGGCTCGACTCTAAGGACCACCAGCCAATTCTCAACGATGACACGGCCTCCGACAAAGAGATTTTATCTGATGGGACCCACTCCATGAAGTCTGTGGGCTTGTAAACTATGTGCATCAGCTCACCAAAAGATGTTTTTATCAATTATTGTCTTGTTTTTGGGTTGAAAGTTGAAACCATTTCAACGATCGCAACTCTGTTCCTTGTGCTTGCCCGCTCTCTTTCAGTCTTTCTGGCCCCTCTCTGATACGTCATAATTCACCGTGTAGAGAGGGGAAAAAAAAACGTGGATGAAAATATTTTTAAAATAAAAAAATATTATTTTAATATGTTTTTAAATAAAATTTATTTTTAAAAATAAATACGTTACCGCTGAAGAGGTACAGCAGGCATTTAAGACCTTCCGTATAGTTGCCTTCTTAGGTGCTGGCTGCCCTTCGATTAGACTGACGCTTGGATGGGTGTCTTTCCTTGGAAATAAAAAAAATAAAAATTCTTAGTCCTATTTTTGAAGTTATGCCCTTTGTTCGTACGAAGCTATAGTACTGAAGGTGTATACACACACACACACACGTTAGACGAGGCTAGGAGTACCCCGCGTGCCAAATTGCCAGCCGACCTCATTTTAAAAAAAAGTAAAAAAAGTAAATACACGGATAAGAAAGTTAAAAAAACATACACGAGATTTAGGTTAATTAATTTAATAATATAAATAAAAATACAATAATAATAAATAAAATAAAGAAACGACAATAATAATAAATAAAATAAAGAAACGAAAATAATAATAAAATAAAAAAACCTAGGCTCAAATCTATTTAGGATAGGATATCAAATATATAACTTTATGGTGATATCAAGATAATATTGTAAAAAACAAATCATATATAATCACAAAACTTAATTATTAAAATATTTAATGTTAAAAGTTAAAAAGTAAAATTAAAATTTTTTCACTTTAATCCAATGAAGGAATAAAATAAAATATTCATTAACATAAAATTATATTTTTTAAAATAAATTCAATTAACACGAGGAAGTAGAGAAATAAGCTAAATATCTTGAATAAAATAAAACTTAAATATTTTAAATTAACCCATTAAATACTTCCCTAACCTTCTTAATTCTTGACTTTATAACAGTATAAATTAATAAATGCAATTAATCATGCTGTGTTAATTGATGATTTCTCATCATTTATATTCTTCTTAATTTCAAGAGAAAGTGGGGTACGAGGTTTAAAGTGTTAAGATCCGTTTATATATGTACTCTTTCGTAAAGAATTAGTAAAATCCTTGTACTGATTTTTTATTTATTTATCTATTTCATTTATTTTAATATATAACATTAATAATTAAATTACCATGCAATACTAATTTTACATTTATTGTAATATTTATTTATCTATTGCATTTATTTTAATATATATAACAATCAATTCGTTCATTTTACATATTTTTTACTCTTTAATAATTTAATTTAGAACACTCTAATATATATATTTAGAGAGAGAGAAGATGGTTATAAATTGACCTTGTTGAAGGAAATAAATTTCTGAGTCCGCCACCATTTCTACGTGTGGGCTGTTATAATTATATTCACAATTCTTCCACAAAATTATGCTAATTATTTATGACATGCCTCATTCCCAGGGCATTAATATCATGTTTTTTTTGTTAAATGGTTAATTACTTAATTAGGATTTTCTTTTATTTAGGACTATTTACTTGAGGAACAATATTTGTTTTGAGAAATTCGGAACAATTTAACTCTGGATAGCACTCATAATTAACGACCCCTTGAGTGTTTCTAATTATCTATTTTATAAAAATCTGCACCCTCTACTTAAAATTCTCAATTTTAAAAACCAAATTCCAGTCGGACGCCACCAGCGATTTGGATCATGCGTAACCCCAAGAGATTTTGGTAGCCATTTAAACTCCCTTTTAAATATTATAGCCGACGAGCCATCTTCGAAATTAATTTAGAACTAGGCAGCCAATGACAGTGAAGAAGAAAAAACATCAGAGCATTTTTTTTAAAAAAAAAAACAGTGTTTGTCAATATGATAAGAAAAGGAAAATCTAATATATATATATATATATATATATATATATATATATATTAAATTAAATTAAATTACAGGGATGATCAGTTGAAGACATACACACGTATACCTATATTAATTTGTTACATCTTCATATCATTGGTTAAAAAAATCACATATTCTACCTGGGAGCATCATATATATAGATGACGTGCCATAGATTGCGTCTATTCCTTTTTAATTAATTCATGATTTTATAATTATAATTATATTATAGAAAAACAATCTAGAATCTCATGACTTAATCATGACAAAACTTTCTTTTCATACTTTAAAAAAATTAAAATCTACATCTCTAATCAGCACTATGACATAAAAATATCTTGCATTTTAATAACCCAGGCCGCAAGAAAACACGGTCTTTATCTTTTTATCTTTTCAACCAAAATCCATTTTTCCTCTCTTAAAATTCCCTAAATTCTTAGGTTTTTCAATATGAAAGATTACGAGAGAAATAGCTTAAATACACCTGGTTTCCCTGATCTTCCTTGATTGAAACAATGCCATCAAAGCTTAAATCCGGGTCTTGTTCAATTCTTTGTAATTCTGGACAGGAAAAGTAGTAGCTTTTTTATGCGACATGAATCAGGCATTCTTTGTTCCTTGATTTCTGGGTTGGATTTTTTGTTTGAGGACCTGGCAATTTTCTGCAGATTATGCAGACTTTACAGTAAAAGTAGCTTGCAGCTTGGTGTTAATTAAGATAGCCGAATCGTAGCTTTGCCTTGCTTCTCTCTCACTTGCGCGTTTAATAATGATGGATTTTTGGTGAACAGCGGTAGTAGTAGCAAAGCTTGAAATCTGATATGGCTGTTGTGGTGGCCATGGCTGACGAGTTTTTTGACGAACAATGGTGGTAGTAGCAAAGCTTAAATCTGATTTGTTTGTTGTGGAGGCCATGGTGAATTTGGTTTTCTCCTGGCCATGATTGGAGTGATGACTGATAATAAAGGTGGTTTGAGTATTAAAAAAATAATTATAATGAAAACCTATAACATCTTAAATATATTTTTTTATAGATCGAGTTAGTAAATTTCCGACTCAGTATCTAAATTCACGTTTGCTAGCATAACTTTGATGCTGACGACTCAGGCCAAAGAAGAATCACAACTGAGAAGTGAGAACCATAATGATGATAATCAGCCATTTCAACCACGTTCTGAAGACTTTTTTGGACGTGTAGTTCAAGATAAGATAAAGTTTTGACGCTATCTAATCTGTGCTGTTTATGCATGAACGAAGACAGAGTTCTATAGCAGTTTGCCCATCAAACGACGACTAATTCTACATAGCCAGCAGTACAATTCCGATTAGAGCAACGCGAAAAACACATACCTAGGAAGTGATCGTAAGGCTCTAAATAATAATTAATTTGTGGTTCTCGAGTAAAGCAGGGGTCTGGATTCTACGTGTCTCAAGTCAATCCATCATTCAGCAACAAAAATATTAAAAAATAATATAAATTATTTAATATTTAAATTATTGAATTAAAATAATTTTTTAATATAATATTAAAATTTTAATAATTAATTGGTCATGATTTTAAATTTTATTATTTTTATTTATTTAATAAAAATTAAATATAAAATAATATGAGCCAATATAAATTTCAAGTTCAAATAATTTTTATTTAAAAAAATATATTAAAAAATAATATAAATTATATCTTAAAATTTTAATTATTATATTAAAATAATTCTTTACGGATAATTATTGATTATTGAGGATGCTCGTGCTTTGAATATAACTGGGAATTGACAAAGCCCTGTCAAGGTTGAAAATGAAAAAGCCCTGAGGTTTTGAATTCGAGCGAGGAGGGGTAGATGGGTAGACAAGGATCTAGCGAGGGATCTTGTGGGGCTGGCCACTACAGAGAGAAGATGGCGAAGACAGGACTAGTAAGCTTTGGTATTATTGTCAATAAGCTATCATGCCTTTTTGCGCCAGTGGCGGATGCATTTTCCTATGCCCTAAGGTACTGTAGGGTCGTGCTGTCGTGGGATACGTGTAAAATTAAAATAACTTATTTCACTGTGAATCGTCTCACATGACACTATTTGTCCTCTCACGTGAGAGTCAAGACTACTCATCTTGTTTTTTTTAGTCTTTTTTTATTTTTTTAATTTAGTCAGCAATTTTATTTTATTTTATTCTTGTACGCTGCATTATTTTGTATTTTAACATGAAACTTGTTTTTATTATCTTTCCATGAGATTCTCAGGGTGCAAAAAAAGTCCTCATATTTAGTTGATGTTCATTTTAAAAAATATAAGTTATTCAAAACATGTCGTTTCTTTTCTTTTCTTTTTTAGGATTTTGTCAAACTTTTTCTTTTCTTAATAGTTTGAAAGTTATTCACTTCAATTAAAAACTTTATTTTTTAAAAGATAAAAAAAAGTTATCATAAAATAATAAATAAATAAAAAACATTATGTTAGTCTTATTATAACAATCAAAATAATCGATTTTAATGTCAAGGATAGAAGTTCGATAATAATTGTTTCTTCTATTAAAAATATCTAAAAAAATAGATCGAAGTTTGTTTATATTTTTTGATTTAGTTGGTTTTTAATTTCTTGAATTATTTTGAGATTGTTAAGTGATTCATTGAAATTTTATGATGTTTTAAGGTTGTTTTTTCGAGTAAAATCAACTTAAAAATTAAGTTTTTAAAATTCAAAAACTCAAATCCTGGTTTTTTTATTACTAACAAAAAAATTATCCATTCAAAACAAAAGGAAGTGAAAACGTATTGAGAATTTTTTTAAAAGAGAATCTAGGTAGAAGTGTGGGTTTCTAAGCCGAGGCTCTTGCCTGGGTTTCCAGGCCTAAGCACGCTTAAACTTTTCGATTACCATCATATATATATATATATATATATATATATATATATATATATATATAATTTAAATTTATTTTTCAATTAAGAATACATTTTAGATATTATTTTGTTAAGCAACTTTTAATTTTTAGTTTGCTTTTAAATAAGATTATAATAATCTTTTTCATAATATTGGCAAACTTTATATGATTATTTTTTTTATTTTTTTTTATTGTATAATTAAATTAAAACTATTTAAAAAAATGACATTATTATGTTAATTGAGTCCATAACTCGAGTTATAAGTTTAACGGGTTAAATTGGGTTGATCTAAATAGTTTCTTAATATTTCAATAAAAAAAAGGATTTACTTCATATACATCAAATTTGAAGTTGGTAATCAAAATTTTACTTGCAAATAAAAAAAGAATTAACGACATCTCATATTTTTTTTTCCATTGAATCCATAACGAAGCACGAAACAGTTACCTATTGATAATACTAAACAACATATCTAGCTTCCTCTTTTTTTGAGAAATTAAATTAACGCTAATCTGAAACAGAAAAATCCTTCGATACAACTTCCCTTCTTGCCAGAGGCAATGCATCTGTTCAAATATCCTGGACAAGTAAAATTAACACTGTAATTGATAAACTTAATTTTGATTTTACATATAGACAGAATCAATAGACTCCGATTTAAATATTCATTATTGTATTTAAAAGGATGTTTGAAAACATAGTAACAGTTATTTTAATTTTTTTTTTTAAAAAATTATTTATTTATTTATTTATACTTACATATAAAAACTATTTAAAAACATTAAAAGATTAATTTAAAATAAAAAAAAAATAATTTTAATAAAAAAAATAGATTAAAACTCACTCTTGAATACTCTGTTGTTAAACCTAGCTAATTTTGAGTGAATAACACCAAAGCGCCTTCTCCATTAAATGAAACTTATAAAAACACTATACGCATACCAATTTTTTAAAAATGATTAAAGTGGATTGTCGCGAGGCGAGCGATCCGACGTCGTCTAGTGATAGCAAAGGTTTTTGTTGTGCCTCTTTTATGAAGTGTGGTATGTTGGGAAGGTTTTTGGATTTAATCATAAAATAATGATTAATATTTAGGAGTCGCTACCTAGTGAACCTGTGGTTTACGAGAGTCTGAGTAAGGATCTGGTTGTGTAAGGGAAAGGCGCATCGCCCCCAGTGCACCCTACTTAAGGTAAGCTGCATTGTTATTTGATTTTTTTTTAGTCGGGTTTCTGTTGGTCTTTTCTAAGGCTCAAGACAGATTTATCTTCATGAAAGAGTCTTTACCTTATCGGGTTAAATACTAACCATTTCAAAGTATGAATTTTAGCATTGCATTTCTACATCTTGTATCTTTAATACCTGAGAGTATACTTTATCGTGTAATTTTACAGCCCACAAATATTAAAGTCTACATCTGGATCCTAAAAAAAAGATTGGATAAAGATTTTTGATATGTTGGTCAAATCCTAATGGATAATCATAAATTGGTTATGATATCCATTTAAAAAAAACATGAAAAATGCAATTTTTGTTTTTTTATGAAAAATATGCTTGGAAAAATTTTAGGATTTGGCCGTACGCAACAAAATATAATTTTTTTTGTTTTTTGCAAATGTTTTGAAATTATTTTTTGAAATATTTTTGAGAAAACCAGTATTTTAATACCTGATTTGTAATTTAAAGTGTAAATATACAACCCGATATTATGCAATATTGGTAAAAAAAATATGCGATAAAATCACTTTTTTTTTTAAATGATTGTTTTGAATTTTTTGGATTAAAAAAAAAAAAGAATAGTCCTATGCATGAACAGTGAACGTGAATTATAATTCACGTCCTCTATTCACTAAACACGGGCTGCGAAGAAGAAGAAGAACTAGAAGGGAAGAGAGGGCGAACAACCTGGCATGGTGGTGGTCTGGCAAAGGATGACGGTGTGTTTTACAACTGGTAAACGTATGTTAGTACAGGAGGAAGGTTTATATGGGGCCTTTAACAGCTGAAGACGCGGTTGAGAGAGAAGGAAGAAAAGGAAACTGCAGAAATAGGGGGGAAATGCTGGTTTTTAGCCGACTTTGGACCCGATTTTCTCCTACATCAGGCCGTGAAATCCACCTCTATTTATAGGTGGTGGAAGAGGACAATCTTGTTTGCATTGGAGAAAACTTTCAGCCCTTGATTCAATTGGGAAGGATCTCAACCATTAGCTCAAAGTAGGTATCATGAGTTAAAATCTGCAGACAAAAGCTGACTGAGTAGGCCTCTTTAGGCTGTCACCAGTGCTAATATATTGTCATTTATCCTGAACTAATCACGTGGTATTATAGAGAAAGTGCAGAGGATCATTTTCGTATAAGATTTGTCAAATTTGATGGACGTTAGGTACATTAAATGCAGCTGCAAAGTAGTTAGCCAGACCAGCTTTTTCAGAAAAAATAAAGAAGACAATGAACAGTGATTAATTTTGTTTTTGGCCAAAGTTCATTTCAGTCCTCCATCTTTCAATTGCTTTCAATTGAACCATAATTAACCCTAAACCTTTTTTATTTAATGCGATTAAGCACTTAATTTCAATCAATTATCTTTGAAAAAAATTAAATTTGATCTCTTAAAATTCAAATATTCTCAATTAAGCTCAAATTAGACTCCCAAACTTTATTTTTCACCAATTAAGCCCAAAATAAAATTAATTTGATCCATTTAAAGTATAATTAAGTCCTTGCACTTAATTAAATTCTTCAATTGGACCTAAATTAATTTTCAAACATAATTAAAATTTAATTTGGCCCATGATTAAATCAAATTGGCCTATTAAAAATTTAATCATGTCATTGGACTTAATTTTTATGTAAATTCATCCAATAATCAATTAATTTGACATTGAATTTGTATTTTTTCTTCATTTTTGGGCATAATAAGGTACAATTAGACCTTAAATTTCCTTCAAAATTGCTGCTTGATTCCTCGATTTGCTTTCTCCATGTTGTCAGTCTTTATTTTATTTTATTTTTTTTTATTTTTAAATTTTTTTTTTGATTTTTTAGAAATAACCCAGAATTAGGTTATGACATGGACATACACAAATTTTAAGGAAGATAAGGATTAAAGAGAGAGAGAAAAAAAAGATTTTGAATTTATTATAGGATTGTATGTCCATATAAATTATTATGGTAAAGATTTATATAGGTTCTCTAACATGGTTTATTTATCCTAAAGGTAAAGTGTTTTCCACAACTCATGTATTATGATGAGAAACACTCTCAATTAAAATTAATAAGTATTGAAAAAAATTATGATAATT
Organism: Populus tomentosa; assembly: GCA_018804465.1. Classification (NCBI taxonomy): domain Eukaryota; kingdom Viridiplantae; phylum Streptophyta; class Magnoliopsida; order Malpighiales; family Salicaceae; genus Populus; species Populus tomentosa. Next base: position 12,117,827 of record CM031969.1, on the reverse strand, counting down.
TTATAGTGAACTCCTGATAGTTAAATATCAACTTACTTCTAGGTCTAATATTTATACCAAAATATTAACCATTAATTTTCAGATAAAAAAAAACAAAACTTAGGGTTATTGAAATATTGGTTAAATACTCAAGGAATTTCATAAACTTATTGTAAATTCCACAAAAAAGCAAAGAAATACAAAAAAATTTCTAAAACATTTGTTTTCTCTTTTTTTATAAATAAAAATACAATTTTTATAAGGATTGAGTTACAAGTAACAATCAGAAAATCATTTTTTCATATGCAATTAAAATATTTGGTTAAAAAACTTCTATCTTTTTATCATGTTCTTTTTTTTTTCATTAATTTAACGTAAAATAAAATAAAATGTAAACACACACACATATCTTTTTATTATATTTTTACTTACACACCCCACAATTATATGTTTACAAGCCACAAAAAATTAAAATTCAACAATACTTTAAAACACATAATAAAAATTTAAAATTTTGCAAAATAATCCTTTAAAAAGTTGGAAATAAATTGAAGAGATTTCTAACTCAGATAGCACACTGAAAGATTCTAGGAGTATCAACATGGTCTCCATAGCAAACCAATCAGGTTTAAGATTTTTGAGAAAGCATTGATGCTACTAATGCTATGCTTCTAAGTAGGTGTTAGAATGGATGGTTCAAGTATCTAATTCTTCTAAAAACATGTTTAGTATTGTAGTAGCAATTGTTTTTTAAAGTGTTTTTTTCAAAATTTATCTAAATAATTTTTTTTAAGAAAAAAAATATTTTTGATGTCAATACATTAAACCAATTCAAAAATATTAAAAATATTTAAACAAAAAAAATAAAAAATTTTGAGGGGTGAAACCAAAAAAAAAAAATTAAAAACCACAATAAAAAATGAGAAATATTTTTTTTTTGTTAATTTGTTTTCAAAACTCGTTGATTTTATTTTGTTAAATCTTTATCAAAAACATGTAATTTTGACATTTATGATGAATAAAAAAATCAGATGATATGAGTAACTCAGGTCAACTTACTCAACTTGTGACCCAAGAGCTGCTTGGAATCAATCTTTAGGCCGGATTTAAAAACCATGATCAAAAGGATAAGGATTCAATTTTTTTGTTAAATTCTTTTTATTTATTTTTTTAAACCCATCTTAAAACCCATTGATTTGTTTTTTTAAAAACATTTGATCAAAATAATGTCATTTTTACATATTTGTAAAATAACAAATTTAATTGTTCGGTAACCCTAGCCAACCTGCTCAACATTTAACCTAAGACTTACTTAGGGGTTGACCTTCAGGCCAAGTTTAAAAACCATGATAAAAAAAAAAAAAAAAGTTTGCAACGTCTTTGTGATTTATTTTTTAAAACCCATCGAATATTGTTTTTCATGTTGAGTTGATCATGGTAACCTTAGTCAACCACTTGATCTATGATCCAAGACTTGCCCAAGGTCGACCCCTGGTTTAGGTTTAAAAACCATGATTGAAAAAACGATGATCAAATTTGGCATCAAAATCAAACAAAATCAAACAACGAGGGATGGATCTAGAAAAATCAATTAAAAAATAAAAAAAAATTATAATGAAAATAATGGAGACCAAATAAAAGAAAAAAAAATCAAGTATGAAATTGAAAATAAAATCCATTAGAATAAGGGTGAAAAGCAACTAAATATCAATTAAAAGAAAGAGAATCGAATCTAACATAAAAATAAAATAAAATGATAAATGATGAAATTGTAACAAAAATTATAAAAAGAATTTAAAGCAAATACAAAACAATAAAAAAAAATAAGGACCATAATTGAAATAATACAAAAGGTTAGGAAATTTCTTAACTTTAGGTGGGTGGAGGAGAGAGAAAAGAGGAAGGAGAAAAAATAATTCATCCGTTGCCTAACAACAAATATGTTGACAACACGTGTCGGTTAGAAAGAAGTGCTGCCCTAAGACATTTCGCTTGAGATGACAATTGGGTATTTTCAAAGACTAGAGAGGTGTCATGCGCCGCTAAAATGGCATGAATATCCTCAACACGCTGACGCCTGACCAGTACATGCCTGTAGCTTTTAAGTTTTTTCACTTTTTAAATAAATACCAAAACATCCCTAACCCCACATAAAATTTACAAAAAAATAGAGTGCAAAAGACATAAATGCCCATAAAGATAAAAACATTTATTTTAAAATTCAAGGATATTTTGGTAATCTCACCGTGTTAAGTAAAAGGTAAAACCAAAAAAGCCCCTCTACTAAAATAAATTGAAATTCAGCTTCTAAGGGTATTTTGGACTTTACACTTTGCAATCAAGAGGGGAAAAGGCATATATACCCTTTACCAATGCTAAATACAAAATATATCTCGTGAAAAAGTTAAAAAATACCCATAAAACCAGCCTTTATGTTTCTCTTTCAAGTACAATATGGTAATTTTATTGTATGAATCCAAAATAAATTGTGAGTGGGGTTACACGAAAACACTGACCTCTCTTGATATTTTTCGCAACAATTTTATATAATTATTAAAGGATCACTCTTTTAGTTTTACACCTAATTCTTATTTTCTTTTCATAATTCATTTTCTTTAAAATTAACTAATTTTTAGTTTTTTTATTTTCTTTTAAAAAATATTTAAATTAAAATTGTTTTGGTTTTTTTATAAAAATCAAACTAAATTTTAACAGAGCTATACTTTCAAATTAATTGGATGACATCAAATCAAATTAATTTTTATATAGTTAAATTTAAAACTCATCTTAGCAAGAGGTTGATCTAATAGGTTATTATATGCTTAAGCTTTATCGATTTACATAACATTGTCAAGAAGTTTCGTGCAACAGTGCAGGGCAACTAACTAGTTATATTTATTTATTTATTTTTAAAAACTTTTTATTATTATTATTTTATATAACATTACCCCATTGTCAAAGATATGTGGTTGTGAACCCGAAGGTTAAAAAGTTTGATCATCCGATCTCTTATTTTAAGACAAGCAACCATCTTTAATATAGCATTTACTTTTTATTTTTAGTGGCACTATCTATAACTATTAATACATATAATGTAAGAAATAAATATAAAAAATGAGAGATAAAAAAATATTTGAAATTAAAAAAATCTACTTATTAAAAATTATTTTAAAATTATTTTGTTTTTTGTTTCTCTCAATTTTCATGTTTATTTCTAACAAGTATTGATATCTATAACCTGGGTAAAATTACTAGTCACCCAGAGTTGTAAATTAACATTCATTTTCTAAATTAATTTATTTTAAAATCATTACTGCAAGAGAATACAATGAGTTAGCCATCGGTGTGCAGTAAAATAATAAATAATAGATTTGTTTATTCCCGTGGCCAAGAAGGCAGCCACGGAGGGCACGTGACAGAGACGCTTTTTAACCTTATCTAAACTTTGACAAGACATGACATTCCGACCGATATCTAATTTTGGATAATATAAAAAACTAAACTGAAGTTCTTGCGTGGTAGACTTTCATTGGTTCAACATAGTTGATTTACTGTGAATTCAAATGCATCTAATAACTACCATTAACTTATAATATAATTAACGAACTACCTACCAACCTATTCTTAAACAAATCTTAAAGCATCAAGGAGATGATTGGCTGAATTACTGACTAATTTTATGCTTTATTAAATAAATAAATACTACCTTCCTCCTTTTAATTTACGTACTATAATTTCTGTTCTTTTCTTCTTCTCTTGAATTCGTATAAACAGCATGAACAATTTTCATCAATCAATTATGATAATATTTTTTTCATTAATAGGCAAGTTTTTTTAAGTTTCTAAACCATGTTCTACTCTCTTGTATGTACTCTCAAGTAATGAACTAATTATAGGTTATATTTTTTATGTTTAAAAAATATTTTTATTTTAAATTAATTTTTTATGATATTAGATTATTTTAATGTGTTAATATTAAAAGTAGATTTTAAAAAATAAAAAAGATAATATTTCAATATATTTTTAATAAAAAAATATTTTAAAAAGTAATTGCTAAAACAATTTTAAATGCTATGAAGACTTTCGGACAACCAATTACATGAATATATAAAAGAGAGAGAAATAAATCTACCCTAGGAAGGTAAACAATTATTGTGCAGCTGTCGTGAGATTGTTCCGAAAGCAAATAACCAGAGACAGAGTTTAATTGTGATGCAAAAGAGATCTTGGGACAGGGTAACATGTTGCTGTCGAGAATTTTGTTGAAACTTGAAAGATTGTCCGAAAGCATCGATCGAGCATGAAAAACTTGGTAACTTGAAAGTTCAACCCATCAATTCTCAAGAATTTTGTAAAGTCAATTACATTTTATTGCGGATGAAGGAAAATCAAATGCCTTGTGCATTCCGGAACTATATAATTTTGCTATCATAGATCCTTAAACTTGACAAAAACTATTGACTTTTCCGGTTGAGATAATTCTTTAATATTATATCAGGATCTTAATGATTTATCAGTCATAAGTTTAAATCTCATAATTTTTATTTATTTAATAAAAAAATTAAATATAAAATAATATAAATTATATATAAATTTCAAACAAAAAAAATTTATACAGTCTTATTTATTTATCAACGGGTAAAGTATTTTGCAAGACTTGTTTGTTTAACGAACCACTTAACCAATCTTAAAGGGTTGTGTGTTATTTGGTTTTCTCCTCCGATGCTTGTAAATGATAAACAAATCATTACAGGACAATCAACTAATTACACGATGAAACTATATATCAAACATGAGCTTTTGTCAGCTCATGCATGTAATGGAGTCACGTTGCATTATTGCCCGTTTCGGGCAGCGATGCAGCCGGAGTTTCATGGTATTTAATTTTTTTTATTTTAAATAATTTTTTATATACTGATAATAAAAATATATTTTAAAATATAAAATATATATTATTTTAATATATTTTTAATTAAAAAATATTTTAAAAAATTACCCCTGCCGCTATCACAAATACCCTGTTAATATTTCTTGTAATGTAGTTTTTTTTTGTTCTTTGACCATTTAGCCTCCTTCATTGCAACCAAAGGAGGAGGTTTTGCCTTCAAATATTTTCTTTGTTAGAAAAAAAATAGTGATGTCATAACTTGAAGGGTTACAAATGAACAATAGAAAATATCGAACAATGTTTTTTTTTTTTCACAGCCAATAAATTAATGAAAAATGATATAGTCCTTTTTTTTTCTTTAAATATTTCTGCTATGACTGTAGATGATTTATACAGACCAATGATAACTAGCACAGGGGAATAAAAAGATTGCAAAAAATGAGATTGATGAAGACGCATGATATATTATAAAGGGATATGTTCTTTTTTCCCACAAAGGTATGGCTTTTTATTAATCCAAGCACTTCCTGCATCATTGTTCAATTATTGGGCTTGAAACTATCATCACCAAAGCAAAACCACTAAACGACACCTTAATTGGAATAAAGCTCGAAAAGATTGGCATCCCAAATAATTATACAAAAAACTACGTCGTATTAAATTTACTGTGGATTTTTTACTATTCATTCTCTCACAAGTCACCATGAATTGAAATAAATAGAAAGTATAAGCAAAATAAATGGTGTTTCTTAGAATTTCATCTTAGTCTCTTTGTTTTACCTATCAGCTAATCAGCTTCTTTAGATTTTTAAAAATTCAATTTTAGTATCGAACTTTGTTTGTTCATCTTTCCTCATTTTTCAATCTCTTTTTTCGTGAGAGAAAAGAAAGAGGCTTATTATATTCCAATATAGAGAAAACATTAATCGTTGTCAAAGACTCTGACAAAAATAATAATTGATTTTTATGTTAATGAATCTTATTTCATGAGGAGAGTTTGATATAGGTGTTTTTTTTATCATTTTCTTTGCCTAAGAATGTAGATCTGACCGCATGAGCAGTTTTAGCTCTAGCTTGATTATAGTTTTTTAAGTTGTTTTTTTATGGTTATGGATAAATTTATTAAAATATTTAAGATATTTTATGTGTTATGGTTTAAAATGAAATTTTAATAAAAAAAACATTTAACTCTTTATTTTGAAATTTATAGAAAACAGATGGCATATTATCAATTTTTTTTTTAAAAAAAAAATGATGTCATTTTCCCCAATAAAAAATAAAAAAACAAGTATACATGGGCATGTCTAGAAGGCACATCAAGACTATACAGGTGGGACCTTTTGGTTTTTTTAAAAATTAATAAAATAAATTATTGAATCAAATTGAGACTATTGTTGATTTATAAGTTTAATGGGTTAATCCAAAATACTTGGTTATCATTTTTTTTTTAATTTTTTGTTTAATGCTTTTTCTATCTTTCAATTTGTGTTAAAAAACAAATTCACTGCTTGTTATTGATTTTTTTTTTATTTCACTAAAACCTAAAAAAATATAATTTTATTTTTTATTGTCAATAATATACCTTTGGTATCCCGACCTCACATGCATGTTGTGGTTTTTTCACTTTAAAAAATATTTTATTTCATATAAAAAATATCATTCTTTTTATTATTATATAATTAAATAAAAATTAATTTTTGGAATAAAAAGTTTATTAAATCTAATAAAGTATATGACTTTCATCCCGAGTTTGCTTGGTTGAATCGAGTTTATTTTGTTTTTTACTGATTTAATCCTTCAATATTAAGTTAATTCGATGTTAAGCATTTCAATTTATTTTTTTCAAGATTATTTTTATGAAGTTTATAAATTAGCTTAAGTTAATCTATCGAATATTTTTCAATCTTGATATTAAATCAAAATAACATTTAATTTATGATTATTATTTTTTTAAAAAAAACATTTTTTAATGCCTAAATATTTTTTAAAAAGCTTTAAAATATTTTTTATTACAGCCCGCGGCGTAACTTTGAACAACGGGGCATGTCCCACCAGAGACAAGCTCGTGTTCGTGCAAGACTTTGGGTGAGTAAATATCCTTAAAACAAAGCAGAACCTTTTGCACTAAACGCTTAAAATTTTCAGCAGTAGGAAGTGTAATTTATAAAAGGAAAAAAAGAAAAAAAAAAGGGGAAAGAGTAATAGAATTTAAATTTTGTTAAAGATTTGTGGGAATATTCACTTTGGAAGGAGGTTAAAAGTGGTTTTTGAGCTCATGGAAGGCTTTTCTTGCATATTCTGTGGTCTGCAGGCAACCGAAAGCAACTTTTTACAACTGAAGTACCCAAAAAACCTACAAAAGCAAAACAAAAAATCAAAATCAAAATAATAAATCAAAACTCTGCCCTACAAAAGTCACAGAAGCCCTGTCACAGAAACCGCACTTGAACGTATCTCTCTCTACCCTTGAGGAGTTTTGGCTGCGTATGCTCTATATACGAGCCAAGGCAGAAGCTGTAAGAGAAAGAAAGAAAGACTTTTCAGTCAAGAAGAGACCTTCTCTATCATATATGCTGTGAGTAGCAGTACTGTGCATGCACAATACAAAACTTATGTAGAGATCAAAATATATGATGTTTTATTCCATTTTGTGTTTTTGGAATAGCTGAGGTATTTTGCATTCACTTTGATGTTTCCTTCATGTGATCTACTGGGGTTTTGTGATGACTTTGTTGCTACTGTGTGCATGCATGTCCGGTTTTAGTTTATACATAAATAGCATCTTGTTTCCCTTTAAAGAATTCCCAGTTTTGGTTTCAAACTTTGTTCCCTGTCTCTCCTTGTTCCTTCCTTTCTCTGTCTATGCTTCGGATTTTCCTGTGTTTATTGCAGAGATCTTACATGGCTCTTTTTGTTTATGTGTTGTTTTATAGAACTAGCACAAACCAAGAAGATCTTGATACTTTGAGCAATCTTTCTGTACTGATAGCTGATACTGTAAATGGCATGTGCTGTCTTCTACCAGTTCTTTTATCCGGGTCTTTCTCTAATGATCTATATAGTGGTGTTAAATAAATGATCCAGCCATCGCACCTTGACTGAACAAGATTCTTTCTTGATTTTTTTTTTCTTTGAAGTCAGGCATTAGAGTCTGAACATTGTTCTGTTTTCAGTGGAGACTTGTTATGTGGGGTTTTTAAAATGTTGAATTTCTTGGGTTTTTTTAATTCTCTTCAACTTGAGTTTTTTGTTGCTTAAGCAACAATAATAGTTTCAATTAATGGGCTTTCTTTGTTCTTTTTTCTCTTACATTAATTACTCAGTTCTTTGTTTGGCTTAACAGTATAGTATACCAGATCAAGTAGCGATGAATTTGATGTGTAGTTCATGTTCATGTAGATCGTGCAGAATTGGTTTTGTTGCTGATAAGGAGTGATATTGGAAACTTGTAGGTGGCCTGAGAAACGATGCCAAGCAAGCTATGGTTTGCACCACTAATGATTTATCAGAATGGAAGGATTTTCCAAAGGGCCTCAGAGTCCTTCTCCTTGATGAGGACAGCATGTCTGCTGCCGAGATAAAATCGAAACTGGAAGCAATGGACTATATTGGTTAGAGATTTTGTGACTCCCTACTTTCTCAACCATTTGTTTTTCCTCGAATAGCAATTTCGACGGCATTGTTTAACTTTCGTTTCATCCTACTTTTCTAGCTAAACCAGTCCGCATCTTTATCGAAAAAGGCATCTCGAGTGGTCCATATCTTTAGATAGTCTGGATTGAAATATGGTTTCGGGATTTATAAATTATAAAACGGATACTAATTAATTGTACAGTTTGAAATGACAGTGACTGACATCTGTAAATTGAAACCATTTTCTTGCAATGATCAAACGTGTTACCGACAAACTGGTTTCTTTTCAAATGATGGACAAAAGCAAGAAGTCCTCTTTACTTGTATGGAGGAACAATGCAAATTACAACTTTAGGATGATGTTCATACCGCATTATATGATATTAAAGCTACATCATTTAGACTCCAATCCTTTAAATACTTAAAACTTGTTTGTTTCTTGCTCAACTTTAAAGGTCTTTCACTTGTGTGTCCTTTTTCAGTGTTATGTTACAGTGATGCGTTCTATCGTGTTTGAATCTCTCTGCTTAAAATCACCCTACCTTTTTCAGTTTATACATTCTGCAATGAGACTGAAGCGCTCTCTGCAATTTCAAATGAACCTGGAAGCTTCCATGTTGCTATAGTGGAGGTAATTCCCTTTAATCTAACCGGAAGTTCTAATTTTGGTGAAAATTCAAATTGACTGCACTGCTTTGAGAAAACTATAACCCTTGAAATGACACTGCTGTTTCTATGATAATCTCATGTCATTCATTAGCCTAATGTGACCAATTATCATCGTTTTTGCTGTAATCACTTTATCTAAGTGCGTTATTGTGGATATAATATTGGTTAAAGGTGGTTGGATTGGCCAAATTGGAATGATTATCTAATAGAACCTATGGTCACAGGTGAGTATGAGCAATAGCAGCAGGAGTTTCAAGTTTCTAGAAACTTCAAAGGACTTGCCAACCATTAGTAAGTTGATATAAAACGTTAATATTTCATATACTTGAGAGTAATGCTTTTAACATATACATCTTTTAGCTCTTCATGTTTTGTTTGCTTTCCCATGTGTTCTGTCATTTTCTTCAAGAAACTCTACTATATCAACTTGGATAGATTTTCATCAATATAATTTACAGTTTCTAATACAGTATGAAATTGTGTTCCTTTTCAGTGACTTCGAGCATTGATTGCCTGAACACCATGATGAAGTGCATAGCGGTAAGAATTTTACTAATCAGTGTCATTTACTGTAATTGTTGAAGACACTAGGTTTTCTCAAGTTCTAATTGTCTGCTTTGGTTCCAGTTCTGTTTAGTTTAGTTATTGAAGAAAACTCTATTCAACTATTAGCGCTCTAATTGAATTTTGACTTGGGAGTTTTTGCTCCATTCATATAAAGAGAACCTGGAGGCATTCACCATTTGCCATTATCATGTAATGTGTTTATGTGGCAATTTATTTTCAGCTTGGTGCAGTTGAGTTCCTTCGGAAACCACTGTCTGAAGATAAACTGAGGAATATATGGCAGCACGTGGTTCATAAGGTTTGCTTGAATTTTGTTTACTAAACACAGGAACTTAATTTTATGATCTCAATGCTATGAAGAGAGTTTCTGACTTCATGGATCCTGAGCAGGCATTTAATGCAGGGGGGAGTGTTCAATCCAAATCACTGAAGCCTGTCAAAGATTCTTTAGTTTCCATGCTGGAGCTCGAAGGTGGACTTGAAGAAAATGAGAATGAGAACATGGAGAAAACAGAAAATGTGTCTCAGGCTCAGGAAAGCAATGAGCAGCAGTCACCAGCTAGTGACAAGTATCCGGCTCCTTCAACCCCTCAATTGAAACAAGGGGAGAGACTGCTGGATGATGGAGATTGCCAAGACCATATTAACTGCTTAATAGAAAAGGAGAGTGTGGAGCAAGAGGGAGATTCTAAATCCGTTGAAACTACTTGTGCCATGTCTGAAGAAACTCTACAGGCAGGGGATCCTCAGAGCTTTACAGAGACTGTGATCAAAGAGGAGGATGACTCAACTGATGGTGTCAAGAGTGAGAATAACATGTGTCCCAATTCACAAAATAAAGACACTCTCAACCATTCAACTGGTCTTGCTGAAAAAGCTTCTAGCCCTCATAATTCACATGGGACTCGAGCTAATAGAAAGAAGATGAAGGTGACTGATTATTCTGTATATCAAATACTTTTGATGTTCCTGATCCTCTCCTGAGGCTTTATCATATTACCCTTTTTTCCCCATCAAATCGTCATACATTTATGAAATGCTCTCTCCACTTGTATGCTACCTCAAAATGCTCAGAAGTTTATTTTCTCTCTCTCTGTTTTTGTTCCTTCACGCATTTCCCTCCAGTAAACACTTTAAATTATTTGTTGATTTTCATTTGTTTATTCTTGACTTGCATCAGAAGTGAAGTCGCAAGCATTAGCTTTTCCCATGTTTGGATTTCTTTATTTACATAAGGCGTATGTTTTTCCTAATTTCATCAACTTGATTTCTCTGCGGTGATTGTTTTTTGTTCTGAGTTTCAGGTAGACTGGACACCAGAGCTTCACAGAAAGTTTGTGCAGGCAGTAGAAAAACTAGGTGTAGATCAAGCGATTCCTTCAAGAATATTAGAGGTAATGAAAGTGGAAGGCTTGACGAGGCATAATGTAGCAAGTCATCTGCAGGTTCGTTGTGGGCTTACCCTAACCAAATTTGTTAGCTTCTGCTCCGACAGAAGTCATTTTTTATTTGTTAGAAGCTCATTTAGATTTTGCTTTCCCTGTAAAATCTGCTGCTAGCTTCTAGCAGAAAAGACATTGTATAGTTGACTTTCTCTCGTTCATCTCGTGGTCTGATCATTTTGTTACTAGTTGAAGTAATTTTCATAGGACTTGCGCAGGGAAGAGGGTAAAGATGCATTTCCCATTGTCATTGCGTGTTTGCACTTTGAACTCTGTTTTTTAAATCCATGAACGTTACTTTACAATTTACCTAGTGCAGTTCAAAATTAGCCCCAGTTCACATAAATTCATACTCTAGTTATTAATTAAATAGCATTGCCTGTTTCCTAGCAGAAATATCGAATGCATAGGAGACATATTTTGCCCAAGGAAGATGAACGGCAGTGGACGCAGCATAGAGATCAAGTACAAAGGAGTTACTATCCACATAAACCTATAATGGCGTATCCTCCATATCATTCTAACCACGCTCTCCCACCTGGTCCGGCCTATCCTATGTGGGGAGCAACAGGCAGCCACACAGCGGGGGTGCATTTTTGGGGCCCACCCGGCTATTCCCCATGGCCCCCGACAGAAAGTTGTCATTGGAAGCCTTATCCAGGGGTAGCTCTTGTTATATACAACACCTTGAATTTTTTTTAGCATGCTTTAAAACTGATGGTTTAAGCATTTTCTGGAGAACTTTGAATGCGGCTGCTTGATTAGATCTCTTTTTTATGTTTCAGATGCATGCAGATGCGTGGGGTTGTCCTGTGATGCCACCACATAGTCCTTATTCTTCCATTCCTCATGTAAGGATACCTGTGTATGGGTCATAATCTGTTTTTGTTCGTGTACAAGCCTCTTATTGTATGTTCTTTGTTTGGAAAATGCAGTATGCATCTGGGTTTCAGAGTGCCAGCATGGTCAATAACAGCTGTGGTGTGCCCCAAAAACTGTTTGACCTACACCCGGTATGGTAACATCTTGCTGCACTTGATTTTATCTGATTTTTAGAGAATTATTTGTATAGTTGTAGATTGCATTCAAGACCAGATGTTTTAGAACTTGATCATAAAATGTGGTCTAGTTTATGTAGCAAGAGCATGACAGTATATGACTGAGGTGTCACATTTCCCAGGAGCTTTTGGGATTTCTTGTGATTACAGAAAGATAAATTGTGGAAACATATTCCATGAAGAAAGCATTTTAACCTAGCAGTTTCAAATCCTTTTGGTGATCAATTTTAGGACAGTAGTTTTGTGTTGATGGAAGATGTAAAATTCTGAATAATTCGTGCTTCCCGATGCCATGCAAAACATAGTAGACGTAACACACTTGAAGGGCTATTTTGTTCCAAGCAATGTCAGCAAAAGATTGCAGTTGTTGGTTTCAGATGTTCTTCAGAAAAGTTGCAGTATGTCGTTTGCATGTCCAAGTTCATAAGAGAACCCACGTAATAGCAATAGTCATCGTTTCTTATCTTTCACGCAGGCCGAGGAGGTAATCGACAAGGTAGTGAAAGAGGCAATCAACAAGCCATGGCTACCGTTGCCCTTAGGCCTCAAGCCCCCGTCAGCCGACAGCGTCCTAGCAGAGCTCTCCAGGCAAGGCGTCTCGTCAATTCCTCCCCGCATTAATGGCGGCTCTAATTCCTTCTAATGCGGTGCCATTTCATCAGATTATGCTAATAAGCCGATTCCAGTTCACCGGTCCTTCATCAATCAAAGATAGACTCTACCAATCATTACAAATTTTTCGACCTGTATCATTTGACAGTACACAGCAAATTCTCAAGTGGCTTGGACCATCAATGTTCAACAGACAAGTCACGTGTCTTCGAAGTGCATGCGCAGGAGCTGACATCAGGCCCCATAGCCAGAAAGGTCTCACCGATCCCGTCAATGGCACAGGAAGCAGCCATGTCCGTAGAGGCAACTTAAACGGCTATGAAAGAGCCATGTAGATCCACCATGCACCTCATGTCAAATTTGTGGTTGTGAATGGATCATCCTAAGAAAGGGTGCGTTGCCCTTCTGGGTGCTCTGTTTTCTTGTAGATAAAAAGCCTGAGAGCTTCGATCCAGGAGTGGCTGGTGGGGTCGTTGTTTGGTGCCTGCTGTAATAATGGGAAATGAGGGTGATTGAGATAATGCTCTGTGCTCCATGGACTTTTCAATAAAGTTGAGAACTTTGACAAGGAATCTTTAATGCATGCTGACCTGTTCAATGTCATTATCAGTCTTAATGGAGTTTTAAAAGGCGGTGCCAGTAATCAGAGTGACTGATGCAATCACAGCCGTACCAAAGGTGGGATTTTGTTTCAAAATGTCCTTTTTTAAAAATATATATTAAAATAATATTTTTTATTTTTAATATTAACATAATTAAGACATGTGAGTGATTATTGAGCAACTTTTGGGTAGGAGGGGATAACCGGATAAGGTATGATCCAACTCTATCTTACTAACCTCGCACACGTGCCCATTTACCTGCTTTTCTTGATCCTTGAAAAAAGTCGGTTAACTTTATATCTTTTTAATTTTATCTTTACAACTTGTATAATAATATTTTTATGTATATCGATTTGCCTTTATTTGTATACTCGAGTCATAGAATATTCATTTTAGTTCAGAACTTTCGTATGGGAATTTTAGTTTGTTGTTAAAAAAAAAGAAGAAGATCAAAATTAAACAAATCAAAGCATATTTTTCAAAAATCCCAGCTAGCATCAATTACCCATCTCAACCTGTAATTTATTTTTTCTTCATGTTTTAGTCCATCAATCTTTAAAGAGGAGATTGAAAAACGTTGACAAAAAAAAAAGAGTATTTGAATGATCATGTTTCAATGATAAAAATTATTGAACTTGGTGTTAATAAATTGTATTAGAGACAAGTGTTCAACAGAAGAGGGTTTGCGCAACAGAAAAAAATAGATCAAGACAAGCAATTTTTTATTTTGATTTGATTTGATCTTGGATTTTAGTTTGATTTGAAAAACGATGTGTTTTTTTTATGCAACATGATTTTATAGCCGACCGGAAAATGCTTCCGCAAACGACACAATATTTTTTAAAAACAGATGATATGTCATCCGATAAAATAAATTAAAAAAAAACTGAAGCAAACATTAAAAAAAAAAGTGTTCCTAACATTCATTTTTTTTTTTTACATTGAATATTAACTAAAAATCATATCCATAAAAGTAAACTTAGGTGTATTGGCTAGTCATAGCATAATTATATCAGTAATTGATTTATATAATTATTAATTTTAAAATTTATAAAATTAATTAAAATATATGTAAATTAACCTGATATTTATATTAATAAAATAAAATTGCTTGGACACTTCCTTTTCAGTTTTTAGCCAGGATTTTTTATATATATATAAACATTGTTGGCACGTCTTTAGTTTGCTTTCTAATACTCCCAAAGAAAATTATTTCTGTGTTTGCAATTTAGATTCAAATTTCAAATGCTGGTTGTGGTGAATATTATTTACCTACCAATCATGCTATTTCCACTCTTAGCTTATCTTAATTACATTTTCTTCTATGAAAAATACTTGTAATCAAAGACTTCTCTCACTAACTTCTTTCTCATAGGTTTTTTTTTCATTCTCACCATTTTCTATTATTATTTTTTGGATATATTATGATAATTGATGACGGGCACATTTTGCATCTCTCATTTTTTAAATATTATATTATACATATAAATAGATTTTCTTAGATTTTTTTTAATAATTGATATATTTATCATTTTACAATTTATCTATTTATTACTGTTTTTTATTTTTATTTTTTTGTAATTTTTTTTCTTTGCACCTTTTTCTTTTTAAATATTATTTTTTATTCTTTACACTTAGAATATGTATCACTATACACTTAGCCTCTTTATACAATTTATTTTTTTTATCTTCATTTTTTTGTAAATTTTTTTATTTATATTTTTTTTAAAAAAATATTATACAAAACTAAAAATAAATGGTGTTTCACTGTACCAATTAGAACATTATCTTATTTTTCTACTGTATTTAAAATTAATTTGAGATTTTACATGTTTTATAAATGAATATAATCATTGTTTTATTTAATTAATATAAATATAGACTTTTTGATTCACAGTTAAATTTTTTAATTAATATAAAAAAATATTAAAAAAAATTAATTTATGACTTTAAAAAGACACGGTTGGAACAATGAATTTAACCAAAAAAGTCAAACTCCAAACTAAACCCATCTCTAACCCCCAAATAAAAACTTTAATCAATACCCTAACTTCAAATCTCAAAAACAAGCTCTAAATCCCTACACTAATCACTAACCGTAAAAAATAAAATTGCCGACCGCATTTATTAAAAAAAAAAAAAATCTTTGAATGATGTTGGACCACGACTTTCTCAACAACCGCATTTATTTAATTGCCGACCAATCACTAGCCATTGGTTCCATTTAATCCAGTTCTATTTTATTTTTTTCCAACACTTATCCTTGCACGCCGACTAGTCATACCCGTTACTATGAACTGGGATTTTTTTATATGATATTTTATTGTTTATATCTGAGTTTCTTTACTGTTTATATAAATAGTAAATTATTTTAATTATTTTAGAATAAATCCAACCCTCAACTCATAGTCTTGAGGTCACAAGTTTGTGCGCTGGTTGTTGCAGATTGTTTTTAAACATGACAAATAATCTGTCATTCATCACATTCTTTTCAAAAAATAAAGAAGGGTTAAATGTACGGGCCTCGTCTGGAAACGTGAATGGACCTAGCCTGGAAATACTAGTGGGCCAGGTGTTGGATGTGGCCCCTTACTGTTTTTTTTTGTTTTTTTTTGACAGTTTGAAAGATTTTTCAAATTCACTTACGTTCTTAGATACTATAATAAATTTTTATTTTGATCTTAATATATATATATATATATATATATATATATATTTTAATTTTATCTGATCTTAAAATAATAATACTAATACTAAATTGTTCATAAATATTCAATTGAACTTAGTTTTTTATAAACATGTATAATGATTTCAATTAAAAATATTGTACTATATAAAATAAACAGGAGATTTATTAATAAAAAAATTATCTTGATGAAGAAAATATTTCAAAATAAATAAATTTTTAAATTAAATAGCGAAATCAAAACATTTCCTGAGATTTATATATATATTTTATATTTAAAAAAACTTGAATCTCCCGACAATACAGCGTCGGTACACGAACTAGTAAAAAACTAAAAGAGCCAGGATTTTCTTAATCAACACGCATGCAGTTACATCATGGATTGGAGCTGTACGGTTGAGTGACGTACCTCTTCTTCTTTTTTCAACATTTTTTATTCCAGGCAACAAACCATTTTTTTTTTTTAATTTCATCCTCTCATGCTACAGTCCCACGAATTTACATATCATGATTTGTTTTGTGAAGCATGCTGTATTGCTGTTGGATTTTGGTGGTGTAGAAAAACATCACGGAATTGAATCGACGCTCAATGCTTGATTTTGCTAATTAATAATTTATTTTTAGCAATATAGAATAATTGATATTGTTTTTGGTTTTGGTACATTTTTTAAAAAAGTTTTTATGTTTCAATTATAACCTTTATTTTATTTATGTTTAAATCCTAAATTTAAGAGATTGAAGAGAAAGTGTTTGAAAATAGAATAAGAAAGAAAAAGTAGTTTGTTAACAACATTCTAATAACAAAAACAATAAAATTTGATATTAATCAAATGATTAGAGGAGTGTTGCCAGATATTTTCAATCTTTCATCTTATCAGAATACATAGTTCCAGTCTATAAATGTTTTTTGTTTAGGATGATTTTTCAATTTTTTTTTTATTCTAGTATGTTTTGAGCCTAAAATAGGTTTATAAAATTTTCTAGAATGTTTCTTAAGGGTCTTTGAATAAAAATAGTTTTTGAAGTTAAGGTTATGTATGGCTAGTCTTGTAGGCCAACGCGTGACTGGCAATGTTGGTTATGCCCCTAAAGCGTTGGCCAACTCAGGCTTGTGTGCTTCGGCTTTTTTATGTGAAGGTCTTTATTTTTTCTTGCTAAATTCTAATTAGACATGATTAAAATAAAACAGTTATAAAAAATATTTATGTATTGTTTTTTTAAATACCATTACTTTTATGCATTATTTTTAAATAAGATTATAATATTTTTTTCATGATGTCATCAAGCTTCTTTTTTTTTGTACAACCTTCATTTTTTCTTAGTTTTTTTAAAAATTTTGGTAAATTGTTTTATCTATTTTTATTATCATGTAATTAAATAAAAAACTATTTTAACAAGTTTCATGAGTTAACATGAAATTAATATATTATTCTTATATTTGTTTTATTGATTTCATTAATTTTTTTTTGTTTTATATGTTAAAACTTGCTTTGTGATTATAATAAATTATAATTTATTTATTTTTCTTTGAAGAAATATGAAATAACAAATAGAAGCCCATTAATAATATAAATGAGTTTTGAATATAGAGATACCTTCTTTATTCTTTTATATATATATATATATATATATATATATATATATATATATATATATTCTAATTGGTTCAAGTCTTATATTGTAGCAACCTGGTTTGACTCAATATAATAAAAAAATAAAAAAAATTATTATTATAATTGTAAAACTCAACCCGAGAATTAACTCGAGACAAGATTTTAATCATAAGTCGGGATGGTCAACTCAGGTTAATCAAGGTCAATGCAATGATAAAAATATTTATAATCATATTTTTAAAATTCAATTTAAAGGCAACTCAATATAAAATCCAGATCACAGTTCAGGAGGGTAAACCTGGGTTAACCAAAGTTAATGTATGGATAAAAATTATTATTATTATATTTTTAAAACTTAGTTTTGTGATCAATCAAGAGCAAAACTTGAATTACAGGTTAGGAGGATCAATGAATTAATTCAAAATTTTAAAAAATAAAAACAACCTCATTTTGACATTTTTTTTAAAAAACTCAATATTAATTTTATTTCAGGACGTTTGGGTCAGATATCCAAGCTTTGAGTTGAGTAGATCCGGTCTAGTGTCCATCAAATATAAAACAATACAAATTATCTAGTTTAGTTGAAAACATGTCAAACACAAGATGTGTACACTTAGTTGAATGACCCTTTATATATATATATATATATATATATATATATAACATTAACAATTCAGAGAAATTTAAACAACAGTTATACCGTGACAGAGATTTAGAAATATTCACGAGTGAAATACACTATGTATATGCTCAATTTATCCACAGCCTATATACACATACAATAAAATAAAAAAGAAAAGGAAAATGAATGACTCTTTTTTCAATCCAGTTGGAAAGATGAACTCAGGCTTGATTTGTGAAGGATAGATAGAGATACTTCTAGTATAAAACCTAAAAAGAAAAAGAAAATCTTTTGAAATTATATCTCAAGGCTCATCGAATAAATAACAAAGATGCCTTATGGGGATTGATTTATTTTCTTTTTTAATCGTATAATAAATTCTCAAACATCCGTTTTAGGATTACGATGGAAGCAAAGGCATTGGATCCCCTCAACGGTGGTTTTGAGAAGAACATTCTCCTTTTCCAGCGGAGTGAAAGAACACGTAGCCTCTGGTCTACGTCGTCGTTTCTTGCCCCTCCAGGGTCCAAAGCTTTTTGCCGCCTCCCCCGCACCGAACGTACAAGGCTGCAAGCCCGGGAAATTGACTCTTTTACCCCGCACCCCTTTTCTTACAAAAACGATAGAATTCCCATCCGGCCGCATTCAGTCCACACTTTCACTACGGTAGCGTATACGTTATTGTCATTTTATTAATGATATTAATTCTACATATTATTTTAGTTATTAGTATTCATGTTATAATTTAATAAATACATCAATATTTGATTAACACATATAATTTATTATATAAATAAAAAAATAAAAATAAAACACTAAACTGTGAAGCACTCTGAAAATTGATTTATCCCTTGTAAAAATGAAAATCAATTTGATATTCCACGGCAACAGTGATGAAGGGAAGGGCATAGATGTCATTCCAGAATCTTGTAAAGGAAAAGAAAGAGGGGACAAACTGCCAGCTCACCCACGAGGAGCAAACGAAGTAAAGGTGTCCTCCCCTCATCCTTCACCCTCCTCTGATCCTCTCCATCTCCATATCTCTGTGTTTCTCCCAAAATTAAAGCTCCCCAAAAATAATCCGCCTGTCAATATTCTAAAACTGTAAGTTATTATTTTCTTAAAATAATCCTACTATCGCAACACGATTCACGCTAATTTTACCTCACCTTGATCTTCTTTCTATCAAATAAATTAATTGGTAAGGCGGATTTTAGCTCTATCATCTTGATGGTTATGCGTTTTTTCATTGACATTTCTGTTTTCTGAGAAATGATAAGAAAAAAAAGAAATTTGCTCTTTCTCAATTTTATATCTGGTAGTTGATAGAGCAAACTGGTTTGTGTATCCTAAAATCTCAAGTATTGGATCTACCTTAGAATTTCTTTTGATTTCTGATTAATTTTATCTGAATTATTTCTATAATCTGTGATTTTTTGAAGATCTTTCTTTTCTGATATATTGGCGAAAATATGGTCTTTTAGTCTTTTAAGTAATTGTGTTGTTAATGTGGGTTTCGATATTGAAGTTAGAAGGTGAGTGAGCTGATGATATAGAAGAAGAGATTCAGTGGAAGTTCCAGGGATTTGATACGGAAAATGGCGTGTAAAGGGTGCTTGGAATGCCTACTGAAGCTCCTTAACTTCTTGCTGACTCTTGTGGGTCTGGCTATGATTGGTTATGGGATCTACTTGTTTGTTGAGTATAAAAGAGCGGATGACAATGTGGGACTAGTGTCGACCCCGAGTGATGGTCAGGGTTTGACGCTTCTTGGCCGCCCCATGCTTATTGCCGTGTCTCTTTCGGAAAGCTTCTTTGATAAGCTTCCAAAAGCTTGGTATGTTGCTTTTTTGTTTCTGGTGATTTTGATTTGCGCTTTAAGGTTGTTGTTGATAGCGTAATTGTGCTTGAATTTGTGGTTGATAAACCTGTTGCTTGGTTTGAATCTTAAAAAGTAAGTTCATAGGAGATGGGTCATTGAACTTTTGACGGGTTTGATCATTGTGTAAGAGCTCCGTCGGGCTCTTGAAAAGAATCAGGGAACATAGTTGAAGTGGTTGAAAGTCTCTAAGGAGGGAAGCCACTTTCAACAAGTTTTAACCCTCTTCTCTCTCATTCTCTTGAAGATTGACAGATAGTTAAATTCTGTTTTCATTATGTAATTTTATTGATGTGAAACATCATGAACTTAGTTTCTTTTATGGCTTGTTTTCCACTGATCTCTTGCAAAGCAATGCTAGAATTGGTTCCGGGGCTTTTGACCAGGCCTTGGTTGAGTTGGTGAAATGTGGGTGGATCCTAGTTTTGATTTCAATAATCAGAAAAGTTATTTGGAAATCCAGTTGGCTGCCGTCACTTAACTCAACTGTAGTGCAAAAAGTATGTTTATTAGTTTGAAATTTACAGTTAACAAATATCCTACAAGTTTCATTAACACCATATTATTTCATCGTACCACACTAGATTGTTTGTTGCATCACATAATTGATACTGACCCTGAATCAGCAACAACCATGTATAGCATAGACAATAATCCTGGATGATCGAAGAATTAAATTGTTTTGATGGTGTTCAAGTGACTGTGATGCTGGTATGCTTTTGATAGTAGTGGTGCTCACTATAGTGATGGTGATTGTATAATAGTGTTGTTGGAAACTGGAAAGTGGTGATGGGGCAGTTATGGTGATGATTATAATATTGGAAAGCAATAACATACCATACCCATCTATCAGTTTTCCATCCCAACTCATTATTTCTATTTCTGATCTCGGTCCTCTGCATTTTGCACTTGGTTCTCAGCACTCTTAATTCAATCAAGAATAGGACTCCCAAAAGAGTAATACAAACTTATACTACTTTGGCTTGAAAATATCATTATTTCCATAAGATGTGCCCTTTAAAATTAAATAGTCTCACAGAAAATGATGCCTGTGAAAAGATGTACCTTCTTTCCCCTTCTCGAGGTTAGTTGTCAGGGTATTGCTAAATTTTGTTAACTAAATGCAAGTTTAGTCAATAGGTTTTTCCTTTACTAAGCGCTGGGGAATTGTTGGCAATGAAGAAGAGAACCTGCAAATTCATTTGCACTAGCTAATTGAATCTACACTGGCTGCTGAATATAGTCATATTTTTTCTTATTAGTTTGATGACTGAAATCTCCAAATTCTAATTTTGTATCTATTTCTTGTGCAGGTTCATATATTTATTTATTGCTGTAGGAGTAATTCTCTTCATCATCTCTTGTTTTGGTTGTATTGGAGCTGCAACACGGAATGGATGCTGCTTGACTTGTGTATCCTATTTACACATTTATTTTAAACTCATCAGTAACTAGTTGTGCCTAACAACCATTTTTTGATGCAACAACAATTACCTGCCGGAAAGATAGCTGCATAAGATGCATCTTTTTTTTTCTTTGGTTCTTGCCAAGTAAAATAGCATCAGAAGTGATCTGTCCATATCTCTCAGACCCATAAAGAGTGTCTTCTCATTCTCTTTTCACTGAAAAGTACAAGCATTATGATTTTGTTTCTTAACTAATGTACAAAGAGATTGGAAAACATTTGCTGCTTTAATTCTGTTTCGTTTCTTTTGCAGCTGGATGTGTCATTCTCTTCCTTTTCTCATCTCTTCTATCTCATTAAAATTCTTTTTTTTTTTAAATGTCATCTTTTAGTTTTCCTTGTGAATGCTACAGTAGTTTTTAGTTTGCATCATTTCTATAATTGTAGAGTGGACAACTTGCTTGTCAATAAATTAAATCCTAAATATTAAGCTTATCCAAAGGTCACATGTTTGAGGAATAGTTTATATGATCTCCAGGTTTCTGGTTTATGAATATGATGATTGGTTTCCTTAAACCAACATAGTATTCAGTGTTGATCATCTTGTTGATATTGGTAGAGTTGGGATGTGCAGCCTTCATATTCTTTGACAAAAGCTGGAAAGAAGTGAGCCTTTTATTTAACTGATTTTTAGAAGTTTAATGCGCTTTAGTAATCTAATTTGTGGTATGATTTTTGTCCTTCAGGTACTCCCAACTGACAAAAGTGGTGATTTTGACATGATATATAAATTCCTAAAAGAAAACTGGAACATTGTCAAATGGGTTGCTCTTGGAATAGTTATTTTGGAGGTAAGCATGGAATGTCACCTTTTGTTTTTGTGAGGGTTTGGTACTTTCCAGAGAGACTGAATCAGAAACTGGGCAGCAGGCTTTGTGATGTTAACATTTTTATGCATTTCTTACACAAGGTTGGGTTGAGAGAAAGTTAAACTGCATGATATGGTTATCTTCCCTCTTGTGTTCAAGTGCTAACCATGTCCCAAAGCATCTTTTCTCTGTATTTATGACTCTGTTTATATATGTGCTCAATTTCTTTTGAAGTTAAAAGCATGATGGCTTTCTTTAGTTAATGGATGCAAAGTATTGATGGCAAATCAGTCACTTGAACTAATGCCATGAACTTTTCTTTTGCTATTGAAATAAATAATTTTTTTTTTTATAAAAAACATAGTTTTAGAAAATCAGATTTCAGGTAAGGAATACTGAAACAGGAAAAACATTCAAGAGAATCTAGTATCGAGGGGCAGTTTATGTTTGGAGTTCCCATGGAGGTTTAAAGATTCTCATGGACAATTCTACGTGAAAGTGCACTTAATTCTCTACGACATTTCCCTCCACTGAAAATGAATGCTCTATATTTTCATGAACCATATAATTTATCTATTGGTAAGACTGGGATTGATTTTTTCAATACTATGAACTGGGAGACGGTGTTTGATGTATCTGTTTCTGTATGATTTTGAACTCTCTCTCTCCCACTCTAAAATAATCAAAGAGCTTCTTAATAGCTTGTTTACAATGAATCATTGTGTCATTGCAGGCTTTTATTTTCTTGTTAACCCTTGTGGTTAGAGCAGCAAACAGGCCTGTAGAGTATGATAGCGATGATGAGTTCATTGCTTCTAGACAACAGACCCGGCAGCCTTTGCTTAACAGGCCACCAGCACCAGCAACAGGAGTGCCTGTTACCGGAACCCTTGATCAGCGTCCAGGCAGAAATGATGCTTGGAGTACACGAATGAGGGAAAAGGTTTGACTTTCCTGAAATTTAGTTTAGTGAAAGTTTGATTCTCCATCTGGTAATATTGCATGTTTCTATTGCCGTTAGCCATATAGGTCATTCTGTTTAGAGACACCATTTAATGTGACGTGTTGGCAAAGTTCTACACTATAGCTGGATTTTCTTGAAGCATTGGGAATTCAGTTTTGTGACATTTTGAGTAAAATTACAACAATTTCAAACTATAAGAGAACTATTAAACATCAGTTACACCTTGATCCTGTGTTTTATTGCATTGGTTGTGATGTGTTTGCTGCACATGATGGAGTATAAACAAGCACATCTTCATGTTATGTAATCATCCTGATTCTTGAATGTTCATATGAGATCATTTTCATGGTTTAACATTTAGATTGTTTTTTAGTAGTGCCATTATGTATCAATGGTAAATCCCATCATCTTGTTTGTTTTTTTTCCCCCTTCTAGTAGCGTCATTATGTATCTATGGTAATTCATCATCTTGGTTTTGCATAAAGTACTTGTAGGTCTGATGTCTTTTTCCATCACTTGTACATATATGTTATGTATCTATCAATCTGTTTTGCTTTCTGGCGCGTATTCTGATTCTACTGCTGTTCTCTGCTGCATGGAAACCAGTATGGACTTGATACATCAGAGTTCTCATACAACCCATCCGAGCCACACAGGCTCCAGCCAGCGTCTGCACAGCCTACCGAGGAAAGGAGTCGTTGCACCATCATGTGATGACTTCTTGGATCTTGCGGTGTTGGTTTCTGCAGGCCATTTTCCTGGACAAGGGTGTGAGAGTTTTGTATGAGTTTGTGTACAATAGACATCCTTCAGGAGTTCCTGTATCACAGCCTTTCCCACTTGTTGGTATCTTCAAAAGTCTTGATCTAGCAATCTACGGAAACCAGGTCTAAGAAGGACATGATTTTTTAGATGTCAGCACTAGTTTCCTTCCATTTCCCTCTATTTACTGAACTGTTCGTGCCCTGAGAGATGTATGATCCACCTTAATAGTTTGTCTTAAAATTTTGGAGTATAATTCCTTGTACATCTAATATTTTTTTTTTTTGAAGAACCCGACTGGAAATCTCTTGTGCGCGTTGAAACCTGGGTTGGGGAGAAGAGTGTCTGGTCAAGGTTTTAAACTTTTTAGACAAGGGTCGGGAATTCAAGAAATCTTGGGCAGTATTTGTAATTTCGAAATACTCGAAGGAGATTCACGCAATATGTCCGTACGGTAATATAACGAATTAGTCCACCGAAATTAAAATCATTAATTATATATATTAGGGGTTAGACAACGGTTCTTAATTACTTGACTTGAAACTGCGAGGTCACCATTTTACTGATTCATAATTTCATCGCCGGCCACTCTCTCCCTCTCCCTCCATAGCGCTCTTTCTTGAAACAGTAACAAAATATTGGACTTGCTGTTGCTTTCTACTTGAAGAACGCCCATTTCCTGTTCATTTTTAACCATCTTGAGCAGCAAGTAATTATCTAATCCTTCACTTAATTTCATCCAAAAAGGAAGATAATCTTTCATTTTACTTCGTTTCCTTGTTTCCGAGCGCAAACCACTTGGAATTGAATTGCTAGCCTGAAAAGCATCATTGAAGCGTCGGTTTATAATAGTTGGTATGATTATCAAATGGATTTCTAGAAACATGTTCTTTGCTTGTGATTTGGGTTATTGGAATCTTCCTGTAAGGTACATGGAAGGTGAGTCAATGGACTTTTGTGCCAACAGGTCTTCATTGATTTATTTACTTTTTCTTTTTCTTTTTCCATAGGGAGTAGATAAAGCTAGCTAGTGGAATATTGACCTTGACTTAGTTTTTATAAGATTAATGGCAGTAGCAAGACTATTTGTCATTAGCAAACATGGAGGATCAGAAGACAGATTGTTCCAGCATTATTTCTGATATGGGCGCAAAGGGTCTCGTTTGCCATTATCAGTTTGAAGAAGGGTCGTCTCAGTTTGTTTTTCTAGACATTGACAAAGAAAAAGGAGGCGCCAGGATCAACAACTCCCTTAGTTTCTCCACCAGCACTTACCTGAATTTTATCTCTTCATCTAATGGCTTGCTTCTACTGTCTAGTTTTGGGGAGAATCAGCTCAACTACCATGTATTCAATCCCTTGACCAGGCAGTCTGTGACTCTTCCACCGCATGGTATTACCAGGCAAGTCATCAGGTCAGGTCTCGCTTTTGATGGAAAACAGTATCAGGTTGTGCTTGTACATGCTTTCAAAGATGAAGAGAATGGCTTGGGCCCGCTTCCTGATGATATTGAACTGGAAATCTTCTCTTCCGAAACTGGGGCTTGGAGAAACCATCAACCCTTCAGCTTGTCTTTGAATGTTGAAGTACCTGTCTGTGAGTTTCCTCAGTTGAACGCAACCCCACTTTTTTCCAATGGAGCTATTCACTGGGAAATAAGTGGACGGTTGCTTGTTTATCATGTTAAAGATGATTACTGTGAAGTAATTGAACTGCCAAATGTTTTTGAAGATTGGTCCTGGCAGTCAACAATGACTTACAGGCGATGCTTGTGGGAATCTGAGGGGAGAGTACACTACACTTACACTGATTTTGATGGGGTTCATACCTGGAATCTCCTCAAGGAAAATGAGCATGATCTCTACTCACACAATAATGTCTATGACAGCGAAAAATTCAGGTGGGCATTAGTATAAACTATCGATCATAAAGAGCTGGCAAAACAGGATCCTGATATTCTCTATCTTGGTAATCAGTGGGAGCCTCACAACATATCTCCTTTTGCTTATGTTGAAGATTCCGAGACCATGTATTTGCAGCTTCCAGGAATCGTTGTAGCATACAGTACCAAAAATCGAGTTCTGCAGAAAGTATGCAGGTACAAATTTCCAGGCATCGATTTTAATTGCTGTTTTTTCTTCCCCTTCATCCACAGCAACGAGGGCCACCAGAAAAATGCAAGTAAATCACTACAAGTTGGAGAAGTGGTTGATTTACCTATAGAAAAAGAGGTGAATTCGCTTTCGTTTTAAGTGGAGTTTTATTGTACTAGCATTCCACTTCTCGTATAGCTTCTTGCATCGTAAATTCAATTTGATTTCCAGCTAACTGTATCTGGTCTTAGCTCTATTTGTGTCTTAATTATGTGTTTCTGGGCTTCTTTTTCGCATGAGATTTGTGAGTCTCATATCAGTGAGGAGCATTAGTTATCATCTAGTTTTAAAAATTGATAAAAGATTCCAAATCTGGCTTCAGGGCTTCATCATAGACATTGGAAGATCACATATTCATGTCCCAGATAAAGGTTTTCTATTTCTATTAATCATACAAATAGAAAAAATCAATCACTGCAAGCTCTCGTAACCAGAACTACTATCAATTATTCGATTAAAACTCCTGGCCTGCACTCACAGGCAGGACCCTACAAAAAAAGAAAGAAAGAATTAAGTAATTGAATATCCCGAGCTTGCTGGGCTATTGTTGAAATCAATCAACAAGGAATCAGATCAATAAACCATCGAATAACATTCACAGGCAACTTCACCAGGCTCACTGCAAGATTTGCGAGTCCAGCACAGCAAATGCAACAAGGGCAGAGGCAACTCAGCACCGAACTGTCATCATCAAATCATTCATTGCCTCAATGGTTATTAATTAACAATAATTTCATCAAATCTATTTAATAAACAGAAAAACAAATCGTCAATAGATTATGAGATTTATTAACTTGGCATAAGATCCAGTTCTAAGGAACCAGGGACAAGGAACATGTCTAGATTCAGTAGCAAGGAAAATATAATGCAAGAAGCACGAACTAATTAAAAGGAAAAAGAAATGAAAGCAAATTCCTTTTTTTTCTGTTCTTAATTGGTTTATATGTATATCAAAGATAAATTGGCATGGAGTACACGAGAAATGCAGAGTATATTCATAAAAAAAAAAAAATAATTAACAACGCAGATGGGAATGGAAGGGAAGACTCACCCGATAACCCAAACAACAGCTCCGATGAGAGACAAAACCAAAGCAATAAGAGCAAAGGGCAATCCAATCAAGAAACCTAAAGGCCTGCAATCATCCATAATATATAATCTTCTCTTCTCTTTTTCGTCTATTTTTATCTTTCTTTCTTCAGGTATCAACAACACAGGACAAATCCCTTTTCGCCAACAAGGATATATTTGGTGTTTGGCGAGAGAAAGGGATCCAAAGCAAGAAAGGTTAATTACAATCATTATCTTCCCAAGCAAAGTTTAATTTTATAGCAACATGCAAATGAGTGCAGGTTGCACGCGGAAACCTTGGGCTCTGTAAGATTCTAGGACATAGCTGCAAAACAAGTGTCCAGATGGCCCTTATGAGCTATGGTATAAATGTCCATTAGTTTTGCTGGCTTGAAGAAAAATACGACTCTTATTTGTAAGATAAGAGCAGAAACGAATAAATCGCAGAAACAAATAAATCACAAGTATGACACGCAGAGAGAATTGCAAGTTTTAATGAGCTTGCCTCGCATCTTAGACATTTTACTTGTATCTGTGGCAAAGCTAGTGACAACTTGACTAGAGCAAAAGATATGGAAGGAAGATGTATAGAGATTCCTCTCTCCAGGGATCTAATTCTGCTATCGGAGCCATTCCCGTTCCCTGCAAACACAATTTTCTGTTTTTGTAGGGCAGAAGTACAAACAGGGTCCTCTGTCCCTCAATAATCACACATATTCAAAAAGTTTAGCTTGCTGATGAGCTCGAGGATAAGTTGCTATTAGGTGGTTCAACACATTAGAACAACATGGCAGAACCACCGAAACCATCTTTAAGGTTTGGTAGGTTGTCTGAATCGTCGAGTTCTACTGCATCATCTTTTCAAGTTCCGTTCTATCTAGAGCAGTATTCTTCCGAGAACTATTAATTCTTGTTAATATTAATCTTATAACATATTTTTTCAAGCTTAAAACAAAAAAAATTTCAAGTAAACTCGAATTAATTTATCAAATCTAAATTATAAAATTAAAATAAATCTATAAAAAAATAAATAAAAAATAATTATAAAATTAAATTCTCAATCAATATATTATTAAAAAATAAAATAAAAAATTTTAAAAACAAACAAATAAAAAACTAGTCAATTATGCTAACTCCAAAACTTGTGATGAATTATAAGAACTGTAATAGCTTCATGAAAAATAAAGCAAAAAAAAAAAATCTTAATTCATAAATAATCTAATATTAAAGGATGAAGATAAAAAAAAAATTAATTAAAAAATAATTTCTATTAACTTGGATTAACTTGCTAAACCCGAGTTATATAACTAGAATAATTTCATAGAAAATAAATTATAAATATTAAAGATAAAATTTTAAAAAACCTAAGTTTGAAATTTAAAAATAAAAAACAGAAACAATCTCTATGGAATGAAATTAAAAAAATCTAAAACATTTCATTATTTATTGATAGAGTGAAATAGTAAAACGCCAAAGCCTTAAGAGTACATGTTAGTAATAATAATAATATTTAATGTCGGAGGTCAAATGACGTGGATGCTACTGAAAGGCACCTCTTTTCTAGTCATGTTTTTTGGTTTGATGCTAGCCTTTAAGGAAGGTGCTGGTGCCTGCCTTATAGACCACTGATGTGTCCTCCTAGACTACAATATTTTAGTGCCAGAAAGCTGTATCGCCGGTGGCCATTTCCCCCCCTTCTCCTTCCCCTCTCCTTTGAGATTAGTGGTAGCCCTTTGATTTACAGCTCTAGATGACGATTTTTTGTGTTTGATTTGCTGTCCAAGAGCTTAAGTAGGTAATGAAAGCAACTGTTTTGTCTTCAACTTGTTCTTATTTTCATCCCAATTGCTCTTAATCTTCTTATTGTTCATTTAAGTGAGCTATTAATTAAACGAATTCGATTTCCTCTTTAATATTTTTCTAAATTAATGTACAAGCATGTGGTTTTACTATTCATGTCATAATGATTATTTTTTAAAATATTTTTTATTTTAAAATATATTAAATAATGCTTTTTATTTTTTAAAATTTATTTTTTTTATTACTACTTCAAATCAAAATGATTTAAAAAAAAAATTATTTTTTTAACAGACAATCATTATCATATTGAACAGTAGAACCACGATTTAAAAATATTACAATCTGCAGTTTAGAAAAAAAGTGTGATTAAATTGCTTTTTTTTTTTTTTAAATATATTGTTGCATTTTATTTAACAATATTCTATTTGCCGAGTTAGACGAGGGGTAATGCCAGCAAAATAAAAGGTCCTTTTCGGCGGGAAACGAGATAGGATCATGCCGTGCATGGATTTACGTAGCAACAAAAACAAATGGAAATGATGGATCATCAAGATTTTTAAAAAAG
Source organism: Populus tomentosa (assembly GCA_018804465.1). NCBI lineage: Eukaryota > Viridiplantae > Streptophyta > Magnoliopsida > Malpighiales > Salicaceae > Populus > Populus tomentosa. The sequence continues at coordinate 12,087,987 of CM031969.1, read as the reverse complement.
AAAAGAAAAATGGAATGAAACAGGGATACCACCTTCTCTAAACAGAGATTTAGACTTTGATATAAACATTTTGACACACAGACTAGGAATCTGTACAGAGATTTATATATTCTCTGGCCAAATAGGACGATCGAGCTGTAAAGGTCAATATCTACCCATGCAAGATCAGGAGCTTTGCGGGATGCTGATGGTCTTTTGTTCTTGCGCCAGAGAAAGATGCTTGCTTGCTGCGCGCCTTGCTTTCTTTTCTATTCCTCTTCTGCTCTCTCATGTGCTGGGGCAACTTTTGGATGGTTTTTTTTTTTTTTTTTTTAATGTGCGTGGCTGTCATGAAATATATTAAAAAAAAGGCATTAAGAGAAACCATCTGGGATTTTTAAATTTTTTTTAATTAATTCTCTTAAATATCAAATTAATTAGCACTCCAATTTGGAGAGATTTTTTAATTATATGGAAACCTAATCAGTTAATTTGCTAATATTTTTGTTAAAAATACTAAATCTTTTTTATTTTTATTTTTTAAAAGAAGCAATGTTTAATTTGATGTGCCCATCTCTGAATCCAAAACAATGCACTTACCAGCAACAACAGGGACAGGCTACCGGACGTCCACACGGCGAAGTTCACCAGCCAAAAAGGAAAGAACCCTATCAGCACACGGCTGGCTCTTACTGATGATTCGCGAGGAAGAAAATCTCACCTTCCTTAACATTTAAGAATAATTGTTTCTTCCATGAAGAAAAACCTTACCTTTCTCCAACAACCCCATTAGCATGCAATTAACAATATTGATTTATAAAATGGTTGACTGTCGTGGAAAGGAAGCGTTTAGGAATACGACTTTACGTGTGTTTCCAATTATCTTAAATTATTTATTTTTTATATTTTGAATCATTTTGATGTTATTTAAATATATTTTAAAAAATAATCATTTTAATAATACCATACAAACATTAAATCTTTTTCAATTCCGACCATGAAATCACTATCTAAATTAACACAGACAAGGAGAAGTTTTTTTAAAAGTAAAGTGCTGCCATGATATCTTCTCGATCATGAATTTTTTATGGATGATTATATTTTTTGGATTTAAAGTGTTTGAAATGTTGAAATAGTTTTTTTAAAAATATATTTTTATTTATAAATATATCAAAATAATTTTTTATTTTTAAAAATTATATACTTTAATATATATATATATATATATATATATATATATATATATATATATAATTGATCTAACGCAATACCAAACAACAGATTATAACTGATACAAATGTAAATGTATGGTTACCAAAAGTTTAGGAGACTCTGATAGAACACTACCTTTTGACTTTTCCCTATGAGTGAAGGAAAGTCTTTATCAACCTCAACCATAGACTCTTTATATGTATTAGTATTACCCTAAAAAAAGAAAAAAAGAAAAAGAAAAAACAGTTGGAGTTTTAATAATAGTTGAAAGTTGAAAAACATGGAAGAGCGCTTCGTCTTCACATATAGTGCGCTGAACCCATCTTTTGTTGTCCACTTTTGCATCAGTTCGAGGGTCATTTCTCTTACACATTACATCTATGTCTCTAAATATCACGCAATATAAAAATATAAAAAATAAAAAGAATCACTGTCCTACCAATGAGTCACAGTTGTCCTTTGAATATAATATTTTCTTAATTACTTATGGATTATCTGTTTGACATAAAACTATATTTTAGTGTCAACCCCCACTTTTTTGGCCATTAAAATATTTGCATGTTTGAGGCTGTCTTGTTCTGGTGCGTTTCAAATCTAGGCTGTGACTGGAGGTATGCTCAGTTTTGTTTATGTATTGAGCCTAATTTGTTTGTTCACTATTAATTTATAGTCACTCCTCTTGATCAGCTTTCGTTCATAAACTTTATTAGATTGATGTGGGCCGGGGCTTCCACCTTGATTTGGATTTTATGATGTGATTAAGGATCAGTGATTTGCATTATGGAAAATTCCCAGTTGGATTTCCTCCAGGTTTGATTAGGATCTGGGGGCAATGTGTATTTCTTTTATGCTGTGTTTAACTGTCACTTTAGTGGCCTACTTGCCTGTACGCTTGCAATTGTAATGGCAGTGACATCAATTGATTTCAAGTGTGTTTTGTAGCACTGTATTGTTAAAGGAGAAAGTGACTTTTCGATAGTCAATAGAACTTGATTTTAGATATGTTGAATTTTCTATAATATCATGCTGGGATGTTTTTGTATCAGAAAATCTAAGACGTGTCCGTGGACCATTGAATTATTCTTATTTGGCAACTTGAGATTGTGGATTGCCGTTAAATATGTCCACACCTTTTCTGTCCTTTCTGTTTGCTCCTAGTATGAATCTTTTTTTTTGTGTTTGGCATCACAAGAAGCGTAACCTTAGGCCTTGTTGTTTTATAATGGTCTTTAAATCTTTTATTTTAATGCTAATCTCCTAGGATGGTGACAATCCCACGCCTGTTCCTGTTCCCTTTTGAAGGTCTTGTTTTTCTTCGAAAGTCTGCTATATAAATTGTTTTGCAAATCTTTGTTCTTGATTCAGAATGAGGACCAGGAGAGGGAAGCGAGCTGAGGTATGCTTCAATGCTCCTTGCCTTGGTACTGCTTGTATTTCTTTCTCTTTTTGTTTCTTTAGATGGTTCTGCATGTTGTTTATTTTGGAGAGTTGCATTTGGTTGCAGCCTTTCTGGCCTTCACTTGTGATGAAGAAATGGTTGAACATAAAGCCCAAGGTTTATGATTTTAGTGAAGATGAATACACTGAAACTGAGAGTGAAGATGACGGTATGGTTTTAGTGTTTGCTTGTCATCATTCTTTATTAATTACTCTAACTACTACGTGCTTGACCATGTTCTGTCAATTTTTATACAGCGTCCCCTGTTAAAGATGAAAGAGTTAATGTGAATGAGGATCATGCAAATAGGACACATGGGAACCCATATGTGTTTCAGAGTCGAATTTCAGGCAACAATCCTTTTCTTTATCTGTTATTGAGCCTCCTTTTGTCATTTTCAATGCATTCAAGCTTAATAGCATATATTGTCTCTTGAATGTATCACTCGGTCCTATTGCCTGTAACCAGTTTCCCTTTTCATTAAGATTTTCAGAAATTTGAGCTTCCCCAAGAGTAAGATTTCAAGGTTTACTTACAAAAGATTAAGCTTTCGAAGTATTTGTAATTTTGGGTCAGAAATTTGAGCTATACTGGTCATTCAAAGTCTCTTAACATCCTGCAACTCTCATCTCAGTGATGTTGCTTGTCTTTTCTTTCTTGTGTGTGAGCAAGGCACTTTTTGTGATTTAAGATTCTGTTGCAACTTGTTATTGACAATTTGGTTTCTTGAATTTGGAAGAAAGCTGTTTTGTTATGGTTCTGCTGAAACATAAAGGAATAGTTGATTATATGCTTCCTAGTGGACTTGCGAATTATGGAAAGATCATTTTATCTCATCTGATTACATACAAGGCCGGTTTGTGATCATCTGTTGTTTTGATGTTTAATTGATCCAGATGCACCTTCCAAGGGCTATCCATTAAGACATAAGCGAGGGAAATCTGAAACTCTGCGTCTTCAATACATAAATATGAAGGATGTGAGGTTGGCTGTAATCTGCTTATTCTTTGAATATTAGGCTAAGGATTTTAATTATTAAGAATACTGTGTTAAACATTTGGTTATTGTAGGGTGACAATAGGTACTTGGAATGTTGCTGGAAGACTTCCATTCGAGGATCTTGATATTGATGATTGGCTTTGTACAGAAGAACCAGCAGACATTTACATCATTGGGTGAGTATTTCATCGCTTTGTTTTCTCGTCTTGATGACTGGACTTGTTGTAAGAATTTATATGTACACTTATCCAATCGGAAATCTTTACAATCGTTCTCTCTGTGTCTTCATGCATGCATATGCCCTACTTTGTTTGCGAATGTGATTGCTTCTGTGTTCTCTGATCTGTTTGATTGCAATGTTCAGAAAATCTTTGGATCTATTTGTTAAGAAATCCCGCAGAGGATTTTCCTTGTAGAGAATCAGATTATAAGTACATAACTAACAAGGCTGACTTTATTGCTTGTTATGGTCTAGCCCTCAAAGAATCTGGCATCAATTGGTCAGCTATGCACCCCAGAGTAAGGAACTGATTTGAAATCTAAAGCTTTAATTGAATCATCTGCCATCCAAGCAGCATCTGGTTGTCACTTGTTTCTAGAGCATACACATGAAAAACTTAAGAAAAAATATGCTAATAACTCATTCTGTATTTCTGGGATTTGCTGTTTCTCAGCAAGTGGATGGCAGCTGGAAATCAGAGGGCCAGTTGTACATCTTGTGGCCCACACCTGATCAGTTCCTCAACCAGAATTATCCCAAAAAACCCCCCCTAATAATTATCAGACCCCTGCTGCTTGGGTCCAGAATGTACAGTTTTAGAAGCTACTCCAAAAGCAGACGTCCATTCCTATAATATTCTATGTGCTTGTTAACATTTGTATACAATAGATTTTAGCGTTCTTTTTATTTTTTTCCTTAAGCAGTTTCCAAGAGGTGGTCCCTCTGAATGCTGGGAATGTTCTGGGAGCAGAGAGTAATAGACCAATTACAAAATGGGAGGAAATCATTAGAAGGACTCTGAACAAATCGCTACAACCTGAAAGAAAATACAAATGTTATAGTGCCCCTCCCTCACCAGTATTAAGAACTTCTTCATTTGCTGATGAACTTGCAGATGAGGTTGATTCTCTACCATTAGAGATGATAAATGAGGAATATATAGAAGCTGCTGATGGTTGTAAATCTAACATACTGGAGTTTGGAAAAGCAATTGGTATAGGAAAGAATTTGCACTTAAAGAGAGTATATGGAATTGATTGTGAAAGTAGATTAGACTGGCCTGAACATTCATTGGCTGCCACCCCACAAGAAGTTATCTCTTCCAATTCCAAGTTACGGAGAGTATCGAGCAGTTCTGCAAGAATAGGCTTCAGTTGGACAGAGAATCCTTCATTATTTAGTCCTCAGAATATTGCTCTGAACAGAAGTGGACTGAAAAGATCTCACCACAGTTTTGGAAATTTAGGCTCAATGTGGGTGGAGCAACAACAGAGGCACAAGGTTCCTGAAGTCCCTGAAGTTATCGATTCTTTCTCCGAGGTCCCTGATTGGTTATCTGAAGCAGAGGATGACACTTTCTTAGAAGTACCAAGCGATCAATGTTACAGTGAAATCATCAAAGATAATGGCAAGCCACTCACTAAGTATGTGCGAATTGTTAGCAAGCAAATGGTAGGAATATATGTATCAATTTGGGTGCGCAAGAGGTTGAGGAGACATATAAACAATTTGGAGGTCTCTCCTGTTGGAGTTGGTCTGATGGGCTATATGGGAAACAAGGTACTGCCTGTTCTTCCATTTTCTTTGTTCATCACAATAGTCGACAAATATGTTTTATTTCTACATGCATTTATTTGAAGTATTTAGACATTTTTACTGGGATATTTTTGTGCAACTCAAGTATGTAGACAAAAGGACCACAAAATAGAAAAGAGAACTAATAAAGCAGTGTCATAATTGTACAACATGAAGAGTATTGCATGGAACATAGAGAAGATAACATTTGCATTGATCATAGTTGAACACGCTTGCCTTTGCTTTGCCAGCATCTTATTAGAGGCTGCTGCTGATGCAGGGATCTGTTTCCGTTAGCATGTCTCTTTTCCAGTCAAGGCTGTGCTTTGTTTGTTCTCATCTGACCTCAGGTCAGAAAGATGGGGCTGAACAAAGGCGTAATGCTGATGTCTATGAAATTATACGACGTACCCATTTCTCATCTGTCCCGGACGCCAATCAACCACAGACAATTCCATCTCATGAGTAAGCAACCTTTTGATATTAAACTTCAATATGCACTATGTTTCATGACTTTGCTTTTTTATTGTATTTCCAAATAATACTTCAGCAGAGAATACTGAATTGCTCAAGTACTAAGCATCTTTATGCTAATTCATTCCATGAATAAATTTGTGTGATGCATGTCTGGATGCTGTGTGTTATTCATAGCACTCAGCAGGCATCTTGTCTTCTCATGGATTGTCTTTCCTAGCTGGTTACAATTGGTTGTCTTGAGCTCCATACTCATGCTCAATAGTTTTCATGATTTGCCTAGGAAATTAAACTGGTTGTAGTAACCTAGGAATTCAATGTATATTCCCGTTTTATAATCTTAGTGTGATTTCATTGAGAAACCTAGTTCCTGGAAATAAATAACTCAACTGCACCGGAGTGCTATACTTGTGCCTTTTCTGGTCCTTGTGTGGGTATCAAGACATTTACTTACAAGAACAGAAAACACACGCATGAGTTGTTTCAGCGTAAATTTTCTTACAGTTATCATGTGATGACAAATACGTGTTGATTTATGATAGTTACTGGATGTGTTATCAATGACTTCAAATCCCTTTTCCTTTTGTGACTGTTCTCTATAATTTTCCTGGTCAAAGTATTTATAATTGGGTGCTTCTGTACAGTCATATATTCTGGTTTGGGGATTTGAATTATCGTCTCAATATGTTGGACACAGAGGTCAGGAAGCTTGTTGCTCTGAAGAAATGGGATCAACTTATCAACAGTGATCAGGTGAGACTCATAAACAATCAAGTTTCCACTGCCTTCTGGAATTGTTTCAGCCTCTTTAATCAGCGACACCTTTTTTTTCCTGAGAAGCATGTTGTTCTAAGATCGAGATATAATGTGGATCATAAGAGAGTGATTTAAATTTCATCCTTCCTATAATAGCAATGACAAAACTCACCAAATCACCTGACGAGGAAACTATTGCTTTCGGAATTACTGGATCTGTAACTGTAAATGTTCTAATAGAAGATTTATATTAGAGTTTTGAAAGATGGTACAGGGCTTATCTTTGAAGGAGACATTTGTAGTATTCTAACTGGTTAAGTTTTCTGGATAGATTGAAACCAACAGTGATCAAACATGTCAGGAATAGCTTCCTCACACATTGATTTGTACTTTTAGAAGTGATAGCTTTCTCACGTTTGAGTAATGTAATGGTTTGCACTTTCTGCAAACAATGCTCTCTATTTTCTTCGAAGCAGCATCTCGCTTGCTTTTTTTTTTTTTTTTTGGAGGAACTTTTAAGGATTCATCTTGTTTGGCAGCTAAGCAAAGAACTTCGCAGTGGGCATGTATTTGAAGGATGGAAAGAGGGAATGATAAGCTTTCCACCAACTTACAAATATGAAATAAACTCTGATAGATATGTTGGGGAGAACCCTAAAGAAGGCGAGAAGAAGAGATCTCCGGCATGGTAAGTACAGGTTATTTTGAAATAGCAGTTTGCCTTTGTTTTCTTATTTCCTATAATCATAGTAAGGAAAAAGAGATTGGTAGGAAGAAATCCAAGATTTCTGGTAAAAAAATTTTCCTTTTCTCTTAGTTTGGACGGTTCGAAAAGTAAATCAATCTAACATTTGAATGATCATGGTCACCTAACTATGTAGTTGACATCATATGCAGGTGTGATCGAATACTTTGGTTTGGAAAAGGTATAAAACAACTTTTGTACAAGCGGTCAGAATTAAGGCTCTCGGATCATCGACCAGTCAGTTCAATGTTCCTGGTTGAAGTTGAAGTCTTTGATCATCGAAAGCTGCAAAAAGCACTCAATGTCAATAGTGCGGCAGTGCATCCTGAGATTTTCCTCGATTAATGAGGGAATTATAGTAGATAGAAGGTAACTATATAATGGTTTGTAGGTTAGATTGGTATACTGATTTACATGAGTTTTAAGGCCTAATTGTGACCAAGCTGGTTTTTTGTTTTCCTTGGAAGGATGCTAACTTTGCTGTCATATTCTTTCAAGCAGGGAATTGCTGATCAATCTAACATGCTGAAGATATAAATAAACTTCGATTTCATTGGAACACCAACAATGATGAGCCTATATTATACAAGCAAGAAACACAAAAGCTTTTTTGAATTTTTTGAAGATGATAGCAGGAACAGACGTAGTTGTCTGGGTCTTGCTTGTTAGGAATGGAACCTGGAGAGCTGAAATGATGGGGTCCCCTCCCCTCTCTTTTTCTAGAGAACCTCCAAAGTATATCCTCTTAGTTTGGTAATGTACATTAAACTGTAAAAATTAGGTGCTCTGTATTTTGTAATTGAAATTTTGGAGTCAGTCAGTGGACATCGCGTGATTAATTCATGACAAAACTTACGATAGCAATTTCTTTTGTTCTTGTTTTTCTCTCTTCCTTTCTGTTTTATTCTGAAAGCAGAATACCACTGAGACAACGTTTAAAGAACAAATCTCATTAAATTTCAAGCTCGTTCAAATTATGCAAGGCTGGGATGTCAGCAGCATAGCAATTCATCTGTTAATGGAATGTCCAAGTTAGCTCAAATTTTGGCAAAACAAAGTTGAGTGAAGCATTCAAGACAGACAGGTAATTCTGGATCATTTTTTTTCTGTCTCCCGTTCGTTTCAGATTGTTAAATTTCTTTCGTGATGCAATGTTTTATCCTTGAGAAAAAAAACAGGGCCTCCCCAATGTAGAGCGAAGTCAGTCAACCGAGTGATCCAGAATCAAATCTTTGCCTTGCATCAGATTAGAGATTAGGGATGAGAAAGATGTTAGAAAATGGAGATAAACATTTTCCCACCTCGCAAGTGGGAATACCTAATCTCCCACTTGGCATATAATGGAGGCTTAATTGGTGGCATAAATCATGGCATGATTTATGCCCCAAGTCTCCCCTAACTTTGTTTATAATTAGACATATTGAAGAGCTGAGTCTGTGTGAGTACAGAGAAAACAAAGAGAACGAGAAAAAGAGCCTGAGTGAGTAGAGTTAAGTTGAGAAAAGTTTTCTTCTCCTTTTTTGTTTGTATTGTTTCTTTGAGTGATTAATACAAACCAGTAGCTCCGTGGAATAGGCAAGTTGCCGAACCACGTAAATTTGTGTGTTTGATTTCTGGAATAACCCAACAACTGGTATCAAAGCAGAGAGAACAAAGAGAACGAGAAAAAGAGTTTGAGTGAGTAGAGTTGAGTTGAGAAAAGTTTTCTCCTCCTTCTTTGTTTGTATTGTTTCTTTGAGTGATATATATAAACCAGTAGCTCCGTGGAGTAGGCAAGTTGCTGAACCACGTAAATTTATGTGTGTTTGATTTCTGGAATAACCCAACAACTGATATCAGAGCCTACTCTTGAAAAAAAGGGTGTTTGATCCAAACCCAGAAATCAAAGTTCTCAAAACGTGTTTTTGAACAAACCATCATGTAGGGGAAGATAAGATGAATCCACTGGTGAAAACCTGGCGAAGAACTGACATGCTGCATGCCCGCACGCTCTCCCAGGCGCCAACGTCAGGATTGAGCATGCGTACTGAAGCGCCACACGCACCACAAGCTCCTTCGCCCAAATTCCTGCAACTAAACCAGGTTGACCCGCCACGTCATCATCCAGTCAGCAACACACCAGTAATTCTGCACAGTCATCCGCCACACCATCCGTCCAGCCAGCAAACCACGGCAGCACATGCCACGCCAATGATAATTTCGTGCATTGGTGCCACGTTATCAAAGGTGGGCTTGGTTTGCTTACGTGGATGCCATGTCATCTTGCCACATCATCTTGTCATGTCATCATATCGAGTTTTGATCCGGTGCGCCGCAAACACTATTTCACCTGACACGCGGCTTTATCGGCACCGTCTGTTGACCCAAAAGTTTGATTGATAAAATCTGAGCCATCCGAAGTCCGATTGGGGTAATCTCAGTGTCCTTTCCAACATTTTTGGTCATTCCGGACACATCCGTAAGGTCAGATTTGGCAGATTCAAATCTGAGAAGTATTAAAAATGGTAGATGAAATAAAGGCTGTTGGAATTGAAAAATTTGACGGAATAGATTTTGGATACTGGAAAATGCAAATCAAGGACTATCTATATGAGAAGAAACTTCATCTTCCTTTGTTGGGGAGCAAACCATAAAATATGCAAGAAGAAGATTGACTACTTCTTGATAGACAAATTCTGGGCATTATCCGGCTATCCTTATCAAGAAAAGTTGCTCACAACATTACGAAAGAAAGATCCACTGCAAGATTAATGGAAACCTTGTCTGGGATGTATGAGAAGCCATCAGCAAATAATAAAGTGCACCTGATGAAAAAGTTCAACTTGAAGATGACCGAAGGCACCTTTGTTACATAACACCTCAACAACTTTAATACCATCATAAATCAATTGTCATCTGTTGAGATTGAGTTTGATGATGAGATTCATGCACTCATTTTTCTAGCTTCACTTTTAAGCAATTGAGAAGGTATAAGAACAGTCATGAATCACTCAGCTAGAAAATTCAAATTGAAATATGATGACATCCGAGACTTGATTTTGGCTGAAGAAGTACGAAGAAAAGACTCAGGTGAAAGTTCAAGTTCAGGTTCAGCTCTCAACCTTAACACTCGAGGGAGGAGACAAGATAGAGGCTTATCCAAAGGCAGATCAAAATTAAGATATAGAAGTAAAAGCAAGTTTGGACCCAGAAAGCAGATTGAATGTTGGAATTGTGGCAAACTTGGTCATTACATGAGGAATTGCACAAAACTGAAAAAACCTGAAGCTGACTCTGCAAACACTACCACATATGAAGTACAAGATGCTTTGATTCTTGTTGTACAAAGTCCAATTGATGATTGGATTCTTGATTCTGGTTCTTTATTCCACTATACACCATACCATGAAATGATGCAAAATTATATTGGTGGAGATCACGATGTAATCTATTTGGTCGATGGACAACCAATAGATATTATGGGTATATGAGATATGTAAATCAAGATAATGAATGGATCTATATGGAACTTATAAAATGTAAGGCATGTTCCTGAATTAAAAAAAAAAGTTGATCTCCATCGGACAACTTGACGATAGTGGTCATTCAATCCTTTTTTTCTGGAGGTATGTGGAAAGTATCAAAAGAAGCAATGATTTTAGCTCGTGGAAAGAAAACTAGCACCTCATATATGACCACAAGATTTGTAGACATCATTGCCTCTACTAAAGCAGAAAATCAAGCACAACTATGGCATTGTAGACTTGGCCATATGAGTCAAAAGGGGATGAAGATACTTTAGTCGAAGGGAAAGCTGCCAGAGTTAAAAAATATCGATCTAGACATTTGTGAAAGTTGTGTTCTTAAAAAACAAAAGAAGCTTAGTTTCTTAAAGGTTAGCAGGACCTTAAGACTAAGAAAGCTAAAACTGGTACACATAAATTTATGGGGACCATCTCCAGTAGCATCTTTTGGAGGTTCTCGGTATTATGTGACTTTCATTGATGATTTCAGCAGGAAGGTATGGGTCTACTTTCTAAAAAATAAATCTGAAGTGTTTGAAACATTCAAGAAATGGAAGGCTATAGTTGAGACTGAATCGGGTCTAAAGTTGAAATGTTTAAGATCTGATAATGGAGGACAATACATTGATGGAGGTTTCAAAGAGTATTGCGTTGTCAATGGTATCAGAATGAAAAAGACTGTTCCAGGCACACCACAACAGAATGGCATTGCTGAACGGATGAACAAAACCATTAACGAACAAGCTAGAAGCATGAGGTTACATTCAGGGTTACCTCAAACATTCTGGGCTGACACAGTTCATACTGCAGTTTACTTAATCAATCGTGGTCCATCAGTTCCTTTGGAATTCAGATTGCCCAAGGAAGTATGGAGAGGAAAAGAGGTATAACTCTTTCATCTAAAGGTCTTTGGGTGTGTTTTCTATATTCATATGGATTCTGATACTCGCAACAAGTTAGATGCCAAATCCAAGAAATGTTCCTTCATTGGCTATGGAGATGAAGAATTTGGATTTCGGTTCTGGGATGATCAGAATAGAAAGATTATTAGAAGCAGGAACATGATCTTCAATAAGAAAGTTCTGTACAAAGACACTCAAACATATATGGATGATTCAGATACAAGTCCACATAAATCTGAATTCATAAGATTAGAAGGGTTTTCTGATGTTACTGAGCAGAACAACAATCAAGAGTCTTTACAAGAAGATTCAAGCACATCTGTACCCACTACTACACAAGAAGATGCGGAGCAAATTGAACCAACTGTTCACAGGTCTTCGAGGACTGTAAAGCCCCCACAACGGTTCACACTTCTACTGAATTATATTTTGCTGACAAATGGTGGTGAACCGCTAACTTATAAAGAATCTTTACAAGATGGCGTCAAAGAACCATCTCAACCCAAAAGCTTAAGCTGTTAGGTAAGGTCCTAGGATATGATTTATATTATTCTCTAACACACCTCCTCAAGTGAAAGTCCTTTGGACTTTAAACTTGCACATGCCCACATTACCTTGTGCTTAATTTTTACTAAATAAATGGAGGTTGTGAGATTCGAACTCGAGACTACTTGGTTATCAAGGTTCTGATACTATATCAAAGAACCATCTCAACCCAAAAGCTTAAGTTTTTAGGTAAGGTCCTAGGATATGATTTATATTATTCTTTAACAGATGGAAACTCAAGCAAATAGGAGTTAGCCATGAAGGATGAGATGAGTTCGTTGATGAAGAACAAAACTTGGGAGCTAACCATACTACCTGAAGGAAAGAAGGCTTTGCAAAACAAGTAGGTTTACGGAGTAAAGATTGAGCATGACAGAAGCAAACGGTTCAAGGCAAGACTTGTTGTAAAAGGGTTTCAACATAAAAAAGGGATTGACTACTCTGAGATATTTTCTCTAGTTGTGAAGCTCATAACAATTAGAGTTGTTTTGGGGATAGTAGCTGCAAAAAATTTACATCTAAGCCTAAACGGTTTGAAGCAAGCTCCAAGATAGTGGTACAAGAAGTTTGACAACTTCATGTGCAGTTCGGGGTACACAAGATGCCAAGCTGATCATTGTTGTTATGTCAAACATTTTGACAACTCCTATATTATTCTACTATTATATATAGATGATATATTGATTGCAGGATCCAACATTAAAGAGATTGACAAGTTAAAGCAGCAGTTGTCAAAATAGTTTGAAATGAAGGATCTGGGAGCTGTTAAACAAATACTTGGCATGAGAATCATTGAGATAAAGACAAAGGTATACTAAAGCTTTCACAAACAGAGGATGTCAAGAAGGTTCTCAGCAGGTTTAATATGGATAATGCTAAACCAGTAAGTATACCTCTGGGGAATCATTTCAAGCTCAGCAAAGATCAGTCACAAAAAACTGAGCTAGAATGTGGATACATGGATAAGATTCCATACGCCTCAGCTATTAGCTCTTTGATGTATGCTATGGTCTGTACCAGACCAGACATTGCCCATGCAGTGGGAGTTGTAAGCCGATATATGAGCAATCCTGGAAAGCAGCATTGGGAGGCGGTAAAATGGATCATGAGGTACTTAAAAGAATCCTTGGAAACTTGTCTCAGTTTCACAGCTGGTGGTTTGAAACTTGAAGGTTTTGTAGACGCTGATCTAGCAGGAGATGTGGATAACAGAAAAAGTACTACAGGATATGTATACACTCTAGGAGGCACTGTTGTTTCCTGGAGTTCTACTTTGTAAAAGATCGTCGCTCTTTCAATAACAGAAGCTGAATATGTTGCAGTCTCAGAATCTGCAAAAGAGATCGTATGGTTACAGAGTTTCCTGAAAGAATTGGGCAAGATGAATGGAAAAGGTACTTTGTATAACAGAAGCTGAATATGTTGCAGTCTCAGAATCTGCAAAAGAGATCGTATGGTTGCAGAGTTTCCTAAAAGAATTGGGCAAGATGAATGGAAAAGGTACTTTGTATAACGACAATCAGAGTGCAATCTTCCTTGCCAAGAATCCAGCATTTCACTCCAGGACTAAGCATATTTAGATCAAATATCACTTCATCCGATAATTGCTAGACGGCGAGCAACTGATGCTAGAAAAGGTTTGTGGAAGCAAGAATCCAGTTGACATGTTAACCAATGGAGTTACTCTTGATAAACTGGAGTTGTGTAAAACTTCAGTTGGTCTTCAAGGATAAAAGATAATTTCATTGTTTGTGAGATTGTTAGAAAGTGGAGACAAACATTGTCCCACCTCTATTATATGCAAGTGAGAATACCTAATCTTCCATTTGGCATATAATGGAGGCTTAATTGGTGGCATAAATCATGGCATGATTTATGCCCATGTCTCCCCCAACTTTGTCTATAACTAAACACATTGAAGAGCTGACACATTGAAGAGCTGAGTCTGTGTGAGTACAAAGAGAACGGGAAAGAGAGCTTGAGTGAGTAGAGTTGAGTTGAGAAGAGTTTTCTCCTCCTTCTTTGTTTGTATTGTTTCTTTGAGTGATTAATACAAACCAGTAGCTCTGTGGAGTAAACAAATTGCCGAGCCATGTAAATTTGTGTGTGTTTGATTTATGGAATAACCAATAAAAAAAGAGGTATGTTAGGCAGTCCAATATCAAATGGACTTTCTGATGAAGCCACCATTTAAAACACATCAATAAACAAACACCTATTCCTCTGTATCTTAATTAATGGTGCAAAATCATAGTCATCAACAACCTCATTTATAATTACTCTGATAAAGCGTATCGTAATTGAAAAAAAGCTACTACTATTTTAGAAGAATTAAATATTGTCTCCAGAAAATGAAAGCATACGATGCTCGATTAAATTAAAAAGGTTAGCCTTGACATGGCCAATGTATTCCTTCAAGAAAGGAATCACGTCCCAGAGGAAAACAAAGCTATAAAGTTAGGTTCAAGTAGTTGTATCAACTTTGATTTTTAGGAGATAGCAAAAGAATCCCATTGCTACTTTAGTAGGATAAAGTTGGTTTGAAAACATTAGAAGAAACATGGAGAACGGTCCAAGGAAACGTCATTATCACCTGAGCTTGTTCCTATAAGTAGGAAATGTTGGTCCAACATTAAGCAATCTTAAACTAAACCATCTTTCTGGTGCGTGGTTGTCATGTCATGTGGTTTCTCAATGAATCCCTTTACAATAGTCTTTATCACTTTACTGGTTTTGGTCTTGCAAAGCTTGTCGACCTTTGGTGATGAACAACTTTTGGTCCGTGATTATTACAAGGAAACATGCCCTGTGGTTGAAGAGATTGTTAGGTATAATCTTCAGTTTGCCGTGCTTAAAAATCCAAGAATGGCCGCCTCTCTGCTTCGCTTGCATTTTCATGATTGCTTCGTTATGGTCAGGCCTCTCGTTTTCTCTAATTCTGTGTCTCTGTTTCCTCGTAATGAATATTGCACTCCCTTTTCTTGCTGTTTTTCTTTTCGGAAAAATAAATAAATAAAGAATTGCTAGAGAACTGAATACTTCTTGCTGACAGATAATTCTCATTAATTTTGTAGCATCATCATTCTTTCTATCACAAATTCACAATTCCAAGTCTTAAACTCACCAATCCTGATTGGTTCTGGTATTAATCAGGGATGCGATGCATCGGTTCTTCTAGACAGCTATGGAGGCATGGTCAGTGAAAAGCAGGCAGTGCCTAACGTGAACTCATTGCGTGGATTCGAAGTCATTGATAGGATCAAGTATCAATTGGAAGAAGCATGCCCTCTCACAGTCTCATGTGCTGATATCTTAGCCATTGCTGCTCGTGATGCTGTTGCAGCGGTAAGTGTGCATATATATATATATATATATACACACCTCTCTCTTTCTGCCTTCCATCTCACTACTGTCTCGTTATATATAAGCTCTATTAAAGGTGGCTTCAATAACATAAATGTTAAGAAAGCTGGTGATCATGTCGTATGTCACATGATTAATTCCTTGATGACATTTGGGATCAAATAATATATTTAGTTTCTAATTTCCCTTTTACTTTGGAAGAGAGGTGGCCCAGGTTGGGAGGTTTATCTAGGCAGAAAGGACTCCCTCAAGGCAAGTTTTGATGGTGCCAATCAGTTTATACCCGCACCAAATTCCTCTCTGGAGACTCTCATTGCCAATTTTAAACAACATGGTCTTGACATAGGAGACTTGGTTGCTTTATCAGGTAAAATCCACAACATTATCTCATGTAAATAATTACTTATTTATTTATAAATCTTTTAAAAAACACCACTAAACACGTAGGTTGTAATGACACATAGTGCTTGCCCATAAGCGTCTTGGTTTCACAGGTAGCCACACAATGGGAAAGGCAAGATGCTTAAGCTTTAGGCAACAAATACACGATGATAGTGCTGAAGAACATTACGATAGATCCAAGAGATACACCCCCTTTCGAAGAATCCTACGGTCCATATGTCCAAAAACAGGAAAAGACAATCAATTGGCTCCGCTTGATTTTGAAACCCCGGCTAGATTTGACAACCACTATTTCCTCAACATTCTTGAAGGAAGAGGGTTGCTGGGGTCCGATAACAAGTTGGTGACGGAAGATCATGAGGGGGAGATAAGAAAGCAGGTGTGGGCTTATGCCACTGATCAAGAGCTTTTCTTCGCATCGTTTGCCAATTCTATGATAAAGATGGGGAATATTAACGTACTTTATGGGAATGAAGGAGAGGTCAGGAAGAATTGTAGGTTTGTCAACACCTAGCAAGTTTCTCATTCTGGACGAGTTACATTGTGGATCTTGGTTACTTAATTTATGGACTACTGGATTATTTCTACTCTTCTGTGATTTGATTTGGAGATGTTTAATATGTTTGTTGTTGCTCAAGAACAGTTGAACAGCACTTTTGAGCGATATCACAATGATGTGTAGAGAGAGAGAGAGAGAGAGAGAGAGAGAGAGAGAGAGAGGAAAAATGATAGCTTTTACGTCCACAAGATTTTGGCTCAGATTATTTATTTTAGAGACAAGAAATTATCAAATGGTGACGCCTCAAAGACTTAGGAACAGTACCTCTGATGGCCAAACTAAGTTATAAACCCTACATAAAAGAGAAGGAGAAGATGTTGGATTTTTAAAATAGATGAATCTGGATTAAAAATGCATTGATAAACAGGGACTGGATTAATTTACTCTTAAGAATATGATCCTGAGAGAAGTGCAGTCTCAAAAATGGAGAAGGGTTACAGAATCGCAGTCCATATACAGAGCCCATTATTTAGATAGAAACCAGCAAATGCATCCCTTACCTCCCAGGCTCCCACCATGAATTCTCCATATCATAAATGAAGGTTTTCCGATCAATTTCAGGCATTGATACACTATATTCTTCTCATGAATAATATTACAATGCTTATTCTAATAAATAAGAGTCGGTCAGAAGTGCCATATAATAAAAGAATTCGAGCCACTTTAAAGCCATACCATTCTAAACAAAGATAATTGTTCTTTGATTCCTGGTTCGGTCAGGAGCATGGATAATTTAGTACGATTCGCTATCATGCCCGTTTGCATAATTCCTTATTAGGCAATCGATTTTTTCAAAATAATATTAAAACAGTGGATCCAGCTGCTGCAGCCGTCTTGCCCGGCAACCTTCGCGCATGGCGTGCATCTCTGTGGACTCTGCTTACCACACTTGAACTCAACGTGCTTGTATCTAGACAGTACACGCTGAGACCTGCTTTTTACCTGTAACTATCTTCATCCACACCCTAAACATATATTTTCAGTGAAAATAAAGCAAAAGGTTAGCATATTCAATAGACTCTAAATTTTAATTATTATTTAATTTAAAATCTAACGAGTCACTTAAGTAATATTTTTCTACGACTAACGGATTTATGACTTGGTGGTTGTATGAACAAGTATTCATCAGAACTTCAAAGAGCTGCCCTATCTTTCCTGAGATCGATGGCCGTGAACTTGGGAGTTGATTCAGACGAGCTTGCAAAACTATATGAATAAGATGTACAAGGGAAAAGAGTGAATTATCACCCACCTTGTGAGCAGGCAAAAAAGGTGATGGGTCTCACACCGCTCTCTGATGCAACTGGATTGACCTCGTTACTTCAAGAAAGTGAAGTACGTAGCATATGTTTGTGTTGTTGCCATGTTAATAAATGAATATTTTGCACTCTAATAGGTCATTTGAAAGCAGATAACGATGAATGAGGAATATGAGATCATAGAGGAAAAGAGCTGTTGTGAACCCTGAAAAAGAAACTTTCAGTCCAATTATCGAGGCCATGGTAGGGCCTTAGCCAGAACTTGTCAAGGAGAGGGGAGCGGAATACATTTAGGCTTGTTATTATAAGCAAACTTGATGGTGGGTCACATGAAATTGGGGGCGTACAATAGTTTTGCAAGATAAATTTTATTTAGAAGCTCTGCTTTCCGGTGATAGATAGGGTCGCTTGAGCTCTTTCCAGCTCCATTTCATTCAGTTCTAAAACCCTGAAACTTCTTCTAGTATAAACATTATGCAAAGGAAAGAATGATGGTGACGGGAACATCGTCTACTTGTCAGTTTTTCTTGAGGTAGCTTCAAATCCTAAACTGCTTTGGACGTCTTCTGCTTGATATGACGGTTTGCATCCTCTCGCTTAAAAATTAAAGAGCTGCAGACCATCTCATGTAACAAGACATCATTTCTACACCATTATAAATGGTACAAAATCGCTTCCAAGTCAAAATTTTCAAGAATAAGGTTTCATATTTTCAAATTTATACAAATCATGCAATGGCATAGCTCAGATCACACTTCTACCAAACATAATCACCATCTTCTACTAGGATTCTGAAATACAATGCGCTTCAGATTTCAATCTTCTGCTCTTCCCAGTCAATTCAGAAGCCAACAGTTCACATGTGGTCACTCCAGCACCAGGCTCTTATTTTTTTTGTTCTTTTAACTTCAACACCATGCCATCTCATGATTTGAAGATTGCTTCTAATAACATGTTCAGTTTAGCCCATGCCCAGAGCATTATTAACTGCATAATAATGACTTTTATACTTGCAATCACGCTCCAACAAGCTTGAGGAATCATATAGTAATCAGATATGAACATTACAGTGCAGCTTTGCCCTAATTAATTAACATTCTAACCTCATTTTAACCCTCATGATTTACCATAAGAACAATAAAATTGTTGATACAATATGTTTGTACAATTTGGCAGCTCCAATTCAGTGGGGGTGGAAACAAACAGTTTCTCGCAATGGGTACACACTGATTAATCAAAGCAATAAAGCATAATAAATCATATGACAACGGAAGAATTGACATGAACAAGATAAACAAGGGCATTAGGTCTCCAAGGTGTTACAGCATCAACGATATTCAGATGAAAATTACTCATTTAAGCACATGATTCATCTGCCCCCAAATAAAGAAAGCTTCATTACACAAACTGACAATAAATAAAAACCTGCCGAGAACTCGAAACTCTAAAATCACCTAATTAAGACCCGTTTAGTAATGTGGTAAAGATTGTTTTTTGAAAATATTTAACAATAATATTTTTATTTTTTCAAATTGATCCTCGTATATATTAAAAACCAACTGATAACATCTACATGACGTTCAGAAGTTTGAGAAGAAATAAAAGGGAAGTGAAGAGAAAGGCATCAGGTCTCCAAGGTGTATAGCATCAAGAAAAATTCAGACGCAAATTACCCATTAAATCATGAGATTCATCATATGCCCCAAAACAAGGAACTACAGAAACAAAAACATGACAAGACTCCATCTTTAGTCTCTCACAAAACAAAACCCATTGTTATACAAACAATGTAGAAGTCTATCAAGATAAATATGAGGTGGTTATTGAGATTATTAAAAAGATAGAAAGCGATCAGAACCTGTCGGGATTCAAGATAACATCACACAGTTACTAAGTCAGTGGATTGACAGACATGAATTTCTATCTTCACCTCGCTTTCTATCATCAACAAATCAAAAACACACAGATATATGTATATATACAGAAAAGGGTAAGCTCAGAACTTCTTAGAGGTTCGTGCAGCCGTCAAAGACGACCTCATCTGAGACCGTCTCCGGAACACAGAATTTCATCACAGCATGATTTTTAAAAACTACGAAATAAAAAACACAGATAGAATGAGGAGCAGAAAAACGTGGAGCTTTCAAAAAGGACTGCAAAGAAATACAGATATCTAATTGACATTGGAAAGTGAAATAGTGTTGAAGGAAAACAAGCGACGGGGTAGTAGTTGGGGGATAGTGAGTATATTTATAGATAGAACAGGTTGCTGAAGAAGCCGAAAACAAAAGGAAAGGCAAACCCTAATTCCTCATGTCACGTGACAGTACGTGACTAAATTATATGTAAACTCAATTATTATAAATTATAAAAAACATTAAAAGAATTGTGGTCATATAATAAACATTAACCGCACTTTTTTTTTTTTTTCATTTGGTTCTTTTACTGGCATTTAATAATTATAATTTGATTTTGTAAAATTAGTGTTTTTAATAAATGTTTGAAATTATGAATACGCAAGTTAATACAAGATAAAAAAAAATATATTAAAAAAAGAACATAAGGGAAAGAAAAAATCCACTTTGGGCCACATTCTTTTATTTATTTACTTATTTATAATTTAATCATTTCAGATTATATTTTATTTTAATTGATTTTATAATAAGTTATACGTGTGATGTTTCGAGCAGAGTTACTACTGAATTTGATAAAATAAAATAAATTTTATTAATTTCAAACAATAAAAACTTTAAAACATTTAATTTCAAACTAAAATAAATATTTGATTTTTTTTTAACAAATAACATTTTTATTCAGTTTTCATATTATTTTTTTGTTGACATCAACATAATTATTATTGTTTATTAAAATATATAGTTTTTGATTTATTTTATTAAATGCATGTATAACCTTTTAGTTTGCATTTTAAAATTTTCTTGATGGTAAAAAAACATGAACAAAGCTGGCTTCCTTTATTTATGTTAAGAAAAAATATTTCACCCCGCTTGCGTGGCACAATGAATCAAACTAGTTTATTCACCAAATAAAACTGGTAAAATAAAATGTAAATGGAAAACTCAATTTAATCCTTTAACTATATACTTCAGCTTTAACTATAAATTTCATTTATTTTCTCTCAATTATTCTAATATTTCTTAATAAGATCCAACAACATTTTCGTCCAAAAAGAATTTCAAATTGATATTTTGTATATAACTTTTTGGTCAATTTTTCCTTAAATCAACACCATTTCAATATATAAAGTATACACAATAGACTCAAATTATCAAAAACAAATTTCATAAAACAATGCAGGAAAGGTTTAGAATTAAATTGATAAAATAAGAATGGATATGTAGTTTTGGGATTAAATTTAGGTTTCCCCCAAATGGAACCCATTAGTTTATTTGCTTTTGCTTCATCCACAATAAAATAGGAATGACACCAACAACATGTTAAATATCTTCGAGTTTGCATGTGTGTCAATTGAAACTAAATCATTATTCGTACAATACATTTTTTTTTAAAAAAATTATTTCAATATTAACTTCAAAAAATAAATTTAAAGAACAATAAAAACATCTTTAATCATCAACAAAATCCCTTAGGATTTCACCATAGCTTGCGTCTTCGAAGCTTTTTGCTCAGATTGTTGAAGACTGTTTCAGCTTATAATTAGCGGGACAATATAAATGCATAGAGTGTATGGGAGGGATTATGTATTTTTATATATTGGGCCGTTTTATTTTCTTGGCCTCTCTCCTCTTTCATCATATTTCGGATGATAATGCTATTACGAACAAAAATACTAAAAGCATTAAAAGCACATAAAAGAAATAGAAGAAAATTTTAAAAAAAAAACCTTAAGAAAAACCATGTCCATGAAATGTTGCATATAAAACATGCTCCCAATTTATATTAGATGCAAACATCCATAAAAACTAGAAGCATGGAATAGACTTGGTTGCTATACTGGATTTTTTCTTCCTGTAATCTCTTCAAACCATTTTTTGCCCAAAACCCAGCAACTCTGTGAATTTCTTAGCAGAAGCCCACGGAATTATCCATTCTTTCTATTGAATCCCAGTTGACTTGGACAAGTTTTTTAACGAACAAAAACAATAAATACATTCACAAATTAATGAAAAGAGTACAACTAGAAGACCTGAATAAATCCAAATCTATGTTAGAAGGCTTAAGAACAAGAATTTGGCAAAATCTATGTATTTATTAAATGAGACTAATGTAGAGGTTCATATGCACGACAATCAAAATTTTGCCTGCAAACATCATAAAAAATACACATCCCATGTATTGATTTTCTTGTTACTATGAAAGATTTTATCGCCATCTTGCCAGGGAATCCCTGTTTGAACTAAAAGGGTCTACTGCCAATGGATACTCCTTCGCTATTGAAAAATGCTACTTACAGAACAGTCATCATGAACACGCCAAATTGTCTCGCCCAACAGATTTGCTACAGAAAGCACAGTCAACTGGGGGAAGTGGTTCTTCTCCGCCACTGGAATTGTGTTTGTAATGATCACCTCTTGAAACAGGCCACTCGACAACCTCTCAATTGCAGGAGGACTTCCAAGTAAAAGGGGAAAAATGTCAACACAAATATGAATGAGATGGTCAGTGTAGATAGTGAGTTCCGACTTTCTAAAACCACATAGAGCCATGCCGGAAACCAAATTGTAAAAACTAATGTGATTTTTTGAAAATACAGGATGCTAAGTCCATACAAATCCAGAACTTTGAGCTGGAAAATCAAAAAGTTTTCTTGCAAGTTGACATCTTGACATAAAATACCAGAAAAGGAAGAGGGAAAAAACCACTGCTGTCTTCAACATTTCACTTGGGACATTAAACTAACACTACCTATCTAGTGGATTGAACATTTTGTACTTAATGAACAGTCATAAATTTATGCTTATGATACTTTTCTCAAGGTAATCCAAGAAACTGCACTTAGTTATATGTGGGAAAAGTAGAAATTATTATACACACCATGAAGAAGTTAATCAGATATTGTAAATGAACTGAGAACCTGAAAACAGCATGAGTGCAGCATGCATAAACTTCTCTGGCCCCCTCTTCATGTAAGAGAGCCGCTCCTTTTGCAATTGTACCTACAGTGTATAATCAATTGTTTTGGTTAAATATTAATAAATTTTAAAAGGAATTAGATACAATCATCTACAAAAACTTATTTTGAAAAATCACCAAATCATAAACCAAGTAAAATTGCATTTATCCCCTTTGTCTTGGATTGGAACTTGACATCAAGATTACTCACCAGCAGTGTCAATCATGTCATCTACCATAACTGCAACCTTTCCTTTGACGTCACCGATAAGGTTCATAACCTGCAGCATCAGATTAATCATAGTTCTGAGATTGTGAAGAAGATAACAAACCAAAAAAAAAAATGAAACAGAAGGAACCTCCCTCACTAGTTATTGCGCTTAAACAAAAGAATCTAAACTCTACAATAGGCCACACTCAATATCTGCTAATGAAATTGGCATTAAAAATAGAAGCATGTACATGCAGTAAGAAAATGTCATAGCTAATAAGGGAAGTAGCAGAATTAATAGATAGTCTTTCAAGTGAGATAGCGAAGTTGAAAACTTTATTTGGATGCAAAGATGATGATAATAATAAAATAAAAATAAACAGCTTATCTAATAGTGTAGTGCAGGAATCAAGATATAAATAAAGAAAATACTGTCAGCACTCAGCAGTGACTTGGTCAGGAGATTACCTCAGCAACATTGTGTCCATGACGCCTTTTGTCCACTATAGCTAAAGGAGCATCCGACAGTTTTTTTGCAACAGCCCGTGCTCTTGCAACTCCACCAACATCAGGTGAAACCACTACCAAATCACTGGAATAAATTGTCTTGCTTGCAAGATAATCCAGAATCACAGGCTAGAGTCACAGAGGAAGTAGTGAAAAAGAAGTTGGTGAAAATTTGGATAAGTAAAGGTCAACAACTAAAAACTATAGTAATTACCTGACCATACACATGGTCCACAGGAATATCGAAGTAACCCATAGATTGCCCAGAATGAAGATCACAGGCAAGAATGCGGTTTGCACCTGCTTCTGTGATAAGATTTGCAACAAGTTTGGCTGCAATGGATTCACGACCTTGAGTCTGCCCAAAAAAAAAAAAAAGCTAAATGCATACACAAGAAGAATATCACAGTTTAATTCTTACATATCGTGATAAAACAATTAAAGGCACCAATCATACCAAATGTTGCCTACAACCAAATTCAAACTGTATTGAAGTAGAACACAAACATGAAACAGATGTGTTCGAAACCTAAACCCATCCTTGAGATAATGATGTTCCATTTTATATAGACAACTTATCTAGCATCGATCTTTTCTTCTTGAAAAAAAGGCAATTGAAGTACTTACCTACTCATCTAACCAGGTTGATGCATTACTGGTGTGAACACTTAAATAGCAGCCCGTCAAATAGTTAATTTACATGACCAAGCTTTCACGAGAATTCCTGGTAATGATTGGAAATATTGCTCTTTATGTAAACCAAACCATAAAACTTGCCTTTCGATCTGCTCTGGCATATCCAAAGTACGGGATCACAGCAGTGATGTTCTTGGCTGATGCTCTCCGACAAGCATCAATCATTATCAGAAGTTCCATGAGATTCTCATTTGCTGGAGGACAGGTGGGCTGCAGTAGAAAAACATCGCATCCTCTGACACTCTCTTGCAGTTGAACATATATTTCCCCATCTGCAAATCGCTTTATGTTGATCTTTCCCAGTTCTAGGCCCATACACCAAGCAATTTCCTGGGGATGAATGACAAACCGTTACCAGGTAGGAATTCCAATCGCATAGAAAACCATGTCACTTAAGAAATACATTTTTTCAGAGTTTCTCAGAGTATGTAACCAAACCACACATCAAATAACACCAAAAAGAATCTCAATTTGATTTTGGAGAATAATCTTTTAATCAAAGGAAAAGAGGGAAATGACAGCTTTACACATGAAGAGCTAAATCAAGTGAACATCTTACAAGATTCCAGCACAAGGGGTAACATTTATTACGATTTATAACATGATGAGATTTTTATAAAAGCAAATTCTTAATATTCCACCAGTTTTACCAACAGAAGTAACCATCAATAATAAAGCCATATAAATATAATTCTTCTGTACATGACTATCTAGAACTAAATAGTTACCTGAGATAGAGAAGGATTTGCTGTGCCAGAAAACAACTTCAGCCTGATATCATTTCTGCCAACAGTTTTCTCCACTCGATCAGATTCCAAGAACTTAGGCAAGATCCGATCGTTAAGGACAGGAATAGTAGGCTTCCCGTTCCCAAAATTCAATGGTTCAGAAATATCGCATTTCTGGCACAATAATAAATATCTGAGAATCAGTACGAAACACAACTTCGCAACTCTTTTGTCATCCTCTACAAAGACACTTTACATGCACATTTGCTACAAAGCTACTACCATGAAACATAATTTACTTCCCATCTCCTA
This sequence comes from Populus tomentosa, assembly GCA_018804465.1. Lineage (NCBI taxonomy): Eukaryota > Viridiplantae > Streptophyta > Magnoliopsida > Malpighiales > Salicaceae > Populus > Populus tomentosa. Next base: position 12,062,510 of record CM031969.1, on the reverse strand, counting down.
GTGCTCTGTCTGCAGAAAGCAATAAGAAATCAATATGAGCTATGTATAGCTAAGGATTTACCCTTTCCCTTTCCCCCCCTTATCCATTAATGGAGCTAGTTTTCACGAAATATCTAAAAGAAACAGGGCCCAGATGATAAATATATAATTAATCTGAACAAATAAAAAACAATCCAAATTCAATTATTAAATTAGAAAAAAATAAACAAAAAACAGGCGAAAAATTAAACACGTGCAAAAAAACAAATAAAATAGTATCATTATGAATTTCAACAGGATGAAACGGTCTCTCTCTGTTTCATTAATTTTACCAGTTAAGAGGATGGCAATGAGTGCTCACTGATCGCCTTTTTGCTATATATGTACCCTACCCACTACCCATGAAATAAAAGATTTAGATATACTTATTTTATCAATCCAGTTTCGAGCATCCATTATAGGAATACCGTTTGTTATTCATTGAAACATAAAATAAAAGAGTAGAAAACGTTAAAGCATGTGTATATTACATTTTAATTAAAAAATAGATAGGTTTTATATATAAATATATATAATCCTTAAGAAAATATAAAACAAAATAGTGATGTTTTTTTTATTATTATCTGCGCTTACAATGGTGTTCCTAGGAGAAATCCGAGTGCGAGGGCCATTGAAACTCAAACTTAAATGTGCAAAAGAGCAACGAGACAGAGACGAGGAGGACATAAAAAACGAGGCCGTTTGGGTAGGAGATGACTGCACAGCCAATGAAGAAGCCATTTTCTTTTGTTTTCACAATTTAGGGGTTAGGATTGGCTTAGCTTTTATTTGACAAAATAATTTAGAGTGGCGAAGGGGGGATGTAGGAGGGGGGCTGTCTTTCTCACTTTCATCCTGTGTTTTCCTTATTTGCTATTTAATTTAATTTAAATTATAGCAGGAAGGTAGAGAGGCGACAGATTCAAAAGCGTAAACGACACCCCGGTTTTTCCTTGCTTCTATAAACATGTGTGCATTTAAAATTAATTGAACCTGGACGTTTGAAATAATCATGATTCATTTATTACAACTATTATAATGTCAAAAATGGTTGCGGAGTTTGGATTTTTTGAGGAGGTGAGTCAGTGAGTCAAAATCATAGAGTGGACTGGAAAAAGGTTATGTCTGCCACGTTGACGGTACTCTTCATGTTGCCACGTGTGAAGGGGACAAAATCCAAGAGGATTACCGTTACTAAACGTTATTATTTTTATTTTTTTAAGTATTTTTTATTTAAAAATATATTAAAATAACTTAGAGTATGCTTGGATAAAGGTATCACTGTTTTTTTTTTCTTTTTTAATATAGAATACATAAAAAAATAATGTAAAACTTGGTTCTGATGGTGATTTTTCATGAACGACATTGTTGTTAAACGATCAGTACATTTTTTATTATTATTATTTTGTTCATTCGACTTTATTTAATTATAATCTCATCCCCGCATGTTTACAACTTTACATGCTTTCACCTATACGAAATGTCACCGGAAAGAGGCAACCAATTAACGATCAGTTTTATGAAATTCAATTTAACGTTATAGTCACAGAGAAAAGAAAGAAACATGGATGCATATAAGCAAGGTCCTTATCTCCTTGGATGCATATACGGCCTGTTCTGTCACATTAAACACGAGGACGCATGGAGACAGAAGGATTGCTTAAGTATTATACCAGAGAGTATTAGCAGCTTGCACTCTCCTGCTTGGGTGGGTGTTTGAAAGAGAGAACTAAATCAACGGCTACAAATTAGACGACCACTAGAACTTTCAAGGGAAAACGTGTTCCCCGACCCTAGGAAAAATCAAAGACACGGACATGTTCTTAGTTTCCTCCAAGTACAGAGGGTATGGAATATTTTTTTTGCGTCAAAAGCGTGCTTCAGATGTTAGGGGCCATTGACATGAGAATACTAATAATGACATGTAGTGTGCAGTAGACTATACAAAGTGGGGCATATTTAATGTACCGCAAGACTGAAAGCATGGACACCGTGTATTGAGAGCTTATAGTTATCTCCGAGCTTGGGACTTTGAAGGCTGGCCAGCCATGATCTGATGGCTGGTACTGTTAAGCTTCTGAATGACGGTGAAAATTTAGTCCATTAAGCTGCCTCTGGAGGTTGACTTGACGGCTCAGATTCCTGAGGGAGGGGAAGGAAATTAAGATGAAAACATGTTACTGGCAGTTTAGACATTCAAAGCAGTCATCAATTAAACATAGTTGTAGATGGGCTATCAATTAGCACATTGCAAAAGGAATCACACACAGCCACAAAATGAGGGGGTTTGTACTTGTTGAGAGAACTGAGCTTGGGATAGAGTACTAAGCTGGCAGCTCTCCATGTTTGCAAGTAACTGGATTGCAGTTCTCAGATGAGGAACACTGCAAAATTGATACTTAAATCAGCTAACGGAACAGGAAAAATTAAGGGGAAAAAATAAATATCCTCAAGTTGATTGTAATGGTCCTAATGGATGGATTCAGATTATCTCTATTTATAGGAGGAAAGGAAACGATAAGAAATTATTAACATGAAATGACATCAGCAATCCAAAACATCCAGAGAATAGCTACATTATTATCATTATGTTGCCTTAAAATATATGCAAAAGAAAATGGTTTGAGCTCAACTTGATAGAACTTCAAAATTGCCTTCACTATATCAAAGAATCCTATCACTCAATGAGTTTCCAATCGTTTCTCTTTTTAAATTTCAAAGTTTACAATTTTCGCTATCATGTCATATTTATAGCATCAAAGACTTCACGTAGCCAGACCCAAGCAGGAAATAAAGCATTGTTGAGTTGCTCAGATGGTTGTGTGTCCTGTATGCATCGACCAATCCTCATGGATAAAATTTTAACTACCAAAAGCATTCAGTTACATGCTAAACACTTACAATTTACAGTTGCAGAGTTTCAGTGACACGTATAAAAAAGTTGAAGATGCAATGGACAATCAAACAAAGCAAATTAATGTACGAGTGCAATCTGCTGTTTTTACAAGGATATGGACGAATCTAGTGTACCAAAAGAATTTATGAACTCAACCTTTGTAATCCACTATCCATATGTGCATCCAGGGATGAGATCACCTTAGGCATTTGGTCTAAAACCTTCAACAAATGAGGGGTAAGAAAACAGATAATTCAGCTATAGAGAAAACAATGAGAAGAGGAATGAATTCTTTGACTTTTCCTACACAAGTTCACATTTGTTGACAGAAATACATACTTGTCCAGTGTTCTTGATTGTAGAGGCTTTTGCCAGAAGGTTCTTTGGGAGCTTCATTAGTTTGGCCTGCAAATGACAAAAGAGATACAAGTTTATGTATAATGATACAGATAATAAATATAACTAATTAGATTCTACTAACCATCTTCAACAATTAAATCATATGAGATTATCTTTGCTGACTGACAAGAAAAAATCAAAACACAATTTGCAACTACAGATATCATGTACTGGATTAGAGAAAGAGGGCTGCATATTTCATAAAATACAGAAGTCAGCTAAGTGAGTATGAAGAATAAGTGAATCCAACTCCTCAAACAAGGCTTCACTTACTCTCAACAGAATGGGAAATATCAATACCCACTAATATGAACAATGTTTTTGAAGCCTTAACACCAGCTATGACGAGGCACCATGACTAAATTGAAAACCCAGTTTCTTGAAACTCTTTCACAAAACAAATCCACACATCCAGTAGAAGGAAAGACTATTAAATGCTATATGAAAATTCTGGAGTGCTTTTAAAACTTCACAAATGCTTCTTCTCAAACAAAGAAAGGTAACTGGGCTTTTATGAATGGACTAAATAACATTGTAACCTACATCAAAAAGTTCTTCATAAAGACATTCATCATATAATTTTAACCAAAGACTTCTTTTTTCACTGTCATTAGCTAATCTTTCTTTTTGTAAACTATGTTACAGATATTTAAATCTTTAGCTCATGTCGACTTCAGTGTTTACACTCTTTCACATACAAGGCTTCCGGACATACTTTATTAAATGTTTTCAAATTTGAATGTAATCAGCAAAATAGAACCCGAGTTAATTTCTCTTAAAGTTCATCTTAAACATTTTCTCTGTTTGCATGAAGCAGAATTCCGAGAGTACTAAGCACAGTTAAGGACTATTCTCCTTTATTTGAAATTCCCCTCTCCTTACTTTTTTTCGAGTACACACAAGCAATCCTATACAATTTTTCTATTCCACCCACTTCCTCCCAGCACAGAGAGCCTAAAAATGCAGTATTTGGCTTCTCATCCAAATCTAGAAAAGCCCACTCCACCATTGCTCTTGTCTATCCTGCCAATGCTCACATATAATTCCTAACAAAACGTAAGAAAATTGCACTAATAACCCCGTAAAATTTTCTTCTTCATAATCACATAGATTGCCTAAATACACATTCACTGGTCTATCAATTTTTGACAAAATAGTCCTACATGAACATAACCAAAAACCCTCAGAACTGAGTGTTTAATAAAAAAATGAACAAAGCCAATTTGCACAGTGCTCATCAATATCATTAAATTTCAATATCTTGTCTTAAAATCGAACCTCCATGACTTCTAACACGCTAACACAAAGACCAAGCAAAGTTCATAAGGTATTAAAACACTCCAGACAGCTGCAGGAATCTTAATAACCATGTACAATAGTTGATAGAGAATTTGATTCAAGAAAAAAGAAGGGAGGGGAAGCACAATAAGCATCGAGAATCTTAATAAGCATGTATGAAGGGAAAGATGGAGGTACCTGGGAAGGAGAGGATTGTTGCATAAGGTGAAGGAGATTGGAGGTCGATTGTACAGCTTGAGAGATTTGATCAGCCACTATTGACTTTGCTGTGCCTTCTCTTGGGCTTGTACCTCCACCCGATGACGCTGATCTTTCAATTGCTCTCTCCATTTGCCTTGCTTCTCCAAGGACAGAAGACATCAATCACTTCTCTTCGAGCATTGTTCTGTGCTTCTTGTTTTTATTCGTACTAACATTGTGGACCAGACCAGGCCAGGCCCAGTATGAGACCAGGCCCTATCAAGTATTACTGTAGCAGCAACATTAAATTCCAAGAGATTCTAGTTCTAAAATTGTTATTACATAAATTCTTGTTGTATTTTAACCGGGGTGATTATTTTTTATTTGATTTGGTTTTTATCAAAACAAGGTAATTAAATTGAATTAAAAAAAATCAAAACCAGTTTAAACTATTAGTTTGATTTTTTTTTTTATTTCAGGCTTATAAAACCGAAACTAAACCGGTTTTTTAAAAATTTTAATTGGTTTAATCGATTTTTTTTCAGGGTTCGGTGTTTTTAGGTTTTTTTTCCAGGCTTTCTCAATTTAATTGGTATTTTTAGTTTTCAATTTTTTTATCCACCCCTAATTTTAACTCCGTTTATAATAGATTCTTCTCTTAGAAATTTTATTTTTCTATATATATTAATTTGTGATGACAGCTTAATATAACGAGTAACATTCGAGTTTGGAACTATAAATTTAAAATATAAAGCATATGGGGTTGTGACCCAACGATAGAAGGGACTTCTTCTGTTCTATTGTATATTGGTTCGAATCTTATCATACACGCATGTTACTCCCGCGATATTTTACATGTTCATTGGACTTGCAAAATATTTAGTGAGTTCTAGAAATTAATTGTTATATTTGCAAGCTGACCTGATCACATGGGTTATCAAAAAATATATATAAAGTTCAAATCATCAGATGGACGCAACGATGACAGCAACAATATTCCACATAATTGAAACTAGTAATATCCTATGTAGAGGCAGTCATCAAGGCAAACGTGAATGCTCTTTTGTTTTTAGGAAATTAAAATCCATTCTAAAAAAGGATGAAATGTTATGTTTACTACCTAGATTTTTTTATTCACGCTATGCTGTGAGGTAAGTTATTTTTTTTCTTGTACTATAAAAAAATACTTAAATGGTGATACTCTAAGTGAATTCAGGTTAATTTGATTAACCAGTAATATGGGATAACCCCGAATAAAAGAAAAGGAAAAAAATAAAAAAAATTCAAGATAATATCAAAGGATAAAATAAAAAAATAAAATAAAAAATCAAAGTTAAATCAGACTATTTTTTTAAACCAATAACTATAGTTATGAAACTAAGATTATCGTATAGAATACCCAAAAAATATTGAACAAATTTCTTAATTATCAAAAAATTAAAAAATAAATAAATAGTAATCAAAATAATGAGGATCAAACTTGCTATAAACTAATAAAAAATAATAATGAGGGAGTTAATCGAGAAATAAAATAAAAAAAAGATTTTAAAAACAATTAAAAGAATGAAAACAATGATTAGATTAAAAAAAAACAAAAGAAATAGAATGATGAGGGACAAAATTGAAAAATAAATTAAAAAAATAAGGACCAAATTTTTTTAAAAAATAAAATAAAATATTAAAGGACAAAATTGAAAGAAAAAAAACAAAAGAAGAAAAGGACAAAAAACAACAATCAAGAGAATGAGTATCATATTTGATGTATAAACAAAACAAAATCAAATGAAAACGGATGAAAAAAAAATCAAAATAAATAAAGACTAGTAAAAAAAGATCATAATTGATTTTTTTCTCCATTATTTTTTTTATCAAAATAATATCATTTTTACTTCTTACATAATAAAAAAAATCTGATTGACCTTAGTAACCCCAATCATTCGATCCAACTTGAGCCTCAAAATGTAACAGGGTTGATTTTCGAGTTAGGTTTTAAAAAAGCAAGATAAAAAAATAAACAATAAATATGATATGAAAATTCAATGAAATTAAACAATGAGGGATGAAATTGTCAAAAAAAATCAACCAAGAAAAAACTCAAAATAAAAAGAATTGCAATCATAAGAATAATGATTAAATTCAACAACAACAAAATAATTAAAATCGAATGATTATGGATGAAATCAAAAAAATAAAATCCAATCAGAAAAAAAGATTAAAAGCAAAATAAATAGAAATCAAAAGAATAAGAATTAAATTTAATTTAAAAATCAAATGTCAATAGATGAAATTAAAAAATAACTAAATCAAATTCACTACAATTAAAAGATTGAGGATCAATTTGCAGTTTTGCAATAACAGCATACCTTTTGAGATGGAGAAGAAAAAACAAGAGAAGAAAAATTATGGCCGAAGCTTCATTGTGCCCTTACAACTGACATGCATCAACCATCTTTTTTTTTAATTTATAAAAAAAGCATAACACTTTTAACCTCACACGATAATTGTAAAAAAAAAAAAAAAACCAAGGTCTAAAAATTAAAAATACCCATTTACCTTGGGTAAAAAAAAGTTGACCCCAAAAGCTATAATGTAATTAAATTATACAAAAAAAAAGTGAAAATTCAAAAAAGCCTTCCAATATTAGCTGTATTTTTTATTTTTTTAAGGATATAAAAGTAATTACACTATACAACAAATATATAAAAATACGTATTTTACTGTGTATAATTCACAATAATAAAACATTGATGTCTTTGGGTTTTATTTGCATTCGTAATGAGAACAGGAAGGAAGAAAGAGCTCGAACAAAGCAAAACCCCAGGATATAAGATTTATTTAAAAGGAATAGGAAAAGGATATAAGCAAAACCCATTGTTTAATTTTCACAACGTCAAACACTTACCCTTCTTTTGGTACGTGTTTATCTTTTATTACCAAAACATTATAAATTGTTTTGATGGGTTGAAAAGTTGATTACCTTGACTTTCAATAAAATTATGATACAGACCGTAAAATGATTCCATCAATCTTTAATGAGTGTTTAGCAGAATATGAACCGTAAATGTTTAGCAGAATATATATGTAAATTAGCCGACGAGGCCTGTTTGTTTTTTTATTTTAAAAAATTTAATATATATTTTTTACTTTAAATTAATATATTTTTTTATATTTTTAATTTATTTTAATATGTTAATTTCAAAAATAATTTTTAAAAAATAAAAAAAATATTATTTTACTATATTTTTAAATAAAAAATATTTTAAAAAATAACTCTCATAACTGCTTTTTAATTTTCACTTTGTCCCGCATCAGCATTTGTTTTTACAGTTGAACGATGTAATGCCTGTTCAGTTCCTACAATCCAACGGAGTTTGTAAACCCTACATAAACACAGAGAGAGAGAGAGAGAGAGAGAGAGAGAGAGAGACAGAGAGAGAGAGAGAGGGAATATTGAATCAGGATCCGATCCAATCCAATCAGACGGCAGCGCAGGGATAAGCTCCTGCCCCTGCTCCCAGCGCTGAAGCTGTTATCAATGCCTTTGTGGAGCAATATTATCATATTCTGCACAAATCACCGGGATTGGTTCATTGGTTTTATCAAGATTCAAGCTTTTCACCATATACATTGATTTTATCATTAGTACTTTCTATTAATTGTTAAGCTTGTCAAAAATGTTGTAACGATATGATTTTATTTGATTAATTGTTTACGTTAAACATTTAGTATTGCATGATTATAATTTTTTCCATTTATTATATTCTTAATTAATCTCCACGTTAAAAAAATATAGTTTTATTTTTATGTTGCAAAATAGTATGTAATCTCAATTTCATCTCCAAAATATTGTTACATGCAATGACATCTTGGTCATCTAGTATCTAACCTTAAGCCTACGCTTACCATGAACTTGACCATTAATGATACCCTTAAAGCCATTCAAGAAGAACTATAATTTATACAAATCGAGATAACCAACATTTTTAAAAGAATCGAACCCCTAAAAACTTCTCAAAAACTAGAAAGAATTATAGCAATAACTATTATGTGCAAGCTCATCCTAAGCACTATCAGTGTTTATCATTTAAATTACTCTAGACATAGTGACATAATGAACTTGATGAGCGAATCATTAACCCTAACAAAATAAAGGCCCCTATTTTTAACAGTTGTCACGACGCTTGGATCTGTTATAGATAGATTCATGACATGAATCAATTTTTTGAGTAAAACAACTTGTCTAATAATAAAAAGAGTTAGATTTGCTAAAATGATGCTCATGGATGAAACCCAACTTTATCAAGGAGATGTTAAGGATTGTCTACGAAGAAGAGGTAAACCTCTTATAACTTACTAGACTAAAATCAAACAAAAACTACAAGAGAAGTAACTACACCAGCCTTATAAGAATAAACTCTTAGACCAATAAAAACAAACTAAAACAAAGGAACAAATCTGACAATGAATATATAACATAATTTAATGATTACATTATGATACATGTCATAAGGGATAATGAAGTCATGACTTTATATAGGTTTTGTAGAGGTTTGAATGATGATTTTAGAAAAGAAATCATGTTTATAAGTGTTTTCACTCTTTATCAAACCTATACTATAGTGCAAGATTATGAGTTTTTTATAAAGATTCAATGGACAAACCATCAAGACCGACCCTTTTAGGTCTCAATTTAGGAATAGTGATTATTTGTTAGGTGTCACCCTAAAGACCTAGTTCTAGTAGTGCCTAAATTTATAAAAAAGATAAGGAACAAAAGAGTCGTTAATGAAATGTCTAGGTTAAATTTAAAGGTATAATGTGTTAAATATCAAGGTTTCTGTTATATCTTTTTCAATTACACCTTTAAACCCATAGTTATTCAAGAACACAAGGAATTGGTGAAAAAGAAATCTATTGTGTGCAAATGTAGGAATCCAATTTTGAGGATCTTAGTGACTTGGATGAAGATGATGTGCAAGAAAAAGGACTTAACACAACAAGTCCAAACAAGTCTGAAACAAAAGTTAATAAAGAATATAATAATTATGCTTCAGTGGTAAATGAAGAAGTTTTAGAAAAAAATTTAGTGGAATATCTTGAAGAGGTAAATATGATCTTAGAAAAGTCTTGTGATATTAGTTCTCTTAAACTACTTGATTCCCCACTCACCATGCTTGACATCCATCACGTCATAGTTTTAGAGCAACATGCTCTTCATACCCTCATGACATCCAACACGACATAAGTTTATAATAACATATTAAGTTCCCTGATCCTTTACCCTTAAAAATATGACAAGAAAGATGAGGATAATCCTAATTTACTATGTTGTGTCCAAATTATATTTACCACGGCTTCAGATAATATTTGTTCCACTATACACCCTTAGTCATATAATGTTCATAGTTATAAACCTAGAAAGCCAGTAGATCTCCATTCTTATATCTCCTCACTATAAAATATTTGATTCAACTGAGTTTTTTACATGTAAAATTTATAATTTTCATGATAAGATCATAAAATAAATTCAAATAAGTAATGGACAGTATAAATTTTGAGCTAATTTACATAAGTATCATGATGCACTTAACGTTGAAGACTATTTCATGATACAAATTAAACTTGAACGATGTCCTTTAGAAACCAATCATAATTTTTAAGTGAGTAATACTAGACCATTCAAAGTGTTGCAAATAATTGAATTAAATAATTGTGTCATTAAATTTTGATATTAGCTCTACTTTTAACATTAAAAACCTTGTTATATATAAAACACAACTTATCCTTTATGCTTCTTTTGATATCCCTATCTCATTATTCTTATCATTGACATAAAAAGAAACATATTAAAATTATTTTAGATGTACAAGTTGTTTCAACTAGTGAAGGTGAAGTTCAACGAATCTCAGTATACGAGCTAGACAACCAAATTCAAATTATACTTTACCAGAAAAACATCACATCAACTTGATCATTATTTTTAAAAACGTTATTGGAGCCACCTTAAGCTATTCTCGATAAAGTTAAGTTCTTCCAACCCCATGAGAGTTGATGAGAACATCATACTCAAGACATAGTTCACATGTTTGTATGATCTATAACAACAAAGAATAGCCTAACTCTTGTGTTATTGAATTTTATTTGGGATTATTTACTGGACTTAATTTCATTATTGTTAGATATTATATTTAATAGACTAAAAGTTCAATTGTTTATTCTAGTTAGAAATTTAATATTTATATTTTATTTTATAAATGTTAGACAATTGATGATGAATTGATTAAAAAGATAGACTTTTGTTTTCCAACCCCCAATTTTCCTCTCTTTTTCAGCTGATTTCTTTCTCTTCCTCGGCTCCTTTTCTTCTAATTCTAAGCTTTGTCTTTATGCTCTCTTTACTTGTTTCAATTTTCACATTGTCCCGCATCAAATTTCCATTTTAGTATTCGTTGTTATGCAAAGGGGAGGCCTAAAACGCAAGGGTGCACATGATCCAAACGAGAAACACCATTTTGCTTGGTGGAGCTCGGTCAAAGAAGATACATGCTGTATTTAAAAGAGCAGGAATACTCTGCGCGCTGAAAGAACCTGTCAATCTAAAGTACACTGACGCAACAGAACGCATACATTCTATGGTGATGTCATGCAATTTCTCCCAGCAACCAAGAAAATGAAACCTCTCCTGTCCATCATGATGGAAGGAACAGAGCTTAGGGACTGACTTCGTGGTTAATGAATGGGAAATCTTACGTTCTCAACGTCTCAGCTTTAAAGAATAAATGGTCTTAATGGAAGGGAGGTATTTGCACTGCTGAACTTTCAAGAAAACTTGTGATATTTTCGAATAAGGAATTTAAAATCAGAGGGCACAGGGCCAAATACTACAGTCTCATCAATTCAGAAAGAGATGCATGTGTAACTTAAGCAGCTGGGCTTCATGATGTATTTCGCTGAAATAAAGTTTCTTAGCCTTCACTTCAGCAAATAAATGTTGGAACTACCCAGCTGAATCTAAAAACAGTGCAACGAGCTGCCACATAAAACAATCATAAATGTAAAAGTTTCTTTGAATCTTGATCGATTAAACCTTTCTCTGTTCAAAGAAATACTGATATCTATCATCAACCCCTACTATTAACATGATAGGTTGGCAATCTTACAAACCAAACCCTAAACTACTCTAATAAAGCTCGCTATACCACCCATGTTAAATCCTCGCAGCATGCTGATCGTGGCATGGTTTACATAAAACTGAAAGCTCGATTACTATATACATTCAAGTCAAAACAAGAGGGCACGCAATGTAATAAGCACTTCAAACCTGGTTAAGAGGAAGCAGCTTTAATAGCCTTTTGCAACTCACTTTCCAAGTTAGTCACCTTATTTGCAGGCTTCTTCAATTCTCTTTGCCCACTTCCTTCTCCATCATTTTTCTTGCTCTTCCACTGGTCAAACTCATCAAGACTACCAATTGAAGCTGGCAACACTCTCTTAACAAGACCATTAGCCTCCCTGGGCGATTTCCTCTCCGAAACCAATCTCATGTCCTCCAAATGTTGCTTCATCTCCCTATTTTCCGTCTCTAACACCTCCAAATTCCTTCTCATCCAAAAACACATTCCTTTCAACAACTCTAAATCGCCCACATTACTCTCATTGGTTTTTTCTTTCTTCACTTCCTTTAACACCTCAACCCTCTCAATCCCAATCTTATTCACTATCAAGTAAGGCATTTTTATTCCAAACTCGCCAGGAAAATTCACAGCCCACCTCATATTCATCATCACCCTTTTAGTCAATGGCAACACTGTTCTTGCCTTTACACCAATTCCACTAGAAAACCCTTCTTTCTTTCCATCTTTCCAGACCGGTTGCCTCTCTGGCAAAAACCCAATTCCATTATTATCAACATAAACATCATCAATGTAAGTATGGTTTGCAAACCCCTCTTTCCCTTTACCATTACACGGCTCCAATTTCAACTCCTGCCAAGCTGATGACCCATCCGAGGCAAACCCATCTCCAAGTTGAGATTTTGAAGGTGACCCGGATTCCAAATGGGGCCCTTTTGTGTAGGACCCACAGCTAGGATCATAGTTAGGGCTTGAAGATGGAGGTGTGGTTCTCTTGTGGAGAGAGAAATTGCCGAAATTTGGCTTGAATTGAAGAGAGAAAGTAGGGACAATCACACTGGGGCTTGAATTTGAGAGAGAAAAGCGAGCAGAGAAAACAAGAGGGGAATTATGTGGAGAGCCACAAAGGCCTAACCCTGATTTAAGAGAAAGAGAAAGAGGAGAAACGGCAGCCGTTGTTGTGGATGGAGTATAGGTAAGCTTGAGAGAAGGACCAGAAGGGAAGTTTGTAGAGAGAGCAAAAGTAAGGTCAGAAATGGAGTCTGTCGCGGTGGTAGTGAAGATAGAAGTGAACGGTTGATTGAATATTGAAATGGGTAGTTTGGCTTTCAAGAGAAGGTTTTGGATTTGGGGGTCATCTTGAAGATTAAGGGAAAGCTTCATTTTCTACAGTACCTTTGGTTTCCTAGAAAGGTTAAAAAGAGGGGATGGAAAAGAGGTGAAACTTTGATTATTAGGGGGTTTTAATCCTTTTTCATAAAGGAAAACTGGAAAGAGGGTGATTCGGCATGGGAGATTGGGAGGGAGAGGGACGAAACGGAGCAAGCGAGGGCCTCATGTTTAGGTGCCAATCTCCAACGTGAGGGCGAGAGGAGAGCTTTGGGGAATAACGCCATCTATTCTCCGACTATTTTCTTTGAAGCATCTAGCAAGGGGGACTGGGGGAGTAGTTTTAAAAGCACACCCGATCCAAGTACTGTGAAGCCCAAGAGTACAATGGATCAAAATAGGATCCCCTATGCCAGAAAAGCACAGGCCTAACTCGACAAAACTAGCCCAGATACACGGAATTGAAATTTTTTTTAAAAAAAAAGACATCAATTTTTACTGTTGACCAAGACAAAATTAATATGAATTAGAGAAGTATAAGAATAATTTTTCTTTACCGAAAAAATTAACTAATTTGAGGTAGAAATGGCTTTTTCATGGATATATTTGGCATTGCATATTTGATTGAGGGCAAAATGATATATGAGTATAAATTCTATTTTGCTTTTAGAATCACAAAAAATTAATTTCCAACCTGAGATATAAGATTAAAATAACTCCATAAAAAAATAAAAAAAATACAAAGATCAATTCTCAACCAATCAAATATTAAAAGATAATCTTAAAAGCACAAAATATTAATCTGCGACCCGAGACATAAAATTAATATAACTCAATAAAAAAAATAAAAAAAATATAAAGATCAATTCTCAACCAATCAAATATTAAAAGATAAAATTAAAAAAAATCAATTCTAAAAAAAGATCTAAAAAGTCAATCCAAGCTAATCTTCAATACCCATGACCCTAGTAATAAACTCGAGACTAACCCCATAAAAAACAAACCCTAAATATCTATGAAAAAAATTATCTAATTAATCAAATACTGAAGGATGAAATTAACAAAAAAGAACCTAAAATAAAATAAAACAAAACAAATAGCAATAAAAAATCAAAGATTAAATTTGATATAAAAATTAAATAAAATCAAATAATAAAAAGATAAAATTAAAAAAAAATCAACTTAGAAAATAAAAATAAAATAAAATAAATATTAAAAAAATAAATTTAATACAAAAATAAATCACAAAACATCTTTAAATTTTAACAGATAAGATAATATGAACCTGATAAAAAAAAAAAAGTTTATCATTGCTCAACCACCGTGCCATCATGGTGCCGTCATGATAATAGACAAGAAGATTGATCGCACTTAAACTAAAACACCATTTGCTGCATAAAATGGAGAATCTATCATCCACAACAGCTTCTTGGAGCAACTCAGTACACAATGGAGATCAGTCGACTTTCAAGATCCTAATTCTTTCTGCAGTGAAATGCCTCAGAGCCATTAATTTCAAGTACTTGTCAGGGGGGCTTTCATGTTTACTCTTCCTCTTCAACAAACAAGCACCTTACAATAACATTAGAGAATCACAAATTGTTTGCTAGACAGTGAATGACAGACTCTTGACCATGGCAAAAACTTGTTTTCTTTTTCCTAGATTAATGGAAATTCACAGTGCACCTTAAAGATCTTTCAACAAAACCAATTAAGATTCAATAAATCTCCGTTTTATTTGCACACAACATTAACCGATAGCCTCAAACTTTGATTACGAGCAGCTTTCAAGCGCCTCTAATAAGAAAGGGCTCGCCTTGATCCTAAATACACTCCATAACCATCAACAAGTTCATATGAGCTCTGAGATTCTTTCATAAAATACAAAGTTGCTATCAAGGCTAATGACATTACAAAATTTCCGAAAACCTTGTATTATCAACTTCGAATCTGGCAAGAAACTCCATGACTCGGGAGTGAGAGCGGAGAGGTAGGGCAGAACCAACAGATTACGAATCAAAGGAGTGAGAGAGAAAAGGAGAGAGGCTAGAAGAAACCACGAGCAGCTGAAATCATGGCCCGTTAGCAAAAACCATTAACAAGGAGAAATAAAAATTACTTCCAAGCTTCACCCATCATTTGACAACTCAAAAACCCATATAGGTTGCCTTTGCCTTCCCATTACAAGGACAGTAAATCTTTGAACAAAAACGAATAATTCTCTAACAAATTCCGTTGATTTATTTGTTATTATCTATGATGAAATATCTTAATCCATGTCATAATATGCTCCTTGAAAGCTAGTTTCAGCAACACATTTTCTTGACTGGCTCAACTACAAATTCTACGCAATTGCGGACCATCAAGAAACATTCAAGATTTAAGACCATCAAGAACTAGCCTCTACGTACCTGCCATGGAAACCTCCAGAGACATTATCTGATTGAATTCTTTAATCTAAAGACTCGGCCTTAACAATAGCCATAGGAAGATTGGTTGTTATAACACTAATGGCATGCAATCGATATATTCTGCACTCACTAATCTTTTCACATCCAGAAACAATAAAAGCTTGGTGATCAATTATCACCAATTCATTGCATTCCTGTAATTTAATTTATATAATAATAGAGAAAACGCAAGCGCTAACGGATTCTATAAAAAGGATTGTCAGAACCAAACAGTTTATCAGGCCCGAACTAAAATAATGGAATCAATGTGATCGTAATCTCACAAGCAGTGAAGTAAGGTGGGTTTGGCCAGTTCAAGTGGGAAATACCATCATATTTTACTACAACATCTACTCAAGGAACACTAATGAAGAACATACCATCCACTAAAACATGGGGGTTACATGGAAAGGATAAGTATCGGTTGACATGACTTTTTCTATTTTGCATCATATAGATATATCAATACCTTAGGAACACCGTACACACAGTTGTGCAGCAGGAGAGCCACTGAAAAAGTAAGCCATCACTTTTGCAGGCATCATCAAGGGTTCATCTTCATGATCCACTTTCAACTTCAAAGACTTCAATCTACTAAAGGGAGAAGGTTGATGCTCAAACACATCCGGATCGTTGAACAAGATCTAGAACAATATGATACATCCAAATTTATCAGAGAATATAGACCTGTAGTTACTACTTGCTGTAACGGAAGCATTTAGCAAAAGATATATATATCAACCCTTTTACAGTTCAAATACACTTAATTTTCGTTCTCGCACCTGCTAGTGCAACATATCTAATGAAAATAACGAGCAAATAATAATGCAAACAAGTGAATAGGCAAATAGTTGCATCGGATATCCAAGCGTACCTCAATGATTTCGGGATTTAGTGTGATAAATTGTGCATTATGAATCCCTTGCATCAGTTTGAAAAAATTGGGATAGCAAACCTCTATCTTCCTTGGGTATGCATATGGCCTATAAATATCCACGTTCGCGTGTTCTAGGGAAGGGAGATGAGTTACGGACAAATGTGAATAGTAGGGTATAAACTTGAAAAATGTAAGCTTCGGTGCGGAGATTTCCAGCTTATTACCACACACATATTCCAGAGTCAGGTTAACTAGCTGGGGTCCCGATATTTTCAAAACCTCAAACATTCCAAAAGCACAGTGGATGAGACACAAGTTGATCAAATTAGGACAAATTGCCGAAATATCAAAGCATCCAGTCCTCTCACTACCATCAGAGAAGTAGCAGTGTTCCAGATGCAAAGTGGTGAGTGCTGTGACACCAAATGATTCAGATAAATAGAATCTTTTGCTAGTGACAAGTGGATGGGATAAGCATTGACACCCAGGGTCTAATAAAAAAAGATGATCAGTATTGTGGGATAATGCATAATCGATAACTTGATTCATGAAAGATCTATCAACGTTGTTTCTTGAGGTTAAGCGAAACCTGCGTATCTTTGAATCACGTTGGCGGCGTTGCAAGACAGTAAGCACGAAATTCTTGAAAGAGGTGAACTTATCGAAGGATTCTCTGTCAAAGTTGAGGTCAGGGACAGAAGTCCAGAAGAATCTCCATCTCTTGGAAAGCGCAGAGGTTAGGACTGCGTATTTGGTGTCGAGGAAGGAAAGGATGTAGTAGAGAAGGTCATCAGGTAAATCCCTTAATCTGTCTACCCCTTCAGACGTCAATTTCTTTCTCGTCTTTTCCCTTTGTTTTTCCTTTGACATGGTGGTATCTCAATTCTGGCCGCAATTTCCACCTCAGGAATTTTTTTTTTTTTTTAAATTCTTGGCAGGAGGGTAGCCAAGATTGGAGAGAGAACAGTCCCTCAAGAAACAGATCAGAATTAAGAGTATCAGAGTTCTGATTCTGAGACACGTCTAGTTCTGTTAATTTGTAGAAGTTTAATGCGACATTCGTTGATAAAAATACATTAATTAACTCAAAAGGGCCTCTAAGATAGCGATTGTAGAGCCCAATACAACAAGACCCAGCTTGACCCAAGAATAGAAACCTAGCAACAATATTTCTCAAAAAGAGAAACCGTGCAACAGGCGAGGGAATCCGGTCAGCCTTGAGAAAGAACCTCGGCTGAAAAGATTTCCTGTTCTTGTCGAAACTTCCTGAATCGGCGATCGCTGCAACCTGCGCTGGGTTGATGAAACTGTTCTTGTCGAAAAACTAGAATAGAATGTTCCTGGGGATCATCTAGCATACAAGTATCTATGGGACAAGGCATAATCAAAAGAGATTCATGCATCCATACTGTTCTATTTGGTCGAGCAAAACCTATGATATCTTTGCATCATAGGATTGTCTGTGATGCAAGACTGTTGTGAGCAGGAAGGATATGTGGTGTCAAGGTTAATGCAAGGAGCAGAAGCCTAGAGGGGTATCCATCTCACGGAGGTACGGACAGACTGCATATTTGATGTTAAGGAAGGAAGGAGAAGATGTGGTGAAGGAGTTCGTCTAGTAAATTGCTTCTTCTTTAGATTTCAATCTCTTGCTCTTCTCTTCTTCCACTCGCCCAACAAAATCTGTAAATTTAGGCGCGTTATGTACCTCCAATTAACGCAGTCCGGACTTCTTAGGCCCGTATTAACTTGATGCGATGGCCTAAAATTCGGTTTTTTTTTTTTTTTTTCGTCTTCTTTTTGAAGTCAGAAATTATGATGTCTTTCTTTCCTTCTTGTTTCTATTTTATATAGTTGAATTTATAAAATAAAAATTGTAAATTGAAATAAGTTGAAATCCCTTGTAAAAACAGTCTAACTCCACACTCGAATATATTGTTTACTAGTGCAGCATAATGATGATTTAATTTTTTCTTTCACCCAAAAAAAAATATTTAATATTTTATTATAGGTATTAAAGTTTTTTCACATAATTTATTTTTTATTGTCAAATTGATAGGGGCATAAATAAATTTTTTCTCATTTTACACAGTAGAACAACCAAAGTATATTTGGAAGCAAAAAAAAATTAAATATATCATCAAGGACATTTTTGTATTTGCATAATGGTTTTTTATTATTATAATGTCAACTAAGGAGCAATTTGGTATTTGCATAGATATAAAAAATAGTACAAAATTAAAATGCATAGTTAAACAACTAAAATACCTTTAAAAGCAAAATAAAAAAAAAATGAAGTTAAAGAGCTTCGTGGTTTTCTCACAATGGTTGTTGTATTATTATTAAGTTGATTTAGAGGCAATTTGGTATTTGATTAAAAAAAAAAAGACGTTGGAAGCGCCCGACATTAAAAAAATATTATTTCGCCTTGTTGTTGGAAACATCCTTGTGTTCTCTTCTTATTGGTGTGGTGCGAGTTTTCGGTGGTAGTCTAGTTTGTCGTCAGTAGACCTTTATTTTTTCCTTTCTTTTCTCTCTCCTTTTCAAAAATTACAGTTCGACCTTTTTTGCTGTTGGTATTTCAACTTTTTTTATAGATGTTTTATTTATTTTTAATTTAATTTTTTAATCTCAATTTAGGGGCGTTTATTTGCCCGAAAAGTGGTTTCTTGAAAATGACTTTTCAAACTTTCATGTGTTTGTTTGTCATTAGAAAAGTTGATCAACGGAAAACACTTTATAGTCAAAAAAAAATTAACTTGATTTCCAAGAAAGTGTTTTTCTTTTATTTTGGATGGAAAACACTTTTTAGAAGCTGTGAAAAATTTAGAAATATCATATTATTTGTTGATTATATCAAATTTGGTACTCAAGCTTTTGATTGATATATATTTTGTTTGATTTTTTTTTTTTTCAATTTCATCCCTTAAAAATTGATTTTTATATTAACTTTGATCCTCGTTTTTATGATTGTTATTTGTTTTTTTCTTATCATTTTTTTAATTGAAAGTTTTTATTTATCAAATTTGATCCTCATTCTTTTGATTATTACTTATTTTATTTGAAATAATTTATGAAATTATAATTATTATTATTTTAATTTCATCATCTTTCAATTTTTTTATTTGTTAGATTTGATCTCTATTAGTTTGATTATTATTTATTTTATTTAAGATAATTTATGAAATTAGATTTTTTTTTCAATTTAATTATTATTCAACTTTTTAATTTGTAAGATTTGTTCCTTATTATTTTAATAAACTTGAAAAAAATAAAACATTAATAAACTATTTTCTAGCTCATTTTTCATAATACAATCAAACACTGGAAAGTGTTTTCTAATTTATTTTCCATGACACTACCGAACATCAGAAAATAATTTATTTTTCAGGAATTCACTTTTTTAAAAAAAACCCATTTTCTAAAAGGAAACTACTTTTCAGCAAACAAACATGATCTAAAAAATACTATATTTTCCAATTTGGTCCATATTTTTTTTATTTCTAATTTTTTTCCTTAGTCTTTTTGTAAAAGTTTTATTTGTTTTTAATTTCATTCTTCAATCCAAAATTGTGTAGTATTATGTTTTCCAATATGTTCCTCATTATTTTAATTTCTAATTTTTTTTCTTCACCATTTTGGAAAAGTTATTCTTCTTTTCAATTTCATCATTCAATTATAAATTTATTTTTATTTTTATATCAATTTTGACCCTCATTATTTTAATTTTTTTGCCATTTTGTTAAATTGAGTTTTCTTTTCAATTTAATCTTTCAATCAAACATAAGATTTTATTTGGTACTTGTATTATGATCCTTATTCTTTTAATTGCAATTTTTTAATCCTTTTGTATATAATTGAATTTTTTTTTCAATTCTATCATTCAATATTTGATTAATTAAAGATTGAACTTTATGATATTTTCAAATAGAGTGTTTTGAGTCCAATGACCTAGGTCATGAGTTTAAAAAGTTAACATTGTGTGTGTGTGTGTGTAAAAGACTTTATAATTCTCTCTTTTTTTATTCAAGTTATTCTAATCTCGTGATTGGGGTCATTAGTTTGACGGGATATTCTAGGTTGGCTCGGCTCTAATTATTAGGATTACAGATTTGTCATGCTAACTTTACTTAATTAGGATTGGGGTTTTTATGTCCTTTTTAACCCTATTTTGTTCTTTTATATTGAATGGGTTATGAATTGAGATACATCGTCTGTCCTATCTTGGAAAAAAAAATATTTTTTTTCCTTAGGTTATCCTAAACACTTTTCTTTCTGAATTTGATTAATTTATTGTTGTTTTCTGTTTTCTTTTGTCCAATTAAATTGAATTTGATTTTTCAAATACAGTGTTTTCACTCCAATACTCCGGGTCATGGGTTTGAAAATTCAATACGGATTGACATCATTTTTTTTCTAGCTTTGTGATTTTATTACATTTTCTTTTCTATCAGATTATCCTGATTTCATGATTTAGTCCATGGGTTTGACAGATTAACCCAAGTTAGCCTACCCCTTGTTTTCTAAGTTGTAGGTTTGTTATGCTAACTCGAATCAACTTGAACATTGTTTTTTTCCTTTTTTTTAATCTAATTTCATACTTCTATATTTAATGTGTTGAGAATTGAGCTAAATCGTTTATCCTCGTTTCCAAAATTATTTCTTTTATGAGGTTATATTTATCATTGAAAAAAAACTAATCCATTTGTTATAATTATCTATTTTTTATATCATATGATTAAAATAATGCTAGTTCATTTGACCCGGACCGGTCTATGATTAGATTCATGTATTTTTTTTTTTAATTTTTAAAATGCGCTATCTAAATATCATTTTTAAAGCAAAATAAAAACACATGTGGCCAGCTTGGGTACATGACTAGTACATTTTAAAAATAATGAATTATATTTTAGACCTTATGTTTTTTTATGATTTAAAATAGTAAAATAAAATAAAAATTCAAACACACTTTTAAAATTAAAACAAAAAAAACAAAAAAACAAAATTTTAATATAGAACTCCAATGGAACGACCAGTAGTTCAAGAAAAGTCTTGAGAGTGAAACATATAATAATGACCATCTGACTTTGTTGTCGCTTTCTTTTTTTGTGTGTGTGGGAAAATAAGGACCCCACTACTATAAATTTCCCAAACGGGGATTTGTACGTCATTATCTCCCCTCTCTGCAAAAAAGAATTTGCACGTGCTGTCGCCCAACAACAGAAGTTAAAAAAGGCAGTCACCTGCGTGAAGTGAAACACGTGCTTTGGCTTCATTCGAATCGGTATTCTCGATGGAAAAACAGAACATACCTGAAGCAGGTCCCCCTACCGTACAAATTCAAACCAGGTTATTCGACACGTGTTCTGTGTTTGATTTTAAAAAAATATTAATTATTAACAATGTGTTTGTTTTGCTATTTTTTTTTATCTTTTTATGACTTTTTTATATAATTAAAAAATTAATTTCAAAAAAATTCATGTTGTTAAACCTTATAAATTAACAAAAAAAACTAAAAAGTATGGGGCAATTATTGTTCATCCACACACTTATTGCACCCCGGATCATAATATTCTGCTTCTTTTTTTTTTCCTTTCAGTTATTTATTTTTTTTATGATTTTTTTAAAAAATTATTTTTATTAATTTATTATTTTAATATTGGGGTGATTGAAGATTTAACTTTATAATTTTCTCTTTTTTATATATATATATATATATATTTTATTTTGTCTTCCCATAGGGTTAACATGATTTGAGAATTTGTTGGGATAATCCAGGTTGCTCTAGTTTATGGATTTGGAAGAGTTTTTGGTTTTTTTTTAATTAAACTTGATTTTTTTATCATTTATTTTTTTCTTATATAATTAAAAAAAATCGTTTAAGAGAAAAGTCATGTTATTAAACTTTATAGAGTTCATACGGACCTGTTCACAAGCTTGGCTAGTTAACCTGATTAATAGTCTAACAAGTTTAATTTTTTTTTATTATATAATTTTTTATTTCATCATTATATATTGAGTTAATTGGAAATTAAGTTTTATAATTGGTTTCATTTCACTTTCCATGGGGTTATCGTGGTCTAAAAAAACATCTCAGTATTGGATTGATATTTAACTTACAATCGTGTATTTTTGTTATCACATAATTAAATATAAAATATTTTATAAATAAATAAATTATAATATCAGTAGAGTCCATAACCTGGTTTATAGGTTTGACATTCTAATTTGGATTACTCGATTCACAAGTTTAATGAGTTTACCCACCAATTAGATATATGTTTTTTTTGTCCTTCAATTGTTTTTATTCTGTCTTTAATTATTGAATTGGTTGAGGAATAGATTGCATGATTTATTTTTTATTTGCTTTCTATAGCGTTATCATTGTCTCAAATAAGTGACTAGTTTTAGGTTAATGCTCAATTTTATAAGCATATATTTTTATCATATAACTAAATAAAAAATTATTAAATCCAATTGAGTCTATGACTTAGGTCGCAGAGGGACTGTAACCGATTTAATCTATCATTGTCTCAATATTTTTTTAAAAAAATATTATCTTTTAATTTTTTTTAAAAAAATTAAATTATATTTTTATTGGTCATTAAGGTTGTATTCAGACCAATAAAATTAATTGATTTGAGTTAGGTTGGCTAATCAAAAACTTGAATTAGATAAAGAGATAAGTATGGGAGACTTTAAAATTAACATATTTAACTAAATTTAATAACATTATATATATAAAAAATCCACGCTCTTAATAATTTTTGTATTTTAAAAATATTTGATCCCACCAGCCACGGTGCACCGCCGGACAATCTACTAGCATCTACTAGGTTGTTTGCTTTAGGTATTTACGCCGTTGGATGATGGTTGATATACACGGCCGAGATCCATTGGTGAGAATGTCGATGAAGAGCATAGCGGCGATATTTTCTATGACTGGTGGAGCATTAGAGAAGCTTTCTTGTTTCGCAACGGTGTGATGCCCTAATGACTCAAAAATTGAAACCCACTTCCCTCTTGCCGCTTGTTGCTCACTCGCCATTTGTGCTGCCCGGAAATTTATTAGGGTCACACTCAGAAATTGCTCGTTAGAGCAGTAAACTAAATTCGGACTTTTTACTGCAACGCGTTCATGCACGGTATTTTTATTTTGATCATTTAATTTATTTATTTTTAATTTCATTTCGTAAACTTATTATGTTGATATTTTCTTCTTTTTTTATACTACTGACAATTAAGCTGTTTGGTAAAATTTAAAAATTAAATTAAAGAACAATTTGATAACATAACATTTAAATATGTAATATTAAAAAAAATAATTAGAGGAAGAAGGAAAAATTAAATAAAATGGAAAAACTTCTTCTTCTTCTTCTTTTTTTTTTTTTACATTTTTGTTTATAAATTTTGAGGAAGGAGATGGGAATCACTGAAAAATAGAGAAGATGAGAGAAAGTGTTCAATTAGTTATATTTCAAAAATAAATAAAAAATAATCTTGGTATCAATGACTTTGTTTTGACAAAAGAAGCATCATTGCAATGTTTTTAAACTTCCATCTCTATGAAAAAAAGTTGATCGTGGTTAAAGAATATATTTTTTATCCAGTTTAATTTTGTAATTTCCCCCCGTCAATTTAGAGGTTTTTTAGGTTGAGAATGAGTTTATTAAGACTCATAAGGTATTTATTAAGTGTTTTCACATGAAAAAATAAAAATAGGATTTTGATGGCCAAAATCTAAAATATCAAGCAACATATTGTCTGCCACTTCAAACGACATGTTGTCCACTTCATCTCTTTTAAAAAAATAAAAGGGCAGATGATCATCTGTTCTAAACATAAAAAAAAAAAAAAACAATAATTAATTCTAGATATGCAAACCCACAATGCCAAGTCTTCTTTTTGCGAGGCCAAACATGGAAGCCTAATCTCCTAAGCCTAGGTGCGTGGCTTTTTTCTTTAGTTTTTATTTCTTTTTAAAATTGCCTTTTCTTCTCTTAGATTTTGATTGAAATGCACAATAAATAAAGTTAGTTAATAAGATATTTACATTAATGTTCTTAAATAATATCAGAGGTTTTTATAGGAATGTTCTTAAATTTCACACCAAGACTGAACCACCACGTTTTAGATAAACCTGTTGCAACTGAATTATTCCAACCCCATCATTAAGTATAGATTCCAACCTTGTTTTACCTTGAAATTATAAATCCTTCACTACATTATATCTCTAGGGTTAATATATAAAAGCGTAGGCCTCAACATTTTAAATATATGCAATCATTCAACTTAAATAATTGATTAATCAAGAATAATAAAAAATATTTTATCACAATATTCAATAATAAGATAAAACTTATTCAAGAATTCATTTGGGGATCAAAATCGACCTTTTAAAGTGACTGAAGTTGATTAGAAAGTTGTTAGAATGGAAGTGATGGTTCTAGACAGCTTTGGCACACGAATTCACGTGCTGCCATGATTGTCAATGTGTGGGACCACATCGTTGTTGTCAGGTGTGTTTTTTGGGTGGGCTAGGAGCGACTCTCTTCTTCATTTTTAGCCTGATGATGAATACCATTGCCTCATGTGAAAAGAGAACAAGTCACACACAAACTCATTAATCTTTCCCCTCTCTTTTCTTTCTCTCTTTTAGTTGATTTTCTCCCCCTCGTGAATTTGGTTTACTACTACTATTGTTTGTTGTTGTTGGATGTGGAGAGAAGAAAATAGGTTACAATGGTTGGTGGTATTGATGGTGGGACTAGTTGTTATAGAAAAATAGAGGAAGAGTTGTCATAGTTTATTTTGATGATGACTGCTATGATGGTGGTTAATGTCGATGTTGAGGGTAGTCATGGCATTGATGATGGGTATTGGTGATAGGCTATGTTGGTTGGTGATGGCGTTGCTGATATTAATGGTGGAAAATTAGTTTTTTTAGAGAGTGTTTCTTCTCTGTTTTTTTTAACTCTTTCCCTCCTAAGAATATCTTTGTACAAAATTTCTCTTTAAGAAAAAAAAAAATCTATCCTTTTGTCTTTCACTTTATTTTTCTTCCTTTAAAAATTCCCCCCCGCTCCTCATCTTTTCTTTTGATTTTTTGGTCTTTTTTTTTATTCACCATTAACACATCTTTTATACTGCTTTATCTAATAATTGTCTTATTCTTTATTTCTTATTCCTTCATATCCCCTCATTCACTAGAATCTTCTACTAACTTATTTTTGTTTTTTTTTTTAATTACCTTTACTTTGTCTTTTTTATTTTTATTTTTGATTAACATGGATATCCGAACTAGTTTGTGTGTACCTCAACTAACTTATTGTCTTTTTATCTTTAGTTGCTCGGGAAGGGGTTGGAAATTTGTGTTTATTTTAGTCACTTATTACTTACTTCATTATCACTCTGCACGCTAAAATCTTTTTTATCTTTATCTTTGATTTTTTTCTTTTAATTTTTTAAAACTCTTAGGCTCCGTTTGTTTGCTGGAAAGTAGTTTCCTTTTGGAAAGTGAATTTCGGGGAAAGTGAATTCCGAGAAAGTATTTTCCGATGTTTGGTAGTATAATGAAAAATGAGTTGGAAAATATTTTCCAGTATTTGGTTATGTCATGGAAAATAAGTTGAAAAATAACTTATTAATATTTTATTTTTCTCAAGTTTATTAAAATAATGAGGAACAAATCTTACAAATTAAAAAGTTGAATGAGAATGAAATTGAAAAAAAAAATTCATAAATTATCTCAAATAAAATAAATAATAATCAAAATAATAGAGATCAAATCTAAAAAATTAAAAAAAAAAGATGAAGAAATTAAAATAATAATAATCAACATTTCATAAATTATTTTAAATAAAATAAGTAACAATCAAAAGAATAAGGATCAAATTTGATAGATGAAAAATTTCAATAAAAAAATAATAAGGAAAAAACAAATAACAATTATAAAAATAAGGACCAAAGTTAATATAAAAAATATTCAAAACAAAATATATATAGCAATCAAAAGTTTGAGGATCAAATTTGATATAATCAGCAAATAATGATATTTCTAAATTTTTCACAACTTCCGGAAAGTGTTTCCCCCAAATTTTTTCAGGAAAACACTTTCCTGAAAACCAAGCCAAATTTTTCTTCTACTGGAAAGTGTTTTCCATTGACCAACTTTCCTACTGGCAAACAAACATAAGAAAGTTTGGAAAGTGATTTTCCGGAAACCACTTTCCGGAAAACAAACACAGCTAGAGGGAAAACACTTTCCTGAAAACAAAGTCAAATTTTTCTTTGACTAAAATTGACTGGAAAGTATTTTCCGTTGATCGGAAAGTGTTTTTCGTTGACTAAAAAGTGTTTTCTGTTGACCAACTTTCCTAATGACAAACAAACACAGGAAAGTTTGGAAAATGATTTCCTGAAAACTACTTTCCGGGAAACAAACATGGCCTCATTAATAAAAATACGATAAGAGAAGTGGTAAAAAATAATAAAATTACTTAAAGTTAACCGAATTGTGTTGAAAATGTAATTTTTTTAAATCTTGTGTTTTCTTAAAAAAAATATTTGAAAATGAGAGGTCAAAAATTGGATTGTGTAAATATGTTTATTCAAGAACAAGGATTGCATTTCATTTTGTTTTTGTGTTAAAAACTTAATAACAATTGACAAGGCAAAATCACCCCATTAAGATCGCACTGTAAAATGGCCTCCTTTTCTGATTTTTTTTGTCACCCTATTTTCGCCAAACAAGAGGGGAAAAAGAAAAGAAAAGAAAAGAAAAAGGTTTTTCCCTTAATTTTCGTTTAATCTTTGAGCGAGCGAGTGATTGGGCTGGGCAGTGTCACAAACAGAGTCGTGAGAGAGTAGGTCTCTCCAGCACTTGGAAAACCCCACAGGCCACAAGGCAGCCAACTGTCCTAAGCAAACAAACCCCTCTCTGTTTCTCTCGCTGTTTTGTAAGCACCAGCCACAAACACATCCCTTCCCTTGCTTCCTGTACCTTTCTATAAACTCTCTCTAACCATTTCTCTCAGAAGCCTGCCAGTTTTTTCTGTGGTCCCTCTCCACCTCTCTCTCTCTCTCTATATATATATATATATATTGAAGAATAAGAGACGCCAAAACCTGAGAAGAAATGGCCACCATTAACAATATGTCGACCATAATGTGTAGGGATCATCGGAGTTTGTCTTCGTCGAGTAAATTGATTGACGTGTTTATGTTGGAATCAAGGCTTAGAAAGAGATGCTTCTTTCAAAATCCCAACTTTACAGTTAGATCCATGAAAGTCAGGGAGCAGAACCAGACGGCTAACCTGGTCTCTTCTAACGGTCCTTTAACTGCCTCTGTGAGTTCTTCTCATCTTCTTTTATTATGCGCGCGCGCGCACACACACACACTCTGTTTGGTTTCTGAGATATTGCGGGGAAGCAAAAGAAAGTATTTTATTTAAGTATTTGGAAATATCTTAACTAAACTCATGACGGGTATTGTTGTAAGTAGTGCCTTGGAGCCACTAAGCGAGTCTTATTAGTTAGAAGAAAAAAAAAAGAAAAAAGGAAATAGCTTTCAGCTTTCAATACCATTATAAGAAAGGTGATTATGTTTTTATTTATTTTTTCCTCCGATAGAATTACAAATGAAAATCGTTTTTGTGCAACTGGTCATATCTCGTAAGAGCTCTTCCATGGTTAGGGATTCAATGTCTTTTTAAATTTCTGCTGTTCTGTATTTCATAAGTGGCAATTAGTGTCTCTCTTGCATTTTAGTATTTTGTTAATCGGTATGAATGTTCTGTTTTAGATAGATAAGATACTTGTGCTTCCTGGTTTAAGCATTTTTAAATTCTAGACTTGCAAAAACTACATGTCAAATGCTCTGTTTTGTAGTTCTGTTTCATTATAAACTCTTGCATATGCCTTTTCCCTTTAGAATGTTTACATTGTACTTGCTTTCCTTTGCAACTTTGTAACTTGAGATTCTATTGTTTTAGAACAAGGTGAACTCTCCTTTAGAGCTTCTGACCAACAGCCAAACTTTGGTAAAGGAAAAGACAAATCCAATCTCTCGAAGGAAAACAAAAATAGTTTGTACAATTGGTCCTTCCACAAGCTCACGTGAAATGATATGGAAACTGGCTGAAGCTGGAATGAACGTGGCCCGCTTAAATATGTCGCATGGAGACCACGCTTCCCACAAGATAACTATTGATCTTGTTAAAGAGTATAATGCACAATCTGATGACAACGTCATTGCCATAATGCTAGACACCAAGGTATATTGGTTTTTGAAAATTTTGATTTACTTCTCTATCAAGTCTATTCCTTTCCCGTGATTAGTTTTTTGAATAAGACGCCCCCCTCCCCCCTCTCAAGTTGGTCAAGGTCAAACACAAATTCAATAAATTCAAGTTTGATCCTTATCTATCCTTGTTTCTTTGGTGAAACTGTTTCGTGATAATTTTCATGAATTATCATATAACACATTCATTTGGTTTTATTTCATTTTTAACCAATGTTAGTGATAGCTAGTGGGTTTCACTCATTTTTATTATTTACGTTCACCGTGCAATGCATGAGTTTGGATGACCAAGTTTTCTTTGGAATATGTTTTGGGGGGATGCTTTGGAAGAGGTTCAGTGATTGCATGCCAAGCAAGTCTTACATTAAATATTGTCATTGTTGCAATCACTCGTCCAACATCCTGCTCAATGTTCTTGCTGGTGTGTACTTCCTATTTAGACCTACAGTACAAATGTCAAAGTTTCAGATTCTTTTATCGGAATGTAGGGTCCTGAGGTTAGAAGTGGAGATGTGCCTCAACCAATTATTCTTGAGGAGGGAAAAGAATTTAATTTCACCATCAAAAGAGGAGTCAGCTCTGAAGACACTGTTAGTGTGAACTACGATGACTTCATAAATGATGTGGAGGTTGGGGACATGATACTGGTGGATGGTAAGTATATATATGTGTATACTTGCACTGCTTTCGATTGTTGGTGTGTGAGTTACCTGTACTTCTGCACCATCTGATTAAAGGTTTGATGTAATTGGAATCTATAATTCGAAACAAATGAGTTTAAAAACAGAAAGAAGTGATATATCACTATGAAAATAAAAATAAAAATAAAAATAAAAATTTATTCAATTTCTTTGAATTTCTGATTTTAATATAGTTGATGTACTATATGTGTTTAGTTTTCCTTTCTGAGAACTTTCTTTTTTTGGACAATGGTCAATTTTTATGTATGATGACCTTATGGGAAACAGGAATTGTGTTACTACTGCCTAACACTTAGTTGAATTGAGGTGCAGCACTATGAATAATTCATCATGATGGAAACAAAGTTATTCTATCAACTCCTTCTGACATCTAGACTTGCCTCTTGGAAGTGTGATTCATTATTTATCGAATAGGTTGATGGCTTCTCTTACAGTATATGTCCGAGTTTCTAGTAATGTATGGTAACACAATAAATTTAATTTCCTAATGTTTGGATTTTATTCTATCTGTGGATTCTCAATAATCATCTTCTATTCTTTTCTTTTTCCTGTCTATTCACAAAGGGAACACTCTACAAAATACTCACCGAACTCTTTAAGTTTCTCTTCTGCTCACATGACTTGAAGTGTTATTTTCTGTGACATAGGTGGAATGATGTCATTGGCTGTGAAATCAAAGACAAATGATCTAGTTAAATGTGTGGTAGTTGACGGTGGAGAACTAAAATCAAGGCGCCATTTAAACGTGCGTGGAAAAAGTGCAACTCTGCCTTCAATTACAGGTCTTATCTGTTTCAATTTCTTATTGTATAACAGTGATGATGTGGAGATTTGATTCTTCATTTTTCCTCTGCTATTTTCTGAACACTTCGCTGTGTTTTTGTGTGCTATATGGTCATTATCTACAGACAAAGACTGGGAAGATATCAAATTTGGGGTGGATAACCAAGTTGATTTTTATGCCGTCTCCTTCGTGAAGGATGCGGAAGTGGTTCATGAGCTAAAAGATTATCTCAAAAGTAAAGTTTTTTCTTCTTTATAAACACATTTTCATGTTACAGCTGCATTTGAGAATTCATACCTGTTCAATTTATCTATTTTAACTATTTCAATGCAGGCTGCAATGCTGACATTCATGTGATTGTAAAAATTGAAAGTGCTGACTCTATACCAAATCTTCATTCAATAATTTCCGCATCTGACGGGGTCAGTTTTCAATATTCTTAATGAATTACTACAGATTTTTTATGCCATTATGAAGTCAAGGAAAAGAAATTAATTTGTGTTTGTAGCGAGTGTTTTCATTAAGGGCTGTTTTCCCCCCTCAAATGTGCTTGTGTGTTTTAGTCTTCTTTACAGGAGAATGATTTTCTGTTCTGTGCCAGGATGTGCCTTGTGCACACCCCATGCATGTGTTCATGTGCTAGAAGTCAGGTTATCTATTACTTTGTATCATAATGTTTAGTTCCTGTTTAACTGTTTTTTGTTGCCTTTATAGGCAATGGTTGCTCGTGGAGACCTTGGTGCTGAACTTCCAATAGAGGAAGTCCCTTTATTGCAGGTAATTGAACTGCATGTGACATGTCTAACTAACTTCCATGGTGCACATAATACATGTGTCAAATTTGGCTATGGGGCTTGATTAGAATGGAAAAGTTTGAGGACTCACCTCTTTCTTGGAGATATTGAGAAGTTACTTCTGAATCTAAGAAAAAAAGATTACACTAGTAATAGCTTAAAATGAATTCTAGAGATCCATCATATGTGTCATTTTTGTAGTTTGTCTACAAGCATTTTATTTGGCGGATTTAGTACATGATGTGTTAGGAAGGGTGCACAGCGATTCATAAAACCAACCCCAACAAGTTTAAAATCGAGGTTCAGTTGTTTTTGTTGTTGTCTAAATACATGTTATTTCTTAGCAAAACCTACTCACCGTGCATGGCTTATCCAACCAGGTAAAATTATAGTAGGTGAAACGGCCATCTGTACCTGTATGTAGCCTTGTTAACTGGCAACAACACTTGCCTTTTTAATACTTGTCCTGTTTAGAGTTTAATCACAGTACTTGAATTCCTTGTTTAGTCAAGAGTTTTATGATCATGCAAACAGGAAGACATCATTAGAAGGTGTCACAGTATGCAGAAACCAGTTATTGTAGCGACAAACATGCTGGAAAGCATGATTGATCATCCTACGCCAACAAGGGCAGAGGTTTCAGATATAGCAATTGCAGTACGTGAAGGTGCTGATGCAGTCATGCTTTCAGGGGAAACTGCCCATGGAAAGTAAGTGAACATGGTTCATATCAAGTGATTTCACTGCTCATGTCAATTTAATAATATTATGATGGCAGTCCTTTTGTTGCTTGAACTGGAATAAGCTACCGCCCTGTATATTAAAATTGTGAGTTTTGTTGTGAAATACCTGTTGTTAGGCCTCTGAGCGTTTTTAAGTATCTGTCTGGTAGAAGTAGAGTAGAACATTTCTAACATTTATAATGCATGGCTTGAGTTCCATTCTTGCTTGCATCATCTTTTCCAAGGAGTAAATTGATGTTTTGCTTGAAAACTGCGTTGCTTCTTTTTTTTTTTTTATCTGTCCTTTTCTTCCTCCTCTGTATTTGATGATAGAACAGAAAATGGCAACTGGGATATTTTTCTAGCCAGTGGAGATTTGGCTCAAACTTGCAAACTGCTTTGTGTCGCTGGCCTTCCACCATCATAGGATATATGGTCTTACCACTCAGTTGATTTGGCTTTCACCTTCAGTGTAGGCATTTTCCATTGGTCTACTATTGCCCATTACTGAGTGCCAACCATTTCCAACCATAGCAATAGTTGCTGATGATCGCCGTAATCATGTTTCAGTTGTCTCAATGTCAGTTGTCTACCATTGCTGGAAACAATCACCAGCCACCTGAATCCCGTCTATAATTATGTGAACATATGATTCTTTTTTACACCGGATCAGAAAATTACAAAAAATTATCTTTAAAACATGTTTTCCATAAAAAATATTTTTCAGTCAGTGCATTTAATGAGCTTATTGAGTTATATAATTAGAGAAGTTTCCTTCATTGTTTTAAAACTTTTAAGACTCCGATAACACAATATAAGTTTGAGTTTCTCGCTATCTCTTTTAATCTCATTGCTCATAATTCATTTAGCTGGTCAGATGAAAGGAATATCAAGATATAATATCGATGATAACTGGGTGAAGTTTCTGTATGGTGCATCCTTGTGATAACTAACTCAAATTATTTCTCTTTTTCACATAGATTCTTTGGTTAAACTTATGTTATCCTAACTGGTTTAATGGCATGCTCAGGACTGTTTTTACTTATATCGCTTTTGCAAGTTATGATTTGATTTTTTCAATCTTTCATGCAGAAAAATTTTACTTTGTCTTTGCAGTTGATTTATTATTAATTTTTTTTTTTTGAATTAAGGTATCCTCTTAAAGCTGTTAAAGTCATGCACACAGTGGCATTGAGAACAGAATCAAGTCTGCCAGTAAACACAACAGCACCTACCCACAACGTCTATCAGGTATGCATTATGAGAGCTTGCCATCTAATTCTTGTTCCTCTTATAATACATACAAGTTGTTTGAAAAATAGAATCAGATGTTATGTCAATTTTATATCAGAGTTGTGATGACTAATGCCAAATTTGGCCGCTGCTGCTACTGTCCACAAGTGACTATTTCTAACTTCTCATATTCATTGTTTGAATACCTCATGGGTATTTTTTGCAGAGCCATATGGGTGAAATGTTTGCTTTCCACGCCACAATTATGGCTAACACTCTCAATACACCTATCATCATCTTCACAAGAACAGGATCCATGGCTATACATTTAAGTCATTTTCGGCCTTCCTCAACAATATTTGCCTTCACAAATGAGTGAGTTCTGAAAGCACTATGAATGCTGTAGTTTTTGTTTCTAATTTACGCTCTTTGAGTCTGTAAATAGAATAAAGGTCCTTTCAAATACAATGTTGTTCAAAGCTTTAACAATGTTAGAAAGCTTGAAATGCTACATGAACATGCTTCCAAATAGATTAACAAGAAATGCTTCACGGTGCAATTAGCAGACAGAAGACTAGTCACACTAACACTGGCAATTTGTTTATAGGGGTGTGATACTGTTCATCCTTCAGTTTGGTATACTAGTTTTCAGTAATTACTAGATGGTTTTCAATAATTTGCTCATATGGTTTTCAATAAATACTGTACATCCTTCAATTTGTTTGTTCTAATTATTTTTCTCGTGGATGAAAGCATTTTCTTGATGCCAATACATTTCCTGTCTCTCTGCCATAATATTAAAGAAGTTAGGGCCTTGTTGATGATATGCACTGATGATTAGAATATCATTATTCACTACCATTTCATGCTGTGTGCTGTCTTTTAGCTTTCATGCTTACCTTTCCTATGATCTGTGCATTGAATCTTTTAGTGACTATCTTGTTGGTGTAGTGTAAATTAGGGTAACTTCTTCATTTCTAACTATTTAAGACATTTTCATCCTTGGCAGAGAAAGGATAAAGCAGAGGCTGGCACTTTATCAAGGTGTCATGCCAATATATATGCAGTTTTCAGACAACGCAGAGGAGACCTTCTCTCGAGCACTCAAGCTACTATTGGTTAGCGATTCTTCCATCTCTTTTTTCTCTACACTTGGAAAAGCACTTCATGAAATTAATCTTTTCAAATATTTTCCATGCTTTAGAATAAAGATCAATTGATGGAAGGACAGCACGTTACCCTTGTCCAGAGTGGAGCACAACCTATCTGGCGTCTAAAATCTACTCATCACATTCAAGTTTGCAAGGTCCAGTCCTAATTTTGTAATGATAACAGGTTTTTGTTTGAGCAGCTGATAATTATTTTGAACGTTATTTTATCTTTGTTTAATTACGATTTTTGTTGTTCCAAGTGTGAACTTGAAAAAATCCTAATGAGTTTGAATACCTCAAGGGCAAATTTTTTCTGCAAAGACGTTGATGTGGAAAAAATTACTCTACTGATTGGATTAGATTAGATGCTATGAAGATCCCTAAAGTCTTGCAACAATTCTTCTGGTATTTTGAAGTGTTATTTGTTTTTGACTCTTTTTGTTGTCGCTCTGTCCAAGTCTTTGTTTATTCATCAGAAATCAAGAGTTCCATTCCAGCTTTGCTGTCAACCTGAGTACCTTCTCAGTTGTCTATCTTTGCTTATTCTCTCCTAGACTTGTAGGTATTATAACTTAAGTTCTGCACAGGTATCTTTATCTAGCCTTGGATAAAATTCAAACATCTCTAACATGATTTCACCATAATGTTCTTTTCGGACCCTATATATCAGAAGAGATACGTTGTATTTGTTTTTCCATGATGTTGGCTCCTATCTGTCTTGTTCCATTACTAATTAGTAAAAAACGTAACACTATAATAGTGGAAAGATTGTGTTAGTGGTTGGGGCTATAATATTGGTTTAAATTGTCAGCCCGATATCTGAGTGGAAATCCATGATCATCCTGCACTGTTGTCTTGGCCCTTCATGATCTACCAAGGTCCTTTTGTTAGGACGCGACAATCTCAGCGTCATTCTCAGCCACCCTGAGACTTCAATTGTTGTTCTTTGAGCCAGCAATGCATTCAAAGTCAGCATCTAGAGTGTTCCTAAGGAGACACCTTGATGGTCAAGACCTGGGTTTCCTACTAAGAGGCATTAGGTTTAAACCATGGGAGGGGTGTGTGTCTCGAGACCAAAAAATAAAAAGAACTCTTGATTGAGAAGAGCAGCCCCTTTTTCACCTTTCCAGACATCAGACTCCGCCTGAAGTTCTCATCTACTCCGCCTGAAGACATCAGACTCAAGATACTTGCCATGTGATTTGGCTGAATAAAATCCTCGATGCATTTGTGGACCTCTCTTTAGAATACAGTGTTTTGGAGACAACAAAACCATTAGTGGAGTCAATTCTGTTTTGATAACCAGAAGGTTTCCATCAACCCCCCCTCTCCCTTTTTACCCCATGAATTTCTCTAGACCATAGAAGCATAAAATTTCTGTCAGAATTAAGAGCCACCAGGACATATCTGAAACCTTAGCCCAGCTTCTGTGAACTGTTTATTCTCCGTTTATACCCTCATCAGAGAATCTTTAATAAAAACCTTTTATAGTGAAACAAGTCGTGACAAATAATTGAACTTCTGTCACCAGAATTACCGTGCGCACTGTATAACAACGCATTGGACTTGATCTTTTTTCACTTTTTTGGATTTTATTCAGATCCTCCTGAGTGCTCTTGCTCCCTTAAAACCAATCTACACTTGAAACCTAGTAGGCAGAGTGGGGTTTTATGATAACTGACGTGTATAGCTTACAATGCTTGACCAGCTTTAGCTCTTTTGAGCAGTTTCAAATATGTTTCACTTGGTTAGCATCTGTCCAAGTCTGGTGTCCAAATCTAATTGGTCGTTGTAATTATAGAACTAATGCTTGCATGAGCACGAGAAAGTTGCTGTAAAATTATTAGTGAAGCAAGCAGGAATTACGTTATCTTATCTGCCCCAGGAAGGATGACTTTGGAGTCCAAGTGCTGGTGGTTCGCGTGAAGGGGCTGGAGAAGTGCATATTTGGAGAGAAGATATACTGCTCCTATTATTGTCAAACACAATTAAATATATAATAGGAAATCATTATAGAAAGACATCCATCAAGCCAACTCATTTGACATAAAATTCAATACAAACTGATGTTAGTTCCATGGCTTGCAATAGAACCAACAGGTTAGAATGAGGTAACTTGAACCAAAAGCTGCCCGCCTCATCCTACTCATTTCTACTTAACCTAACTTCAGAAACAGAGTGAAAAGGGAAGTTAGATGTTGCAGAAACTGAGATAAATGGGTGACATGGGAGTTCAGCGAAAAGGTCGTGTACTCTCCCCTTTATACCCATCTTTTCCTTTGATACAGGAACTTTCTGCAAAATGTTAACGGTCACCCCAATCCCTCCCTCTTATATATATATATATATATAGATATATATGTATGCATATATGCTGGTACCATAAGCATTAACATTTTTCCGTGGGACATTTTATTAAGTACATCAGACTCTGAAGTTCTCTTCCTGATCATTCAGCTCGCATTTTCCTTCCAGTTGGATAGACTTGTACCACCTAGCACATGCCATATACACAACTAGGTCTATAGTTGTCAAGGTTGCTAAGAGGAAGTAAAACCTATCCAGGTGACCTTTGTTCAGATTTCCGGGGATCCATCCGGGCATGTGATCCTCAGTCGAGATCTTCATAACCATAGTCACAAGCAGGCTACTCACGTAATTCCCTAGCGAGATGGATGTCATACAAAGTGCGCTTCCGAAGCTCTTTAATCCATCAGGAGTTTGTGCATTAAAGAACTCCAGTTGACCAACATACATGAAAACTTCAGAAGCTCCAATAAGTGCATACTGAGGAACTTGCCAGAAGATGCTCAAAGAGCTTGAGCCTTCACAGTGTGTGCAGTCTTTTCTT
Source organism: Populus tomentosa (assembly GCA_018804465.1). NCBI lineage: Eukaryota > Viridiplantae > Streptophyta > Magnoliopsida > Malpighiales > Salicaceae > Populus > Populus tomentosa. Next base: position 12,025,390 of record CM031969.1, on the reverse strand, counting down.
GCATACCTGAGTCTATAGCACTCCACAAGCCCAGCCGAAATCATTGCTACTATTGCTATCACAAGGCCAACACCCATTCTTTGAAGTTCAGTTAGTCCTTTTGAACCCGTCTTTTTAACTCTGCTTACAAGTGGATCAAGAACTCGCCGATAAAGGAAAATGAAAAACGCAACACTTAGAATATCGAAGCTAGACATGCTGGCAGGAGGGATTTTGAAGTTTGATACTGTAGTTTTCATTGCAGCACCCTGCTCAACAAACAGAGAGGCCATCTGTGTGAAAACCACTGAATAGATTATGGTGCACAGCCAAATTGGGAGTAGTCTCAGTATGCATTTAACTTCTTCTACTTGTGTAATTGGGCACAGACGCCATGGATTGCGACATCCCCGCTTTTGATCATCAATATCTCTTGAAGAGATGAAAGCTGCTCTATCCAAGAACCTAAAATGATACGTGGATGAACACGGGTTAGCATTGTTATTAATCAAAAAGAACTTGCAATGCTTGTTTCACGGAATCTAAGGTACCCAGTTTGTTCGAATCGCGATAAACTGGATAAAATTCATTCCTATACATAACATGTAATGGATGTCAAACTACCCAAACAATCTATTTTTGTTTTTAGTGAGGATTATCAGTTCTGTGGAATTTGAATAAATTAAGTTTATGAGTCTGTGACCGATCTCTCAATACTTACTTGAATCCATCAGTGTGGAGAATCTTTCTGTTGCCATTCATCGAGCAATCTTTTGCATGGACATTATACAGCTCCTCCTCTCCATCTCGTGGCATCTCGAGCTTCCATTTCTTAATTGCAGCGATGATGACTTGGCAGAACCTGGAGAGAGGGTTACCACTTGGTTTGAAGTGCCGGTATCTAGCTGTTCCTCCTAGAAACAAGACCAATGCTGCAAAGGCAGAGCCCGCAGACGCCCAGAATCCTAGTGCCCACACCCCGTTATCCTCAAAATATCCCAATATCGTGTTGGAAAAGAGGGAACCGAGGTTCAAGGCCAGGTAGAAGTAGCTAAAAAACGCAACCTTGGAATGTCCTTCCCTGGGGTCCTCTTCATCAAACTGATCAGCCCCAAATGTAGCAATGATAGGTTGATACCCGCCATTTCCTAGAGCAACGAGGTAAATGGAGAGGTAAAACAATGAAACTTCCATGCTTGAATGGGATCCACATGGAGTCAGCTCATCCCCACATCCTTTTGGTCTGATTAAGAAAAGGTATGACGAGAATGATAGGATTACTAGGCCCTGCCAATTTAGACACAGAAGAAGCGATTAGAACATGTATACAATTAGATCGCAGCACCTACACACTGCTTAATGTTCTAGATGTTAGTTTTCGTAAGCAGATTCGCTGAAGTTCACTCGATTAATTACATTCACAACTTAATGGATAAAAAGCTCACTGTACAAATCTTCCTGTAAATTTTGAGGCGAAATATGCAAGCTATACTTGAATGCAAAATGTATTAGAGAAGATTTGGAGTCAAAGTAACTTACCATGACAAAGATGACCTGAAAAATTGCACAGGTTTTGTATCTTCCCCAGTAGGAATCGCTGAGGAAAGCACCAACAAGAGAGAAGATGTAGACGGTCCCGGTCCATTTGCTAACGTTATTAGCAGCATCGGCATTGCTTTGTTGCAAAACCCTTGTCAGGAACAGAACTAAGTTCACACCAACACCAAAGAATGCAAGTGTTGCTAGACCTTGGTTCACTGGGATTCATAGAACAGAAACAAACACAGAATTCAAAGTTTAGAGGCTTTATTTTGTAGGGATTTCTAAACCAGATAACTACAGGTACAAGATCTTAAACGTTTGCTTCAATGACAATTTTAATGGGTTAATCAATAATAACATCGAGTGGAAACATTTGTAGAGCGGGCTAGATTGCTGATGGATTAAGGTTATACTACATAGCAAAGTTGTACAGAGTATAATGCTGGTTTTGTGTTCATTACCTTCCATTTCTGCAGAAAATAAAAGAAAGAGCCCTGTAACAACTAATTAATTTAGGAGCATTGGGTATCGTTTACGGTTTCTGTTTTTTTTGTTTTGTTTTGTTTTCAAATTATATAATAATAATAACCACTATCACAAAATTTTAAAACCATTTGTAAGGTTTTGAGAAATTCTGTAAGTCGTTATTGGTTTTTTACTTTCTTTAATTAGTAAATTAAGTTGAGAAAAGATCATATCTCATCGTATTTCTAATTAATGACTAGAGCCGGAGAACTCCTCGACCATGTAGTTTAATGGGCACCTATATTTTTCCCCTAGCAGGAAGGAACTCCAGTAAGCAGGGCTTATAGCTAATGTTGTCTTTCTGTTATTAAACTGTGTTTGAAAATAGGTTGAAACTGTATTTCTTGAAAAACTGAGTTTTTAATCAAATTAAACAAAAAATGAATGGGATTTTTTTCTAAATGGGATTTGGACAGCATAATTAGGCCAAATGGACCTCCCTAGCAAATAATAATAATAATAATAATAATAATAATCCCAGCCAGCTGAACTATATCCCACCAAAGTTTCGGATCCACAGAGAGCGGTGTGCCTAGAAAACAAATTGGGTGACTAAAACCAATCAATCTGGAAGATCGAAACGTCCCATCGACAATATTTTTGTCATGTGCTCTACCAGCTACTGAATTTAACGGAAACAATCATTTCCCATTATCCTCACACACCTCCACCATTCATGTGCTAGGGAAGCTCATATTTAGCAAAATGACAAACGTTAGAACTTGATATTTTTGTACCTACTTTGTATAAAAGAGCGACAAAGATCTCTGCAAGAATTAATTTCAAGCACATCAAGCGATTTCAACCACATATTTCACATCTAGCTTGCCTTACAAACTTCTTTCTGATTGCTTCTTCCACAGTCCCACTATTGCTGAATTTTAATTCCTTAATTAGGCCAACTAGTGGGAGTTTTAACTTTAATGGGTGTAAAGCGAGAGAAACAGGAATTGATTGCGGCCCTTCGCTTTATCTCTCTACCCTTCATTATCTAATTACAAAGAAAGTTCCTTCCTTTCATTTTTTTCCTGCTTGTTGAGTGTCATGATCTCTGTAGATGACAAAAGTGGATGACCTTTTGCCTAAGACGATGACAGGATTTTCTGCGGCTGACCTAAGCAAATCATGATCAATAATCAGGCTAATGTTTTTATTATTATTATTATTACTAGTCACTCCTTGAAACTTACGGCTGTAAGAACTAAGGTGAGGAGCTTATAATCGTTTGCCAAGTTACATCTTGTAGCAACTCCAAGATGATCACCTGAATTCAGGATAATTATGCAGTCTATATGCATGCATGCGCATGGCCATGGGCATATACGGGCCTGCAACATGTATCGTGCTGTGATCAGGGTTTTTTTTCTGGGTGGTGAACGACACGCGGCCGAAACCCAGACCATGCATAGTAGACATAGTTACGTGCCAGGTAAGCTTTTAATGCATGCTTTCCTCACCCCACTTTCCATGGTGTCGTATAGCAGTCCTGGAAATTGGGCGCTACCTGGCAAACTCAGAAAAGAAAAGAGTTCCTTCCCGTGCTGTCTCTATCCCTCTCTAAAACTCTAGTGGATTTTTTCTTGTTCCTATCCATATCTGACCTAGCTATGTCTTGCTGTTTGCATTTATTGGCTGCCTGAAGGCCAGCATGTAGCCAGAGTCCGACACCTGTTTCCGTTACACGTTCATCATTTATCTTTATCATCTTTTCCGAGACTGGAAAATTGTATACTGCTCGCAAAGAAGAAAGGACCATGTGCTTATCATTACAGCCCATCCCTCTCTTCTTTTTCCCGAAGAAATTTGGTAAATCAAAAGGAGGGCTTGGATGTTACAAGAACATATTTTTTGTCAGCAATTTCTACATAGAAAATAAACATGTAAATGATACACACACGTATATTTGGGTGGATAGATCATGGGATATATTCCCTAGTGCGTTAGGACCAAGCAAAAAAAAAAAAAGGATCGATGTGATGATATGACATATACCACAACATGCACCTATAATACTAGGAATTTGGATTTTGGGCCCATATTAATTTCTAGCCAGAAAAATAACATATACAGTACCTGTGAGTCTGTGACAATGACCATTTAAAGTAATCGACAGGGCTCCTGGTATTTAGAAAAGAAATGCAGAGCTGGGAGATATTTCTAAAGAGAAGATCAACCATAGAAAAACTAAGCAGTATTCTCAAAGAGAAAAATATTATTTTTGGTCATCTTTAATTACTTTATGCTGGTTAGGATTTGAACTTACAAAGTATAATAATTCCAGCAACCCATTGCCCAGATTTGTCTTTGATAGCAGGACGGCCATGCCAATCAACTGTTCCATCAAGAGTGCATTCTTCTCGTCCCTCTTTGAACTTACCCTGCATATTACATTTTCATCCCATTGTAAAACAGCTAGTAAATACATCTTCAGGACCAAAAAGAAAAACAAATACTAGTAATTAAAAAGTATAATCAAAACCACACAACATCAATTATAATGTCCGTGTTTCATGGCTTGCAGTTTGGTTTAAGCCAGCCAAGAAATGGGAAAAGGAGAGGGGAAAAGCTCTTAAATTAAAATCATCTCTGCGTACGTAGAGGGGAAAAAAAGAAGAGGAGGAGGAGCATATCAAAAAAGATCTATGAGGAGATCGAAGAAAACAGCTAGAAGCTTTCAACTAACCTCCCTACAAACCTCCAAACAAGCCATGAATGATGCAGACAAGAGAGAGCTGTATAGATAAAATGCTTGACAAGAAAAGTGGAAGGTGTTTTGTGTCGGTAGTGAGAAAATTAACAAAGACGAAGAGAAGGCAAGTTGAGAGTGAATGAGTAGAGGCAGGGGTGTATAAATAGAGAGTGAGCGGGGTGCTATGAACGGTGTAGATTTTTGAGGATAGAAGGAGGGGTCACCCACAGGAAAATAAATTTTATCTGGAATAACTAATTATTTATAGTGGGTAGGAGTGTGGTTTTGTTGTTTTTAAAATGTATTTTATTTAAAAATATATTAAAATAATATTTTTTTAATTTTAAAAAATTATTTTTTAACTTTAATGCATAAAATGATTTAAAAATATAAAAAATATTAGTTTAAAATAAAAAAATATAAAATCTACAAATCTTAAATAATAATAAATATATCTCCACTTAAAAATTTTCTATTTTAATTATATCTTTTTTTTATTAGAACAAATTTTATAAAATAACTAGTAAAATATCATTAATTATTCTTTAAATATAATAAAATTACTCATGACCCACACGTGTTACATCAATGAAATTAATGTTTATGCAGTCATATGTAATATGCAAGTTGTTTCAATTGAGAAAATGATAGTCCTTTAGTTTTTTTTCTTTTTTTGTAAGATACAAATTATTTCTATTGAGAAAATGATCGTATTTTTATGTTCTTTTTGTAATATATAATTTATTTCGATTGAGAAAATGATCTGTTTTTTTTATGTACTTGTAACCCACAAGTGTTAAATCAATGAAATTAATGTTTATGTAGTTATATGTAATATGTAATTTATTTCAACTGAGAAAATGATCTGATTTTTTTTTAATATATAATTTGTTTCCAATTGAGATTTTCTTCGCCTTTTTGTGTTTTCTGTTTTTTCTTTTTCGTTGTACTTTTTCTCTCTCACTCCCCAATCTCTCCTTCTCTGTTGCATGTCCCTTTTTGAAATTTACTTGCGGTAATTATGGCATTATAATTATATTATATTACAATTCCTTTTAGTGGCAAAAAAAAGACAAATCTATTGTGGATTCTTACGTGCACCCACGGTGCATTTTCTATGAGGTCCTTAATTTTCTTAAATTAGATTATTCAACTTTATTGCTTTGTAATTTTATCTAGTATAATTTTATATGCTAAGATTTTTTTTTCTCAATTTGCTTGCTCTTACATATGCAAAGTATCAAAGAATATTCAACATTAGATTAAAGATTGATATTACAAAATAAAATTCTAGGTTATAATTAAAAAAAAACATGAAAAACAAGGACCAAATTATACAAAAAACATAGCCCCTTTCATTTTCATTTTCAAAAAGCATGAAAAACTTCAGTTTAGTCCATGAAGTGTTAATTTATGTATATTTGATCCATGATATTTTCGCTTTTTATATTTCACTCTAAAATTTATTTTTATTCCATTTTAGTTTCTAAATATCAATAATAAAAAAAAAAAAGTCGTCGATCAAGATCGAGGGGAGAAAGTATTTCACTGTTTATATTCTGATCATAAAAAACAAATCTTGATGTCAATTTATTTATTTTAGAGAGAAAAGTTCAATATAGGTGATTTTATCCTTCAAACATGTTGGAAAACATCTATGATTTTTTTTTCCAGATTGATTTATGGTTTTTAAAACTATTTAAATGGTGGTTTAAATGAAAATGGCTTTATAAAGATTTTTAAGGTATTTTTAGGATATTTTTAAGTTAAAACAAGCTAAAAATTAGATTTTTAAAATCTCGTATCTTGGAATTGAACTTTAGGTTATCAAGATTTGAATTAGAAAGTAATGCATACTATTTATTCTATTAAAAAAAAAAGATGAATGACCCAACATTCATCTATTTTTTAAAATATAAAAAGTTAGATATGCGGTCTTTCAGATCCATGCATATCTAAAATGTTTTTTTAGGCTAAACATGTGGTCTGTCTTTCTAGGCTAAAACACATATGACTTTTATATTTTTTAAAAAAAATTAGAATAAAATTATCTTTAAATAAATTTTTAAAATTATATTTAAATAATTATCCAATTACATCATAGTTTTCAATAAATTAGAGCTTTTATGGTAATATTAATAATTATATTATGAATATTTATATATTAACCTAATATGTGGTTTTTTTAAAATATTGTTCATTAATATTCAATGAGAATAAAATATTTATTTTGTTATTTTTTTATTGTAAGTTATTTATATAATTCTCTCTTTTTTTTTTATTATTATATATATTTTTTCATTTAGGGGCGTACGTTAGAATAATAGATTTGTGAGTTTTATATTTTTTTAATCGAAACTTGTTTTAATGATTATAATATTAAAAAAACAGTGCTTTTCATAAAAATAATTCTTTCGTCAAAATGAATAAGTGAGTTCATCTATTATAATTTTTAATTGGTGGCCTATTCAAGCTTTATGCACGATTGTAGCTATCTTTAAGAAGATCAGAAGCTTTAGCCTCGATATAGATGCGATGACGATTCTTTCAGATAAAATAATGATGTAATTTAGGAACGATATCTCTTGTCAAAGACTCAAAGGTACTGTAAAATAACCTATCTACCTTTTCATCTTATCTAAAAAAAATTAGTATAATTAAATTAATTAATGAAGGTTATTGGGTAAAGTATACAATTTATTCCTCTAATTGAAAAAAAAAAAGAAGAAAGAAAGGGTTTTTAAAATAATAAATTAAATTATTATTTTTTAATAAAATTAATAAATAAATAAAGTTTTTTTAAATAAAATAATTTATCAAGGTAAAGTATATATTTTCCCATAATTTTAATTTAATTAAAATTAAGGTTTTTTTATATAATTTGTTAATTTTTACGTATAATTTTCTCATATCTCAATGCATAGATCTTTGACATACTTTATTGTACTGAAATCAAATAGAAAGATATGAACCATAAAATAACCTATAATACAAGCAGAATTTTCTAAAAACAATATACAAAAACAAATTCTATGAAAAATAAAATAAAATATAAAACTAAAAAATGTACCATTAATTAACCTATATGTATTCACAAGTCTTTCCAGAATACTTTTTATGATTTTTTATATCATATTTAATACTATTTGATATCATGGTTTAAGCATTATGATATCATATAAAATATTAAAATTTTAAGTTGGATAAATTCTTAAAAATAGTTTTATAGTACTTTTATATATAGATTTGATGTTTATTTGTTTGTTTTTTAATAGTTTAGATAAAAGAATGTTAAAATCATTAAAAAAAAAAAAACTCAGACGATATTCTAAACATTTTGTTGGTAAACACATCACTAATATCCATTCTTAAACCATGTGGTTATTAAAAAATAATATAGAAACCATTTCAAAATAATCTATACATAAGTGATGCAGAAAAAAAGTATTTTAAGATTAATCATTTCTTAATTTGGACAAAGACCGAAGCCATTGCAAAATTAATTTGTCATTGACAGTTTGAAGGCACTAAATCAAATAGTTTAATTTCTAGAACTATGTGTGAGTTCCATTTTGGTGCCCTGGAATCTGATAGCTTTAACATTTATACTCAATAAATGAGAGCACAATACACTCTCAGATTCATTAATACTCAATAAATGAGAGCACAATATATATTCCCAGATCATGTCTGAAATTAACAGCAAAGGAAAAGAAAACCCCTCCAGTCTCTCCTTAGATTCCCCACCTTTCCTCTCTTTTGTCTGCTTAGCTACTTGATTAGTGAACTCATTAAGATTCATGTTCCAAGAATTAATTTCCTTCAACTGTTTTTTGGTGGTTAAAATCTAATTTCACTTCTATCCATGTAATGATACCAAGAGTGTGTGTGTGTATTAGCTTGCTAGATGAGTGATGCAAGAAAATCTTTGAAGTAATTTGTTTACTTATTTTTAATTCTAAAATCGAGCGGATAAAATACATGCAAAGATAAGCTAAAAAATTAACATGTTAACTAGTGGTGATAAAATTGTATAGGTAAGTTAAAGAATTATTCTAGTGAGAAGAGTGATCGCAAATCTATAACTATATTTGAGAATCCGTTTCAGAGTCTTGAACAAACAAGACAACTTCTTGAATGAGACGGGTATCATATACATTTCAAGGATTCCATTTATGATGAGATGAATGTTAGCAGGTATTCTCTACTAATATATGTTATTTATTTTGATAATGATTATGCTGATAATAATAGCATAAATAATAATAATAATAATAATAACAATGATGATATCATCATTAATGTTTTTATTTATAAGTTAGAAGCTTAGTATAAAGAGAACACGAAAGGTGTTCAACAAAATAAAATGTTTATTTAAGCTATATTGATCTTTTTGGATTAAAAATTTACTATTATCACAAATATGTATTTGTTCAAGAGTTATATGCATATAACAATGTTCAAGTGAAGATAGAAAAGAAATTGAAGAGTCTTGATTGAACATTTATAAAATTAAGACGAGAATATTTTAAACTCGAAAGCAAGTTTCTTTCAACTCAAGAAGACTGATGTTGAAGGATTTTTAAAGAAAGCTACTTGTTTCCTTTGTTATTTTTATTCTAGTTTAGTTTGAAAAAACATTTTTTTTTATGATGTTTTTATTCTTTCTATATGGTTTAAGAATTTTATTTTTTCTTATTCATTTTAGGCCTAGGAGTAATACAAATAGAGTTTTTAAATTTATATATTAAAAAACTACTTAAAAAGAAATATTCAGTAATAAAATTTTAAATTAAAATTTTTATCTTGTTACCCTATTCATCATAATTTTATGCTACTTATGCTTGCTAGTTTTTTAACGTTGTTTCGTTTGTCAATGAGCTACCCATAAATATTCTCTTTTCCATAGCTTTTTGAATTGCACGACATCTACAAATGAGATGAATGTGAGCATGTTTTTCTTAATTAAGTGCTCAAAAGTGTCAAGTAGGTTTAATTTCTAAGCATAAAGAATGAACTACTCGTAATAATTGAAGTTATCTCGTGGAATAAATGAATTTGTTATCCAACAAATATACACTAGTTTGATTTGCATCTAACATCTTTTGCTTTTTTGGCTCAATTATTATGAAGGATATGATTCCATTTCCATTTTTCTATGTGACAGTTCCAGTTGTTGACGCTAGAGTTTAGACAATTTTCTCTCCTTAGTGGAAACAATGGCATATTATCTGTTCTAAATGAATATAATGTTGAATAATATGTGCAAAATAATATACTTCTCTTCTACGATGCTTTATGCCTCAACTTGCAAAGACATTTCTTTTAAATCAGGAGGAGGAATATTTAGACTCAAAATCTAGTATACTCCAAACACCTCATTCAACTCATGAAACAATTGGCACCTCTTATTGACATCTTAAAAGCTAAATGTATTTTTTAAAAAAATATTTCCTTTACTTTCCATCACTATACCATTAAATAGTTTTATCAATAGATTCAATTCATTGATACAAGGAACACATAAATCATCAATAATATTTTTACCGACAGGCTCACTGATAAAATCCGTCCATCGGAATTTTAATCTTCACATGCATGTCTCCTTTTCCATTATGAAGCTATTTTCAAAAGACATTCTTCCATCTAGGCATTGAAGTTCCAGAGTCTAAAGATGCTCAAAAATCAAGCAAAGATTACAGATCATAGGCTTCATAGATATATTGTATCTTACGCAAAATGATAATAATATCACGAAATTCTAGTGATCATTCAAAATTCTAAAGATATTACAGAACCTCTTTTTTATACATCAAATGTCTTTAATGTTAAGGGGAAGATTAAAAAAAATATTAAGAACCCTTTTTTTATACATCAAATGTCTTCAATGTTAAGGGGAAGCTTAAAAAATATTAAGGGTGTTTTAGATTAAAAAAAAAGGAGGTATTTTTTTTTTGTAATATTTTGAAATTTGTAGATGATCACTATAATTTCATAATATCTCAAAGAAGTTATTATAATTTATCCTATATTTTATAATTTTGTAAAGTTTAGAAGAATCATTAATGGTTGAGGAGGTGTGTCGCTTTTATTTTATTTTATTTTATTATTTATCATTAGAGTTTTAAACTCAATCATTTTAGTCACGCGACTGTATATGACGAATAAAATTCTTGATTCGAAAGGTCTCTGCAAAAAGTGGATTAAGGTATATCTCTAGCCACGAAGCCACGGGGAAAAAAAAAAAAAACTTCAATTACTCTAGTCTGTAACTTCAGATTTATGACGTTGCACCCAACAATGATTTCTGGGTTTTGTTTTATTTTACGTTATGAACAGGATCTGTGGTTTTATATATACATTAGTAAAAGAAATATAATAAAAAGATTAAAGCCATTAATTAAAGACAGCGACAAACCATATAGAAGATCGTCTCAGCAAAAAGAAGAACAGAATATCAGACCATATAGAAGATCGTCTCAGCAAAAAGAACAGAATATCAGGTATAGCATAAATATTGTATTCGGAAAAACAGTGAAAATGATATCATAAAACAACAGTAGCAATTTAAAGTCCACTTCTATATCAGTTTTTATATGTTGACATACCTGTTCCACTTCTTTTCTCGTTAGTAGCCGGCTGGCTTTTAGTTAATACTATGAACATGGCCCGTATTTCGTTGTAAGCTGAACAATGTTTTTTTTGGCAGCGTGAGACAAAATCGCTTATGAGCTTTATTATTGTATTTTAAAGAATAAAAAAAATCCATGACTTGATATTATAAAAAAAATAATGATTGTTGATTCTTAAAAATAAAAAAAGTAGAATAATAGAATTAAAAAAAAATCAATAAAAAAATACTAAAAAACAAAGCACTAGCAAAACCAATTGAGGTTGTCAAAACCCACAAGTAAGATCATGCGGACAAAATAATCAAATAGAAGACAAAATAGAAAAAAAATTTAATTTTAAAAAGATTTGAATTTTGAAGGACCAAATAAAAAAAAAGATAAAAAAAATTGACTTCAAAAGAAACTTAGGCCACCTAGATAAACGAAACTCCTTTTTTAAAACGAACAACTTCAAATGATGTAATCACGAAAAAAAAACTATATAAACCAATGTAAACTTTTCATATACGTATTGACTAAACTAGAAGCATGATATTTTAAAAGTAACTATTTTAAAAATTGATCTAACCTGATGGTTTGACCATGACTAGGTTGTTCTTCAAAAGAGATTGAGGGAGAATTCATCAAGTGTAAGAGTGTCGAAAACTCGGGTTGACCCATGTTTTGATTAGCCCAAGGAAAATCTAGTCAAAATAGGGCCAAAACCTTTGGCTATTTTTTTTTTCTCAAAATAATATCATTTTAATTTTTTAAAAAACAAAAGGATTTGGTTGGTTTAGGTTAACTTGAGTCAACCCACTCAACCTGTGACCCAATCATTACCCTTAATTTACTTCTGGGTAAG